>JAHHUM010002677.1:0-374405 GCA_036173005.1 Crenichthys baileyi
TTGGGCCTAAAAGAGGGATTTAAATTTGGGGCTGTATTAGATTGTAATTACTTTGCTGAACTGAATAACCAAACTACATTTTGAATTTGGAGGACAGATTTCAGGAGGTTTAAATACCTAAAGCTTCTAGCTTCTGCCTGCAGCAGCTGCAGGTTGGTGATCACAGCTCAAACATAACAGTCCATAGCTTCAATGTCTTCATCTTGCAGGAACTGCTGACACACTCCAGCCACATGAGGTCTAGCATTGTCCTGCATTAGGAGGAACCCAGGGCCAACCGCACCAGCATATGTCTCAAAAAGGGGTTCTGAGGATCTCTTCTCGGTACCTAATGGCAGGCGGCTACCTCTGGCGAGCACCATGGGGGCCCCTGTGGCCCTCCAAAAAAAATGCCAAAAAACCCCACACCATTACTGCCCCACTGCCAAAACCCCGGTCATGGTGAAGGGGATGTTGCAAGGCGGGCAGATCGCTTTTCCCCGGGTTGTCCCGGGAACTCTGTCATTTCTGTCACATGTGCTCAGTGTGAACCCCTGCTTTCATCTGTGAAGAGCAAAGGGTGCCAGTGGTGAATTTTGCCAATCCTGGTGTTCTCTGGCAAATGCCAAGCGTCCTGCCCCCGGTGTTGGGCTGTGAGCACAACCCCCCCAAAATTGGGGGGTGGGGGCCCCTCAATACCAAACCCATGGAGTCGGTTTTCTAATTTTTGTGCAGACAAAGGCACATTTGTGGCCCCTGCTGGAGGTCATTTTGCAGGGCTCTGGCAGTGCTCCCCCTGTTCCTCCTTGCACAAAGGGGGGGAGGAGGGGGTCCTGCTGCTGGGTTTTTGCACCTCCAATACGGCCTCCCCCCCATGTCTCCTGGTGTACTGGCCTGTCTCCTGGTAGCGCCTCCAGGCTCTGGACATCTACCTGACAAACACAGCAAACCCTTCTTCGCCACAGCTCGCATTGATGTGCCATCCGGGGATGAGCTGCACTACCTGAGCCACTTGTGTTTTTTGTAGAGTCCGTCTCATGCTTCCACCAGGGTTGTGAAAGGCCCCACCAACATTAAAAATGTGACCAAAACATCAGCCAGAAAGCATAGGTACTGAGAAGTGGTCTGTGGTCCCCACCCCCTGCCAAAAAACCACCCCCTTTATTGGGGTGTGTCTTGCTAATCCCCCAAGATTTCCCCCTTTTTGTCTTTTTCCTTTTCCCAACAGTTTGTAAAACTGATTGTCAATCAGTGTTGCTTTCATAAGTGGACAGTTTGAATTCACAGAAGTTTGATTTTCTTGGAGTTATATTGTGTTGTTTAAGTGTTCCCTTTATTTTTTGAGCAGTGTATATAGGAGTTTCACTTTCTGAAATGAGTGACAAAAATTTTATAGATGGGAACTATTTCTGATTTTGGGTGATCCTGTTGTCATTGAACAAACTGTAAACAATGTTTTGTGCCCTCTGGCGCCCTTAACGCTACCCAACTAGCAGAGGTGTCCGCAAACGGTCACAACCAGTGCATATAAAGACAGATTTCTGTGCAAACACTTTGGTTTTTCATTTTCTTTGACTCATTAAAAAAAGCTTATGCTCTTTTTCAGGTTCCGTGGTGAAGGTTATCAGGAGGGGTTTAGAAAGGGGACTCACAGGGGTCTGCAGAACGGCCGTAGAAATGGGGCATCCCATGGAGCCAAGCTGTCATCTGAGGTGAGAAGGGTTGATGATAGGTCTATTTTTGTTACTTACCTGATGAGTTATCACAGATTCTACCTTGAACCTTCCTCACCGGGGACGGAATTACAACTAAATTACTGTGAAGCCTCTAAATATGAACGCATCTGAATATGAATTTTTCAGAATACTAACATTCCATGGCTGCCCCAGATTGTCTTGGATGTTGTTAGCAAGCAGGTGATCCATAGCGCAAGAAAATCCACTGAAAGAGCAGTGCTCAGTGCAATGTTTAAAACTGCGCTGTTTTTGTGCACAGCATCACCCAAACAAAGCTGTCCCCAGCAGCACACCTCTATACTGTTTCTTTGTTACTAAAGGTTTTCTAGCATTTTGAAGTGCAGGCACAGGAAGGCTTCAATGAACTCCTTTTTTTAATTGTAAGCCTGGAAATAGTGACATGTTTTCTGGAAGGGCTTGTTGGGTTCGGGGCAGAGTGCGAAAGGCTCAAGGACAGAGCTCACACAGTGGTGTCTTTCCTTAGGTCATTATAGACATGATTTGTCCTTCCAAAAAAATAAATAAAAAAGCACATCCTAATAATCTGTATCATGTCAAACTGAAGGGTCTCCCAGACGAGCTGTGTTCATTGTCCTTATTATGTATTGTTAGATCTTTATTTCACCATTTAATGCTTCTAACAATGTTATACGATGGGAATAATTACTCTTATGCTGAAAGTGGCTAAATTTTGAAGTGCTGAGCATGTTTTGCCGGGGGTAAATGTCTTTCCAAATCCAAACTTTGGACCTACAAACTGCCTGTTGGGATAAATTAAATTTGTATTGAGAGGTTCCACTGGAGGTCTGCAGATGCTGAGAAACTTTCTCCTACAACAGCTTCTTCCTGCATCAGTACTGCTTTTAGAAAGCTTTACCGTTAGCGGTCGCATAGGGTGAAAGGGAGCAGGCTGAGCGCATGCGCTTCAAACAACATAAAAACCACACGGAAAGGGAGGCCAGATGTCAGTCAATGCACATAAAAATGAGCGTAGCTGCCCAATTTCAGCGTTCGCACTGGCGAGAATCCTGATGAATGCTTCATGACAAAGATTCTGCTGAATCTTTGTCATGAAGAAATAAAGCTGGTTTGAAGGCAAAATGGGGTCCAACCTGGTACTAGCACCGTTGAGTTTACAAACCTGTGATCAGAACAGAGCAAGAAGTTGTAAGTGATGACATGTTTGGCTCTGGTCCCAAATCAGCAATAAATCCAGTTCTGTGTAAAACAATAATAAAAAAAACAGTTTTATTTAGCTGTGTTGCTTCAGAGCCTCTGTTTTCTACATTACCCGTTTTTGTCTTTGTTTTCTGCCAGATCTCCTTTTATTATGGTTTTGCAGTGACTTGGAAATGTCTCCTGGAATGTAACGTTGACAACAAATCAAGGTACGGTTACCTTAAAATAAGATAAAGGATCCACAAATTTTCACCGCTGCATTCTATCTCCAGTTACATCAGTTGTAACACAGGATAGAACTTTAATAGACCCCAGGGATATCAATAACGCGTTTAAATACTACTATCAGTAATTATGTGACACAGAAATATTGACCAAATAGAATAAGTTAAATATCCCAGTTATTCCAGATTTGGTAAAGCTGATTTTGAATATAGGAATAAATAAAGCGGAAATATCCATCAATAGCACAGGCTATTGATGGAATGACCTCGGATAAGCAAGCAGGTCCTGATGGGATCCGCATCGACCTTTATAAAAAATTTAGGGACAAATTGTTGACTCCCCTCCTAGACATGTTTATAGAGTCATTTCAAAAAGGCACCCTTACCATCCTCCATGATTTAGGCCTTGATTATTCTGTTGCCAAAACCAGGTTAACCCTCTAATAAGTGTGACAACCTGAGACCTATCAGTTTACTCAACTCTGATCTGAAAATCATCTGTAAACTGTTGGCAAAACGGTTGCAAAGAAATACTGCCAGACATAATAAATAAGGATTAGAGTGGGTTTATTGTTGGGAGACAAAGCCATAGCCATAATATTAGAAGGGTTTTGAATATTATTTGGTCTAAAATGAACGCTAATGACACAGCTCTTCTTTCCTTGAATGCAGAAGAGGCTTTCGATAGGGTCGAGCGGCACTACCTTTTTAGCATATGGCAAAGGATGTGGAAGTAACTTTATTAAATGGGTCAGAATACTATATAATAATCCAGCAGCAGACATTTTATCAAACAAAGTACTTTCAAAGCCAATTAAAATCGAGAGGGGGTTGTCGTCAAGGATGTCCACTTTCTCCCTTATTATTTACACTAGCAATCAAGCCGTTGGCAACAGCTATCTGCCTGCATCCACGAATCTCAGGGATCACAGTGGGACCCACCGAGCACAGAATCTCACTGTTCGCGGATGATGTCATTTTATTTTTGACAACACTAAAGAAGTCGATACCGGCAGTGATGGAAGTGATCCTCGAGTTCGGGAAAGTCTTAGGCTACAAAATAAATAATGCTAAATCTTCAATTCTGTTATGAAATATAAATGAAAGGAGCAACCCCATCAGGGAAGCTAGGCAATTTAAAGTGGTGGAAAATTTTGATTATCTTGGTGTTCAGATTTTTTCCGGACCTGCGACAGGTTGTTAAGTCTAACTATGAGCACCTAATGGAAACAATAGCTGCTTCAACTAGCAGATGGACAACCCTGCCATTATCCATATTGGGAAGAGTTAATGTCCTGAAAATGAGTTTACTGCCAAAGTTATTTTACCTCTTTCAAGGTATCCCTTGTCTTGGCAACCTTCCACTTACATCACCTGAAAAATGAATGATTAGGAATAAATTAAGAAAGGGCATCATATCAGACCTTTATAAAGAGTTGATCTCCACCAGAGAATTCAAGTAACAAGCTTTTGAGTTGGAATAGGGATCTGTCATCAACTGTCAGAGAACAGGACTGGGAATGGGCCTGCACTAAAATTCACACAATGTCCATAAATAGTCGTCTTAGAATACTGCAATATAAATGGCTGATGTGAGTATATGTTACGCCTGTGCATTTAAATAAATACAATAATAACATCCCAGATCTTTGTATAAAGTGTAATTCTAAAGGGACTTTAATACACTGCATTTGGGAATGCAGACAAATCAATATATTTTGGAAAGAGGTGAGAGACATAATTGAAAAAATTCCAAGCCAATTCCATTCGATTCTAAATTATTTCTATAAGCTTTATACCCCAAGAAGCATAATTTTAGGAAGGCAGAATGTCCTTTTATAGATATATGTCTGCTATCTTCTAGAAAGTGCATAGCTTTGGCTTGGAAAAATGTCACTAGACCTGTAGCCACCCAGTGGATGAGGCAGATGTTGTCCAATTTGCCACTAGAAAGAATAATATACAGTGGTTGGACAATGAAACTGAAACACCTGGTTTTAGACCACAATAATTTATTAGTATGGTGTAGGGCCTCCTTCTGCGGCCAATACAGCGTCAATTCGTCTTGGGAATGACATATACAAGTCCTGCACAGTGGTCAGAGGGATTTAAGCCATTCTTTTTGCAGGATAGTGGCCAGGTCACTGCGTGATATGGGGGGGGAAAACGTTTCCTGACTCGCTCCTCCAAAACAGCCAAAGTGGCTCAATAATATTTAGATCTGGTGACTGTGCGGCCCAGGGAGATGTTCAACTTCACTTTCATGTTCATCAAACAATCCTTTTTCACCAGTCTTGCTGTGTGTATTGGTGCATTGTCATCCTGATACAACCGGCACCGCCTTCAGGATCCAATTTTGAACCATGGATGCACATGGTCCTCAAGAATGGTTCAGTAGTCTTGGCAGTGAGCCCCCAGCTAGCACAAGTATTGGGCCCAAGGGAATGTCATGATATGGCAGCCCAAAAAACCATCACTGATCCCCCCCCATGCTCCACTCTGGGCACGCAACAGTCTGGGTGGTACGCTTCTTTGGGGCTTCCCACACCGTACCTCTCCGGATGTGGGGGGGAAAACCCAGTAAAGGTGGACTCATCAGAAAAACAATACATGTTTCACTTGTCCACAGCCCAAGATTTGCGCTCCTTGCACCATTGAAAACCGACGTTTTGGCATTGGCATGAGTGACCAAAGGTTTGGGTATAGCAGCCCGGCCGTTTACATTGACCCTGGGAGCTCCCGACGGACAGTTCTGGTGGAAACTGGAGAGTTGAGGTGCACATTTAAATTCTGCCGTGATTGGGGAGCCGTGGTTTTTTGCTTTTTTGGTACAATCCGGGTTAGCACCCGAAAATCCCCTTTAGGCAGCTTCCTCTTGCGTCCACAGTTAATCCTGCTGGATGTGGTTCGTCCTTCTTGGTGGTATGCTGACATTACCCTGGATACTGTGGCTCTTTATACATCACAAAATTTGCTCTCTTGGTCACAGATGCGCCAGCAAGACGTGCACCAACAATTTTTCCTTTTTAACTCGGGTATGTACCCCTAATGTTGTGTGCATTTCAAATTTTGAGCAAAACTGTGCTCTTACCCTGCTAATTGAACCTTCACACTCTGCTCTTACTGGTGCAATGTGCAATCAATGAAGACTGGCTACCAGGCTGGTCCAATTTAGCCATGAAACCTCCCACACTAAAATGACAGGTGTTTCAGTTTCATTGTCCAACCCCTGTACATTAGGAAGTCCAAACAATACTTAGTCAGAGGGCTTGTTGGACTCTTGATTTGCTGGAACCTGCAAGGCGACATGCTGAATAGACTTGTACAAAGCTATTCTACCAGTTTGACAATGCTCAATTACCCCTGTTGTTCTGATAAGCTGTTTTTATTTTCTGTCTCTCTTTTTTTCACTTGTCTCTTTTAAGGTTATTATGCTCTATTCTACCTTTATTCTATCTTTTATGTTTCCAACTTGGACCAGTTGTAGCCCCATAGAGGGCTTATAGTCTTATATTACTGTCATGTTATAATGGTAACAGACTAGTACATGATTGTGTTTTCAAATGAAAAAGTTCAATAAAGATACTTTGGTAAAAAAAAATGTTACTATTCAACCTTTTGGTTTTTTTACCATACACGTCTGATACATATCACAAATGATCACACATTTAATAGGTCAGTTTTATAAGGTTGATACTCCTACATGGAGAGATTTGTCATTAAAATGTTGGGGGTTTAAGAATTTCCGTGCATTTATGTTAGCGAGGTCATTGGGGGGGCTGGTGTTTTTACACCAGTAGTCAACAGGCAGGGTATACACTGGACAGGTTGCCGGTCCATTTTAGGGTAACACTGGGACTCGCAGGACAAACTAGTATACACACACTGAACCCTGAGGGCAGGTTTAGAGTGACCAGTAAGTTTTAGGAAGTTGTTGCAGTTAAATTTGAATCTAATCTGTGTCGATTTGTCACCAGGAAACGCCTGAGGGCACTAGAAGCTCTTCTAATTTTAATCCAAAAGTCTCCTCTGGATGATCCACAGTCTATGAAGCTTCAGGAAGACACAGAGAAGCTTCGAGCCAAGTTTAGACAGGTATGACCCCCTTTTTCAACAGGGCTCAATCTGACTGATAGGTCTGTATTTGTTACACTGGATCCCTTACTTACTGAAATCTGTTGCAGTCACAGTAAATTGCTTTCATAAAGTCTCCAGTGTGTTGTCCTTCCCACTCCTCTGTGGGAAGCTTTTAGCTAAGATAACTCGTGCCCCCATCATGTATCAGTTTTATTCCTCTGGCAGCAGGTCCAGATTACACCAACACAGCTCAACACACAAAGGATTCTATGTAAAACTGATAATCATATTTCTGTGCAAATTAATTTATAACGTACAGCCTATGCAATCAACAACTAAGGGTGGGACGTTGTTGGTCCATAATCTTATATTGAAGATGTCATGTATCTACTTTCTTTCAGGTCTGCTCGATGCTCAATGTCCCCACTGACTTCAAAGATTACATCAAAACAGCTGAAGGGACTTCTTTCTGAAGTTGTAATGCTGCAGAACCAGTGGTTGTATCTCAAACAGAAGGAATGAAGCAAGGCTGGGCTGCTCTCAGCCTCATATGAAGTTCAGTTCTGTGAAGTAGTTGGACAAGGCCAGCTTGTACTGGTTCTATCCTGACTCCCAAGAGCCTGAAAAAAGTGGGTTTGTGTGTAAGTTATAAGGGTGGATTTGTGGCAGTGATACAGGCTGTTTCTTACTCTGCCTGAGAACCTGCTACTTTTATAAAAGAGGGCTAGATCAGGCAGCTGATGTTGCATCTGTTAGTTAGAAGATGATTGCAGAGCTGGTTTGTTGTTGTCATCTCAGTGTGCAGAGTGTGCAGCCGAGCTGAGAGGGTGAGTTGAGCTCTAATCACCCGTCACTGTAGAGAGCAACGCAACTCTAAGATATTTCATGGTCTGGTCTGGTTTTACTTATTGAATGGTTTTTGTAACTAAGGGGTAAAGGGAAGTACATTCAGGTGCAGTTATGAAATGAGAAGCTTTAGAAAATGTGCTTCTTGGTCACTTACTGTTATACCCAAAATGATTTAGATTTTAATTTAACAAAGACTTTTTTCTGATTAAAAAAAAATGAGGCAGGCATATCTCAAAATACAGTTAAAACACAAAAGGAGTATCAACTTTGAAAAAGATAATTCAGTTTTTCTTACATTCTGATAAAAATAAATGGGATGTCAAAAATGATCCATACCCTTCTAAATACTTAATGAAAAACAAATGCACTGGCATTACAGCAATCAAACACTGTTTATGATTGACCTTTTTTTTCCATGTTTCCTTTAATATTTTGACAAGTTATCTTTTTGTTTTTCTTTTAACTTGTTAAAAAAAATTGTCTGAAAAAAAAACATTCAATGGCGGGCATCAGGAGCCACAGACCTGCCCTCTAGGACCCGAGACAGAGGGGCAACCAGCCCCCTGACCTAGGAGGTGGTCTCCTTCATTTCGTTGTGGAGACGGGCAGATCATTCGAGCTGCCGGTCCAGACTAGGGACGGCACTGCTCAAATCTGAATGACTTTGGCCCAGACCCAAACCTCTGGCCCCCAAAGACCCCTGTCCCCATCCAGAGAGGGGGTCACAAACAAGAAAAAAAAGAAGGGTCCACCAGGTCCAAGTATACGAGCCCACTAACCAGAGCCGCCCAAGGGCGAAACAGTCTTAACCCCCTAATGAATTGCGATCTCAACCATATGAACTTCCCACCCCCCATGGACCCCAACATAAATTTCCCCACAGGGCTACCCTAACCAGGACACAGATATCAAACACATGCTCCAACCACCCGGCCATTGCCAGCAGTCCCACCCCGCCCATCCATGAGGGAGAAACAAAAAAAAACCCATCAACAACAAAAATAAAGTAAACATGCGTCCACACCAGTTGAGTACCCACACCCGACAAGTTATCTTTGATGATGAGCTCCACGTTTGATGTTGGAAACCCCCCTTCCCATCACCCCAATCTTTACCTCCCTTCACAGGTTCTCTGTCAGATTCATATCAAGACTCTGGTTAGGCCAGTCCAAAAAAATCATCACTTCCAGTCAGAAAAAAACAAATTTGTCAAATTAAAAGATTACTTTAAACCTAAAACTTCCAAGGGTAGGAATAAGTTCACATCAGTGCAAACTTGCATACCTATCATGCCTTTATCTTGTGATGTTATACTTTCAATAAAGTCTGACTTTGTGTGCCACCTCTTTACTAATAAGTTTTGATACATTTTTAGTTGCAACAAAAAGTAGATTAAGGAGTTAGTGAACCAAATGCATCCCATCAGAACAGCTATGTGAAAAGCTGCTTTACTTATAGCTTTTCAAGAACTAAAATAAGAAATTATCAGCAAATCCACAAATGAACTAAATAAGTCATTAGGTTAGCAGCACATTATTATTTTAACAAAACAGCCAAAACACAGCAAAATTGTCTGAAAAACTAAGTCCTTATTGTTTCCATAGGCTGTAGGCGGCAGGTCATGCTGATCAAGTCTGTTGATTATCAGGAAGAGTAACCAGCTCTGTAAAAGTACGATTTTTGATAGTTTGCTGCTCTTGTAGAATAGGTGTGTGTTTGTGTGTCAACACAATGCCATAGGAGGAAGACATCAATAAGGATGTGATGTAATTTTAAGCTTTTTGTTATTTAAGATCTAATTTACTAAACTAAGACCTGGTGAAAACCGGGCTGGTTTGTTTTTATCATCAAGTTCTGATCAATAAAACAATGGGATGATGTAAATGTTCAAATGATTTTTGTATTACCAGTCATACTGTCCCTTTACAAATGAATAATTATCCTACTGTGCAAAAACCTTTTACAAGTCTAACCTTGACTATAACTAGGCTGTACTCGAACCCACTAGATTCAAACATGAGTAGAGGGGAGGAAAGATTCATTTAGATAATTTTTCTCCCAATTTTACCTGTAGACTTGTAGGAAACTAAATAGAAAAAAATCATTTATGCCACAAGGAGGCGGTACTGGCTCTTTCACAAATTGTTGTGCATGCTATACAAATGCTGCAAATTGCACATCGCATTTAAAAAAAAAATAAAAATCAAGCCATAACCTGCTTAAACCACAAGTATTTACTGTTATAAGACTATTTCTTAGTGTTCTAATGTGTTTGTTTTTATATGAAAGTCACTCAATGAACTCATGTAGCTCATGTATATTTTATCTAAAATCTATAATATATATTGACAAGCAAACATTCTACTTTCTAGCTTAAAGTTCATTGATATGAAATATAAACTAAATGTCTTGAAGAATGATTTAATTGTTACTCCATATAGTATGTGGGAAGGCATAGTTGCATTTAATAAAGGCCAAGTACAAAGTGTAAAAAAAATAAACTGTGACGATTGTGAATGACTGAGACAAGAAATGGGAAGAAAATCAGCACCCTTTGGTGCAATCAGCTGCTCTCACATGCTCCACCCTCTGCTTTGTGTCATTGGAATAAAGAATGTATACCAGTGTAAATCTGGGCCCATTGTCCACTAAAAGATAAAGGAAAAGAATGACTGGCCAGCCTAAGTCTTACCACTGCTGGTATGAGGTGCTTAGTCTTAATCACACCAGTAGTATGCTTTGTGTCATGTCTCAAATGCTTTCCTCTGTCATCTGAAAGATGCCTTAACACCTCAGTCTCAGTCAGCCACTGAAAATGAACAGTGTTCTTACAGATTGCCAGCTTCTCTTTCAATAAAATCACATAGCCACTCGCCTAGAAAACATGGATACACGTGTCGTATGCATGCTTAATTTTTAGCAGACAGTAGCAGCAAAATCAGGAGACACCAGAAAGGACCAGAGACTTTTTCAGCTTTTGTCTAATGGCCTTCTTACTGTTCTGTGTCAGGCACACTGACAATAACCAAACACTGAATGTGTGTGGAGGGGTACAATAGCAGCTGGGTTATGTGGTGTCAGGCAGCAGCTTCTAAAGCTAAACAGAAAAGAAAACAGTGGAGGCAAGGGGGAAACGAGGGAGGAGAGGGTGATGGGGGCCACATGGGAGAGAGGCTCCATTCAGATGAGCGTTTCAGTGTAGTCTGGTGCCTTTAAGTTAGAAAAGTTAGTGATAGGAGTTATCAAAGAGAGAATCCAAAAATAGAAAATATGTTAAATGAATTTAGCAGCAGAAGATTACTAGAAATCATAAAAGGAATGAAAGAAAGAATCAAGGTTATGGAGGACGAAGAAGAGCAGCAGTTGGAGTAGGAGGAAAAGAGGTCTTTAAGAGAATGTGGAGGAATGTGGGGAGCAGGTGGTGAGTGGTGACATGAAAAGCAGTGGTGACAAATGCAGCTGGCCGTTCACTGCCACAGAAAAGCTCTCTGAAATGGTGGCATCGGATTTCCTCACAAGCACAGCAACTGCTCCATGAGGAGGAGGAGAAGAATGAGGAACGCTATGTCCAAAACCTCTTAAGCCCCAACCCCCAGTACTGGGGGGAAGAATTAATTTTTTCTACTTTCATTGCTGGAAGTTCCCTTAGTTAAATGTGTGGTATACACAAAATGTTAGAATCTTGGCCAACAGCTGATATAAACACAGTTAAAACTACTGGCAGTTGAATCAGATAGTAAACAAACTCTACAAAATGCCATTACCTCATAGATGTCATAGATTCCAAATATATAGGTTTTGTCATAACCCACCCAGGATTAATTCAACCAGCAGCAAAGGAATTCTTGAATTAGAGCTCAATTAGATTTGGGCTTGTTATTTCGAGTACAAACTTTAAAACGTTTGACATGTTTTTGACACTGATACATGTGCATTTTTCATTCATGTGAATAGTATATTTGCACACTTTTGGCTCACATTAATATTTTCATTGAATTGCACATATTATATAAGGTATGCTCTGTCTGGGGGCTTTCTGAGTGCCAAGTTTGCCTGCTCGATCATACTGATTTGATGCTTTGTAAAATGGTCTCTGATCACATTTATTTGCAATGCACCAGCATAAAGAACAAGACTCTGGATACAAGTGGCAAAAAATAAGCTTTCTCTGTAGAGAATGATGAGGTGAGCAGCAGTCTAATCAAAAGGAGTCATCTGAGGAGGTTTGAAAACCTGTTCAGGTTTTCCTTCTGGACCGTTTGTTCTGGGCAATTACATGCAGGGGACCCAGAATGCACTAGTGGGACTATATGTCATTTGGGCTCATTCAGTGTGTCCTTTGGGGAGAGAGATGTTTCTGTTTCGCTTCTGGATTTGTAACCTTTGTAACCCAACCTTGGATAAGCAGAAGACTTTCAGGTTTTGTCTGAAAAGTCCAAAAATTATGTTCGATTTTTTTCTAATTGCCATTTTTGGTAAATGCCAGCAAATTCTTTTTATTCAATGCATTAGATTAATTTCAATTTAATTCAGTTTTATTTATATAGCGCCAATTCACCACACATGTCGTCTCAAGGCACTTCACAAAGTCAGTTCAATCGAATCATACACATTTCAAGTCAGGTACATACAGGGGTTGGACAATGAAACTGAAACACCTGTCATTTTAGTGTGGGAGGTTTCATGGCTGAATTGGACCAGCCTGGTAGCCAGTCTTCATTGATTGCACATTGCACCAGTAAGAGCAGAGTGTGAAGGTTCAATTAGCAGGGTAAGAGCACAGTTTTTTTTTCCCCAAAATTTGAAAATGCACACAACATTAGGGGTGACATACCAGAGTTAAAAGAGGACAAAATTGTTGGTGCACGTCTTGCTGCGCAATCTGTGACAAGACAGCAAGTCTTTTGTGATGTATCAAGAGCCAGGGATCCAGGGTAATGTCAGCATACCACAAAAAGGACGAACCACATCCAAAAATTTAATGTGGATGCAAGAGGAAGCTGCCTGAAAGGGGTGTCGGGTGCTAACCCGGATTGTATCCAAAAAAAATAAAACCACGGGGCCCCCCCAAAATCACGGCAGAATTAAATGTGCCCCTCAAACTCTCCCCCCTTTTCCCCCCAGAACTGTCCGTCGGGAAGCTCCACAGGGTCAATATAACAGGCCCGGGGGCTATAGCCAAACCTTTTTGGTCACTCATGCCCAATGCCCAAAGTCGGTTTCAATGGGCAAGGAGGGCAAATCTTGGGCTGTGGACAATGTGAAACATGTTTGTTCTTCTGATGAGTCCACCTTTACTGTTTTTCCCCCACCCCGGGAGAGTTACGGTGGGGAAAAAGCCCCAAAAAAACTGTACCCCCCAGACGGTTTTGCATGCCCAGAGTGGAGCATGGGGGTGGATCATTGATGGTTTGGGCTGCCATATCATGGCTTTTTCCCTTTGGGCCAATTGTGCTAGTTTGGGCGCGTCACTGCCAAGGACTACTAAACCATTTTTTGAGGACCATTTTGCATCCAATGGTTTTAAAAACATTGTAACCCTGAAGGCGGTGCCGTTTTATCAGGATGAAAATTGCACCAATACACACAGGAAGACTGGGTGAAAGATTGGGTTTTGATGAACATGAAAGTGAAGGGTTGAACATCTCCCCTATGGCCTGCACAGTCACCAGATCAAAATATTATTGAGCCCCCCTTTGGGGTGTTTTGGATGAGCGAGTCAGGAAAACCCTTTTCCTCCACCAGTATCACGTAGTGACCTGGGCCCCCCACTATCCTGCAAGAGGAATGGCTTTTAAAATCCCTCTGACCACGGTTGCAGGAACTTGTATATGTCATTCCGCAAGACGAAATTGACGGCCTGTTTTTGGCCGAAAAAAAGGGGGCCCCCTAAAAACCAAAACTAATAAATTATTGTGGTCTAAAACCAGGTGTTTCATTTTTCATTCCCCAAACCCCTGTACATTCCAATTAATCCTATCGAAAAATGTTCAATCAGATTCAGGGGGGGTTTTTTTTTTTTTTGGTAAAACCCAAATTTTTTCCATCAAGGGAAAACCCCAAGCGATTGCATCGAGTCAATGACTTGTACCCTTTCCTCAAAAATAGATGAGCATATAGCGACCAGGGACAGTCACTGGTGTTGATTTTTGCAGAAACCCTCATACTGAAGCATGCATGTAGGGCAAACAGTGGAGGGGGGAAAAACGCGTTTCTAAAAAAGGAAAAACCTCCAGCAGAACCAGGCTCAGTGTGAGCGGCCCATCTGCCAAAAACCACTGGGGTTTTTAAAGAGAACAAGCAGAGACAGAAAAAAAACACAGAAGAAATGACCAGGAGCCCTTTTTGATGGGAAAGGGGAAAAGTAAAATTTTTAATGGATGTAGTTTCCTTTAGTGGTTTCTTTAGGAAAAAAAAAAACAGATAAACTCTGAGCCGGGTTTGAAAGAGTATTAAAAAAGGGGGAGCCAAAAAATTTAGTAAAAAAAAAGCCTCAGCCAACCTTTTCAAAGGAAAAAAAATGGGGTTTAAAAACCACTAAAAAAGGGACGGGGCCCCAAAGTGTATCTTGGGTAGAAGGGGGAAATTAAAAGTTGTTGGCAGAAAAAGGCTTCCCCCCCCCCCAATAAATAAAAGCAAAAAAATGAAAAAATTTGGAGAGAAAATATGAAAATGTAGCAAAGAGGATGAAAGGGGTCATTATGTCCTCCCCCCACCTAAGCCTATAGAAGCAAAACTACAGAGATAGCTCAGGATACGTAAGCCCTCAAACTTTTAGCTTTATCAAAAAGGAAAGTTTAAGCCTACCTTTAAAAGTAGCCCGGGTGTCTGCCTCACGGACTAAAAACCGGGGGGCGGGTTTCCCCAACAGGAGGGGAAAGGCTGATAACTAAAGGGGATTGGGTTTCCCCTTTCTACTCTAGAAACCCCCAGAAAAACCTGCATACTTGAGAAAAAGGCCCTGTTTTAGGAACATATGGAACAATCATTTTTTTAAAATTTGCATGATGGAGCTAGTTTTCATTAAGGGTTTTATAATGTGAGGAGGAAATTTTAAATTCTATTCGGGGAAAATTTAAAAAAGGGACCCCCAGTAAAGGGGAAAAGCTGAAAAAAAAAGGAGGAAATATGATTTTCCCCTTTTTTAAATTTTTTTCCTCAGCCCCTTTTGGGCTGGAATTTTTGGATCGGGCTGAAGGGGGGGAAACTCCTGATGGGTAAAAATTAATTTCCCTATGGGTCCCAGGCCTTAAAAAGGAAAAAACAAATGAAAAAGGGACTAATTTTTTTTCCAAAAGAAATTCCACCCTGGAAAATGGGAAATCTTTTCTAATTTTTGGCCCAATTTTCCCCAAAAGGTGAAAAAAGGAAAATTTCCTGAAACCTTTTCTAATAGGGAATTTAAATTGAAAAAATTTTTCCGGGTCAAAAAAAAAAAACCAAGGTTTTTTAAACCCAATTTATTATATTTTTTATTAACCCCGGGGGTTAAGTGTTTTGGACTAAGCAGTTTCTTTTTTAAAAAAACTGCGGCCCCAAAGACGCCCCAACTTCTGTTTGTTTTAAATTTAAAACCCAAAAAATTTAAAGTCTTTCCAAAAAGTTTTTTGTTTTTTCCAAGACACCCTTTGTTTTCTTCAAAAAAGGGGTTTGGGAAAAACAAGGAAATTTAAAGGGATAAGTAAAGCTGAGTTTTCCTCAGTGTAACAGTGAAAAAAAATAATTTCCCAAATGCTCCCCCCGAAAATTTTTTAAAACCTTTATTGGAAGAAATATAAAAAATAAGGAAAGAAGGGGCCCAAAAAGGGGCCCCTGAAACCCTTTTCTGGTCTGCCCCAATTTAAAACCCGGGAATTGAAGATGATTTATCATTTACATGAATAAATTTGGAAAACTCTGTGACAAAAAAGGATTTTAAACCGCCTATTTGCTTTTCCCCTTGATTCCCTACAGCTTTTTTCCCAGCCTTTCTAGAGAATCTTTTGGGTGAATTCGACGGAAAATTAAAAAAAGGCCGCACGAGATCTAAAAAAGAAAAAAAGTCCCAGAAACACCATTACTGGGGGTTTAGGAGAAAAAAAATAAATTATTGACTCTCAGAAAGGGGCTTAAGATTAAACCCCCCTTTTCAAAACCTCCTATGATGAGGTCTGAAACCTGACTATAGCTCTTCAAACAGATCGTTGCTGTGTAAATGCTGACACATTTATTAGCAACTATTTTCTCAAGAATTTTAGATAAGAACGGAAGATTGGATGTAAGTCTGTAATTTATTAAATCATCTTGATCAAGTGAAGGTTTCTTAAGTAAAGCTTTAATTACAGCTACCGTAAGAGCCTGTTGTACATATCCATTTACTAAGGATAGATTAATCATATCTAAAGTGGGGCTGGTAATCAGAGGGAACACTTCCTTAAATAATTTGGTTGGGATTGGGTGAAACAGCTATTTGCTTGATGATACCATTGCAACCCTTCAGGTTCTCTAAGCATTTTGCATACACCTCTTGTTGTTTCCTCTTCTATGGTAGGGCTGCCAAAATATTTATTTGCTAAATGAGAGAATAATAGATATTTTTATTACAATCTAGAAATTTCAAAAATTGACATACACTAAGATTACTATGCCTTTACTATGCCTTTAAAATTTGTAAAAGATAAAATTATAATGTCATGGCTTAGTAAGCTTCAAATGGGTTAATTTACAAGTGTTAAGCTAATTGGAGCTTGATGTATCGAGTATGGATATATTTATAAGACACACTTCATACAGGTACCTTGTGAGGCATCATGGGTAAATCAAAAGAAATCAACCAAGATACCAGAAAGAGAATTTTGACCCTCCGCAAATATGGTTCGTCTGGGTACAGTTCCCAGATGCTTCAACGTTTAACGTTCATTTGTTTAAACAATTTTACACACATATGTCAAATAATGTCTTACCGTTCAGAAAGAGACAGACGTTTTTGGTGCATAATGTCTGTATTAATCCAAGTACAAAAACAGAGGACCTGGTGAAGATGCTGTCGGAAAGTGGTAAAAGAGCGTCATTATCCACAGTGAAATGTGTCCTTTATCAACAGGGGCTGAAAGGCTGCTCAGAGAGGAATATACTCCGAAAGCAACGTACACTCACCGGCCACTTTATTAGGTACACCTTGCTAGTACCGAGTTGGACCCCATTTGCCTTCAGAGCTGCCTAATCCTTCGTGGCAAAGATTCAACAAGGTACTGGAAACATTCCTCAGAGAGTTTGGTCCATATTGACTTGATAGTATCACACAGATGCTGCAGATTTGTGGGGTGCACATCCATGATGCGAATCTCCCGTTCCACCACATCCCAAAGGTGCTTTATTGGATTGAGATCTGGTGACTGTGGAGGTCATTTGGGTACAGTGAACTCATTGTCATGTTCAAGAAACCAGTCTGAGATAATTTGTGCTTTATGACATGGCGCGTTATCCTGCTGGAAGCAACCATCAGAAGATGGGTACACTGTGGTCATAAAGGGATAGACATGGTTAGCTTAGCTTAGCTTACCTTAGCAGCCAGACCAGCCTGGAGCTCTGCTGTTCCAAAAATCCGAAAGAACATTTCAAAACAGGCTCATTCTTGATGAACTGACAGCACAGATTAAGTTTTGAGATCTACTTTCTCATTTAAAAACATCTTAAAACTACTTTTTTGTGACAAATTAAAGGTATAAAAAAGATTAATTTGTATACTAACCTGCGCCATTATTGAAGCTGTTGGTGCCATTCCTCACTCAATTCCACCCCTTTAACAAATCCCAGGGAAAGCTGAAAAGTCCTACTCCAGATTAGGACCATTTACCCGTGAAAGTAAAGCCCCAGCAAAGTGAAATCACCCGGGTAAATTTTTATCGAAATGCGACCTGGGCTTTACAAAGACTGGGGCTTTCAACAAGCAATGGAAAAGTGGCTATTGTAGCTCTTCAGGCCCCTCTTTTACCCCTGTTCTGAGATGTGTCTGAGAGCAACTCGTTTAGGTGCTGTCTCTTTAAGTGCTGTTGAGGGTGATGAGCGGGTGATGGATGGCTGAGATCTCGTGAGAGTTGTGCGTAAGTAATATGGCAGTATACTGGTAAACAAGCACGTCAAAACTCAGGTAAACAAGCCAATAAATTCAAGCCAAACATAGAAACGTGTAAAATACTAACCACTGTCTCATATTTTCCCAATAAAACAAACTGGACGAGGAAACCTTGGACAGCCTGGAGAGCTACGTGGACGAATGTTTGATTACATTGTCATGGGCAAGCCACAAAAATCTCCACCCATGGCCACACCAACATCAAAACACACCCGCTCAGAGTGCTCGGCCAGCACCTCCACTATCTCTCCAGAGAAAAGCTACGCTGATGTCCTGGACTCTATTGACAAGAAGCTAACCACCCTGGATGCTCATCTCGCCCTTGTGGAAGTTTATCCACAGGGAATTTCAAGCTCTGAGGGAGTCTCTGGAATTTAGCCAGGAATAACTCGCTTCGCTCACAGCTGAGAACCAAATGCTGAGGGATAGCATGAACACTTACCAACGGAATGACGCAGCTGTCCAGAAAAAATAAAAAAATGAAGACCATCCTGGATATACAGGCTCGGGGTATGCGGGACAACCTTGTTTTCTCCGGCATCCCAGAACGGGCTGACGAGGACGCCGAATCCACGGCCCATGAATTTCTCCAACGTCAACTAAAACTCCCAAGTGACAAGGTAAAAAACATCACATTCCATCATGTTCATGGGCTCGGAGGTAAGAAGCCCGATCACAACCGACCCCAGCCAATTGTAGCATAGTTCAAGCACTACAGGCAAAAAGAGCAGGTCACAAGTCGGGGCAGAGAGCTGTGGGAAACGAACTTCAGCATTAATGACCAGTTCCCAAAGGAGATCCTCGATTGGAGGCGAGTTTTATTCCCAATCAGGAAGAAATATATCACGGAAGGCATCAGAGCTACAGTGGCTGTGGATAAACTTTATGTTAATGGTTGGTTGTTCAGGAACCGGGAGATCACTCTGTGGGTTTATTAGGAGCAACAGCAGGTTAATCTACAACATGTAGCACTGGTTAGATAAGAGGTTAGACAACTGGCAAATGTAATCTAATGTAAAGCACAGCTGAGCATGATGTTTACATTGTTTGATGTGGGCTTTTGGGTATCCGCTCATTTTTGTCTCCTCTCATCTACCTCTCATTTACTCTTGTTATCGCACCCCTCTGTCACTCTTTTTTCTTTCTGTCACACACAAACATGCACATTCACACACACACAAAAATTTCTTCACATAACCGTATATCTCTCATCCCATCTTACCCCCAGCACCTTCTAAATTTTCTGTCTTTTTCTCTGCTATATCTCTGCTTCTGGACTTTGTATCAGGCAACCCCAAGCACTAATTATGATTTCACTTGGGTCTATCTGTTTCTGTGGTGACATGCACTGTCCAACTTTAGCTACACGCGCAGAACTATGGACACACTAAGGTTTGTCGCATGGAATGTGCATGGCGCATTTCTAATAAAATGGAGTGATCAACAGTGTTCGAATGCTGTACTAAGGTCCAATAATATCAGCACTGTGGTTCTTCCACAGTCTGCATTTATACGGATGTCATCGAACACCTTGACAAGAGCAGTCTCTGTCAAAATTGAATAGATTAAAAAAAAATTATCTAAAAGGAGGAAATCAGGAAAATCTCATAAAAATAAACACAACTCAGACTAAAAGAAAAATAAAACAATTAAATGTGGCCTACTGAACATAAGATCTCTCTCTTCAAAGACATTGCTAGTTGGTGACCTGATTTCTGATAATCAGATTGATTTATTTTGCCTAACAGAAACCTGGCTGCATTAAGAGGATTATGTTACTATAAATGAGTCAACTACTACTAATTATTTAAATTTTCACATTCCTTGAAATACTGGGCGAGGACGAGGAGTAGCAACCATATTTCAGTCCGATTTATTGATTAGTCCCAGACCAATAAATAGCTACAACTATTTTGAATATTTAATCCTTAGTTTTCCTCATCCAAATTGCAAAGCACTAAAACCACTTCTATTTGTCGTTTTGTACCGCCCATCAGGCCCTTTCTCTCAATTTTTAGATCAGTTTTGAGACCTTTTATCTGATTTAGTGTTAAATACAGATAAAGTTATTATAGTGGGGGATTTTAACATTCATGTTGACACTGTGATAGCCTAAATATAGCCTTTAATGCTATCTTAGACTCAATTGGCTTTGCTCAAAACATTAACAAACCTACTGTTAAGATCTGTGCAACGGAGGAACCCCAGAATGCAGACGAGGAGGCAGCGTGACGGTAAATGAAAATTTTATCAACAAAAACTCACTCTCATAAGAGGCAGGAAAAAACAGAAGCAGGCTGGCTTGACAGGCATGGCAGGGGTCACAAAAAAAAGACATGAATGGAGACACAATGATTCCGCAATGACTAAAACAGGTGTGTATATATGGAGTGAAAACCAGGTGGAGCAAGACAGATTGACAAGGTGCGGGTAAACCGGATAAAGATGATTAACAAAAACAGAACGTGCGGGGAGCAAGAACAGAAACTGTTGAATACAAACAAAAACAAAAGCATGACCAAAAAAAAAACCCAAAATTTGACAAACATGAACAAGACTAAAACAAAAACCAGAAAAATAAAAACAGAAACATGATTTAAAACCCCTTAACCCCCCCCCCTTAGGGCGGATACCAGACGCCCACAAGAGTCCAAACAAAAAACAACCCAAACCGGGCAGGCGGAGGGGGGGTTATGGCAGGAGGGCCAGAAACAGGCCAGAGTTCAGGCGGGCGACCAGGAGGTCGTCCCGAGCAGGCACAGAGTTCAGGCAGGCGACCAGGAGGTCGTCCGAGCAGGCACAGAGTTCAGGCGGGCGACCAGGAGGTCGTCCCGAGCAGGCACAGAGTTCAGGCAGGCGGCCGCGAATGCCTGGCGAACCCTCAGAGGCTGAAGCGGCGCCTGGCGAACCCTCATCTCTGGGTTCAGAAGCCAGAACGAGAACAAACTGTTCCTTGAAGTCCCTAGAGACAGGATCCGGCGGTGCTTCCTCCTCGAAACCCTCGTCTAGGGGCCCCGAGGCCAGAACGAGGACAAACTGTCCTTTGAAGTCCCCAGAGACAGGATCCGGCGGTGCTTCCTCCTCGAACTCCTCGTTGCAGGGTTCAGAGGCCAGAACGAGGACCAGTTTCCCACTTAACCCCTGGAGGCTAGGAGCTGAAGCGTCGGCGGGACCCTCAGTGGCGTGAGCAGGAGCTGAGGCTAGTCAGGTGCGTCAGGCTGTGGAGTGTCAGACCTGGCAGAGACAGGCTGTGGTACGTCAGGCTGTGGAGTGTCAGACTTGGCAGAGACAGGCTGTGGTGTGTCAGGCTGTGGAGTGTCAAGACCTGGAAAGGGCGGCTGTGGTGCGTCAGGCTGGAGTGTCCCGACCTGGCAAAACAGGGGTGTGGTGCGTCAGGCTGTGGATTGTCAGACCTGGCAGAGACAGGCTGTGGTGCGTCAGGCTGTGGATTGTCAGACCTGGCAGAGACAGGCTGTGGTGCGTCAGGCTGTGGATTGTCAGACCTGGCAGAGACAGGCTGTGGTGCGTCAGGCTGTGGATTGTTAGACCTGGCAGAGACAGGCTGTGGTGCGTCAGGGTGTGTGTCAAGCTTGAGTTCCGTGAGCACCCCCCGAGAAAACTGAGAAGGTGCTCAGGACCTGGAAGTGGAGGCAGCCCGCCCTCGGGGCCCTCTGAAAGCTCTGAAAGCTCTGCAGCAGCAGCAGCTCCCTGGGGTCCTGGCGTGGACTGCTTTTGGCCAAGCGAGCTCCCTGGGGGGGCCTGGCGTGGGATGCTCTGCAGCGGGCAGCAGCCCCCCTGGGGTCCTGGGGGACTGCTCTGCAGCAGCAGGCCCCTGGGGTTTTCCTGGCGTGGTCGCTCTGCAGCAGCAGCGCCCCCTGGGGGTCCGGGCGTGGACTGCTCTGCAGCGCAGCAGCTCCGGGGGGCCCCTGGGTGGACTGCTCTGCAGCAGCAGCAGCTCCCTGGAGTCCTGGCGTGGACTGCTCTGCAGCAGCTGCAGCTCCTTGGAGCCCCTGGGTTGGACTGCTCTGCAGCAGAAGCAGCTCCCTGGAGTCCCGGCGTGGACTGCTCTGCAGCAGCTGCAGCCCCCTGGAGTCCTGGCGTGGACTGCTCTGAAAGCAGCAGCACCCCGGGGAGCCTGACGTGGGCTGAGCTGCAGCAGCTCTCTGGAGATCTGAGGGGGCTGAGCTGCAGCAGCTTTTGGGAGATCTGACGTGGGCTGAGCTGCAGCAGCTCTCTGGAGATCTGATGGGGGCTGAGCTGCAGCAGCGCTTTTGTGATTGGGTGTGGGTGAAGGTGGACGGCAGTAAAATTGCCTTACTGCCATTTCATAATCCCCCCCTCTGCCTGATCCTCTCCATCAGCTCCGGGGGAAGAATACATGAGACTGGTCCTCCTACAAGTCTTGATTGGCAAGCAAAAAACCTTTAATCGCTCCCCCCCAATCCTCTGGTGCTGCCTCAAAAACCCCGAGCTGGAGTGAGCAAAGAAGGCATGGGCGGGGGAGCGCAGCAAGCTGGAGACAGTGCTGGGGGCAGGCGAAGATGGGGGGTTACTTGCTGCAGCCCTCAAGTTCCCGGCAGGGAAACCCCCCCTCGCCAGCCGAACAGGAAGGCTCCGCGCTGACGTTTCTTGCGGCGGGAAAGGAGGGAGGGTCAGTAGGGGACCAGAGTGCGAAGCCAGGAGAGCAGGCAGAGAACGGCGACGAAGGGGACCTGTTGGAATCGCCAACCTGGACCCATCATAAAACGACTGCGGGACGACACCTGCAGAACGGGGAGCGTCTTCTCCGCCTCCCAGAGACAGGAAAAGTAAAGAGGTCCACCACACCGCAGCCAGACCCAGGACCAGCAGGTGCGAGCTCCATCTCCTCCAGCAGAAGTGGAGAGGGGAAACCTCCAGATTTTGGGTTGGCAGGTTTTCATCGCCCTCCATCTGCTGCTAGACCCATCGGTCCCTGGCGCCCTCCTGCCTACTGTCCCCGAGTTCCATTGTTGGCGGAATCATTCTGTTAAGATCTGTGCAACGGAGGAACCCCAGAATGCAGACGAGGAGGCGGCGTGACGGTAAAAAAAAAATTTTATCAACAAAAAAACTCACTCTCATAAGAGGCAGGAACAAAACAGAAGCAGGCTGGCTTGACAGGCATGGCATGGGGCCACAAAACAAGACATGAATGGGGACACAATGATTCCGCAATGACTAACAGAACAGGGTGTGTATTTTGGAGTGAAAACCAGGTGGAGCAAGACAGATTGACAAGGTGCAGGTGAAAGGAAAAAAAGAATTTAACAGAACAGAACGTGGCTGGGGCAAGAACAGAAACTGTTTTAATAAAACAAAAAAAAAGCATAACCCGAAAACCCAAAAAACCAACTTGACAAAACATAAACAAGACTAAAACATAACCGAAAAATAATAACAAAGCATGATTAAAAACTGTGAGAAATATAAGAAAAACAAAGAGAAAAACATGATTCAAAAACCTTAACTTAAAAAAAACATAAAAAAAAAAACAGAAATCCCCAAAAACCAAACACCCCAAATCATAAAACATACCCACCGTTGTCTTCATTCGGACCCTTGTGCTGACATATGGCATTGAGTGTAAAGACATAACAATATTTTCTCATAACCCGTCCTTTGACCATTTCTTAATAACCTTTGAGTTTAAATTTAGATCATTATCAGACGATGCTGTAACAACCTTTAAAGATCTGTTCCACTTTTAATCTCTCATTATCACTGAAAAGCACAGTGGGGGACAATAATTTGTTTTCTGCCCCCCTTCACAAAATTGATTCTCTTGTTCATAGTGTTTACTTCATCATTCGTGGTGCATTGAAAATGCCCCCCTTTGAAAAAAAAGGTATTTTTTTTCATAGGAGGCAGGTTCCTTGGGTTTTAATTTAATCTGCATATTTTAAAGCCACAATGTCCAAAAAATTTTTGAGAGAAAAAGGCCCTCTACACAAAATCTAGAGGGTTTCCCTCCTTAATCTGGAAAAAATAGCCTACTTTGTATAAAAAGACATTTCGCCAAGCCAGGAACAGCTTATTTCTCATCATTAATAGAAGAGAACAAGAATAACCTAGGTTTTCTCTTTAGTACAGGTTGCTAAACTTAAACAAAGGGCCATAGCTCTGTTGAGCCATCCATTCTCTTGGCTCTAAGCAGTTTGATTTTATGGGATTCTTCCAAAAAAAAAATTTTGTTTCTTTTAAGAAGAAAAATCTTTGAACATACTCCCGAAGATGATTACTTTATCCTCAAGAAGTGAAAAGACAAAACATTGGAAGAAAACTGTAGAACCCTGATCTGTGTTTTGGGACCGTTTTGATCCTGTGGAGCTTCCCCGGGGTTTCAGAAATTTAGGTTCATGTAAACCCTTCAACTTGTGTTAGACCCAACTCCCAACCAAATTATTTAAGGAAAATTTTTCCCCTATGATTATCGGCCCCCATTTTAGATATGATTAAAATTTATCTTTAGAAAAATGGGTATGTACCACAAGCTTTTAAAAGGAGCTGTAATTAAACCTTTGCTTAAGAAACCTTCGCTTGATTGAGATGACTTAAAAATTACAGACCGATATCCAAAATCTTCCATTTTTTATCTAAAATTCTTGGAAAATAGTTGCTAATCAAATGTGTGAGCTTTTTTACACAGCAATGACCTGTTTGAAGAGTTTCAGTCAGGCTTCCGAGCTCATCATAGCACTGAAACAGCTCTGCTGAAAGTCACTAATGATATTCTTTTGCCTCAGATAATGGACTTGTGTCTGTACTGTTCTGTTAGATCTCAGTGCTGCATTTGATACAGTCAACCAAAATTTTCTTTTAAAAAAGGGCTGGAATATGCTGTAGGGATCAGGGGAAACGCTAGGCTGGTTTAAATCTTATTTGTTTTAAGTTTCCAGTTTGTTCATGTAAATCAAAATCATTTTTAAAACTCCAGGGTTTTTTTGTGGAAAACCCACAGGGTTCAGTACTTGGGGGCCAATTCTCTTTACTATAAAAGCTTCCAATAGGTCAAAATTATCAGGCAGCATAGGATAAATTTTCACTGTTACGCTGATGATACTCAGCTTTACTTATCCATAAATCCTGATGAAGCAACCAGTTAGATAGACTACAAGCATGTCTTGAAGATATAAAAACTTGGATGACTTTAAGACAGAATTGTCGTCTTTGGACTGGAGTCTTTAAAAAAGAAACTGGTTAGTCAATCATTTAACCTGGATGGCATTAGGTTGACCTCCGGTAATAAAGTAAAAAAAAAACCCTTGAGTTCTTTTGACCAGGACATGTATTTAAACCCCTATTAAACAGGTTTTCTAGGATTTCCTTCTTTCTCCTCCGGAACATTGCCAAAATTAGAAATATCCTATCCAAGAGTGACGCTGAAAAACTAGTCCATGCATTTGTTACTTCAAGGCTGGACTATTGTAACTGTTTACTATCAGGATGTCCACAAAATGCAGTTAAAAGCCTTCAGCTGATTATAAAATGCTGCAGCAAGAGTTGTGATGAAAATTTAAAAAAGAGATCATGTTTCTCCTATTTTAGCTTCCCTTCATTGGCTCCCTGTTAAATCCAGAATAGAATTTAAAAATTCCCCCCTAAAATAAAACCCTTAATGATCTAGCTCCATCATACATCAGAGAGCTGATTGTTCCATACGTTCCTAACAGAGCACTTGTTCTCAGACTGCCGGTTTACTGGTGGTTCCTAGAATCTCTAGAAGTAGAATGGGAGGGAATCCTTTAGTTATCAGGCTCCTCTCCTGTGGAACCCATCCCGGTTTAGTCCGTGAGGCGGACACCTGTCTCTTTTAAGGAAAAGGGCTTAAAACTTTCCTTTTTGATAAAGTTTATAGTTAGAGTGGCTTAGTTTATCAGGGAGGGAGCCTTTCCCCCTCTCTTTTTGGATGGAGTAAATGGGAATCAGGTTTAGCCTAAACCAGCTCAGTTATGGTGGGGTGAAAAAACCACCCCCCATTTCTGCTACCTGTAGCCCCCCTTCCTTTTTTCCAATGGTTATATCAGTCTGACAGGGAGGGGTACCCAATCCTTGGGGTGGTTTTTTAGTATAAACAATGACCATCAGTGGGACCCTTTTGGGGGTGCCTTGAGACGACATTGTTGAAAAATAAGCGCCGTTTAACTAAATAATCTAAAAACTGAAACTTTCTGTGTAGTTATGCTGCTATAGGCTTAGGCTGCTGGAGAACATAATGACCACTTTCACTCTCTTCGCTACATTCTCACACTACTCACCAATTTTGCATTTTTTTGTTTTATTTAAAATTTTTAATTTTTTTTCCCCTCTCTTTTTCTTCCTAAAAGCAACGGCCTGACTCTGTGTCTACCTGTGACACCTTTCTGGAGGGGGCATCGTATCTTTCTGCTGGAAACAACTTAATGCCCCCCCTCTACCGATGATCCACATGGCCCCTGCCTTTTAGTGTTTAAACCCTTTTTCTCTCCTAGACATGGCGATTGACTGACTGTAACTAATTCTATGTGCTCTCTTTCAGACCTAACCTTTGAAAACGGGGCCAGAGTTTATCTGTTCTTCTTTCTAGGTGAAACGACTAAAGGAGCTACATCCATTTAAACATTTACTTTTCCTTCCCATAGAAAGTACCCCTGGATCAGTGCTTCTTTGTTTTTTTGTGTCTCTGCTCTGTTCTCTCTAAACCCCCCAGTCGGTCGGGCAGATGGCCCCGCTCACACTGAGCCTGGTTTCTGCTGGAGGTTTCTTCCTGTTAAAAGGGAGTTTTCCTCTCCACTGTCGTTACTTGCATGCTCAGTATGAGGGATTGCTGAAAAAGTCAACGCCAGTGACTGCCCACTGTCTCTACATGCTCATCCGGGGGAGGGAATGTTGCAAGTCACTGACTTGATGCAATCTGCTGGGTTTCCTTAGATAGAAAAATTTTTATCCAATTTGAATAAATAACTAACTCTGACTGCACTGTTCAATGGTCAGGGCTAATTGGAATGTATGTACCTGACTTTTGTGAAATTCCTTGAGATAACGTGTTGTGAATTGGCGTTATATAAATAAAACTGAATTGAATTGAATTGAGTCAAACATGTTGAGTCAAACCAAAATTTCTAAGAGTGTCACATAGATCTATTGCACTTCTGTCTTCAGGTTTGTCCATGTGAATGTTGAAGTCTCCCACAATAATTAAACAGTCATAATCAACACATATCACAGATAAAAGCTCATCAAAATCACTGAAAAGTTTGTTTTGGACTTAGGAGGCCTGTAAATATTCAAGAACATGGTTTCGGACCGGGCTCTTTACCTGGAGAGCCAAATATTCAAATGAGTGAAATATGCTCAGAAAAACTTTTTTACACTCTAGTAAATCTTTAAACAAAGTGGCCACCCCTCCACCTTTTCTTTGCTATCTGCTCTCACAAAGAAAATTGTAGTTCGGAAGCGTCGACTATCAGAATGGGAGCTTCATTAAATTCATGTTACCATGTTTCTGTTAAAAACATAACATCAAGATCGTGGTCAGTAATGAGGTCATTGATTAAAAAAGATTTTCCTGACAGAGATCTAAGTTTTAAAACGCCAGTTTATGACTTAGTTGCTGATATTAACTCTGTGTCTGATTGTATCTGACAGTTTATGGATTTTTTTTATGTTTATTACTGTCTCTTATCCCTTTTGGCTTTTTCTTTCTGTCACGTATTAGCACAGAGATTTTACAACATCTTCCTATTAGGGGCCCAAGTTTTTTTTGGACATGCTCATTTCTTAAAAGTTGCCACTGGGGCCCAGACTGTATCACAGAGAAGGTTTTGAAGGTCCTGATTAGGAGGAGATAGATTAGGAGGTCGTGGGGCTCTGCGGCATTTGGAAGATGTTGGTTCAGTAGCAGGGCCTCGGCCATGGGGGGTGTTGAATGGAGAAGATGTCAGAGCTATTTAGGTACCGATCTTAAGAGCTCCTTTCATGTTATCAGAATCCAGTAAAGCAAAAAGTGGGCTCAGTGGGGAGATGGGAGAGTTCTGTGTGGTCTGGGTCGGGGTCTGGGGTGAGGGGGGTTTACCGGGGGGGGTGTCGGTATGGGTCTGGGTTTGGGGGGAGGGGGGTTATGACGGGGGGTCCACCTCTCCTGTGGATTTCGACGGGGAGCTTTTGTGATGAACCCCTTTTTCAGCCAACGGGGGGTTGTTCTGCTGGAGCTGTTGGTGGCCCCAGCGTTATCTTGGGTTGTTGATACTCCATGTTCTCTGCTGAAGGTCGAAGCTGCTGGCGGATTATTTACTGAATAGAAGAGATTAGAAGTGAGACGTCTGGCTCCTGGCTTGTTCAAGCAAAAAAACCATCTTGCTTGAACAGTTGTCATTTTTCCCAAAAAATATTAAAGTTGTCGATGAAGTTCACAGGTGTGGTAGCACAGTTTTTTTCAACCACTTTTTAATCATCAGAAGTTTTTAAAAAAATCTCATCTCCACAGAAAATTGGTGCAAAAGGGTTGGGGAGAAACACCTTAATATTGAGACCTCCAAACAATTTTCAGCAGGCGAGTGAAATCCTCCTTCAGTCCTTTAATTTTTTCTTAGCCACGTCATCCAGGGCTCCACGGTGTATAAAAGGGGTTTTTAGAGACGGGCGCTTTTCTGTGATTGCAAGAATATTCTTTGAGATATCGGACACCACGTTTTTTTGGTACCAATCATAACTTCTGTGTTTTTCTGTTGCAGAATTTTTTTAATCCCATCCAAAGCTGTTTTGCCCACTATTAGGGTTTTTTGGGTTCCTTTTTCTTTGGGAAAATTTAGGAGAAGACTGTTTAGAATGAAGCTTGTTCTAAACCCCCTTTTATTTTTCTCAGAAGATGGATAATTTTCCTGGTTTTCATTCTATAGTGGGGCAAATCTGTTTTGGGAGGGGAATTTCCCTTTTATTCCAGCTGTCTCACTCCAATCATTTTTTTTGTGACAGCAGCTCGCTGTCGAAGTCTCCTTTTCCCAGGGAAAAAGGGGGCATTTCTCTGTAAATTCTGGCCATTCTAATTTTATTTAATTGCTGAGATCTTCCAGTGAGTCTTCCACCTTGATTTTTGGGCAAACCTAAAACATGTCAGGGGGGTTCTACCGGTAGGGTTTTTCTCAGTGTTCTGTTTGCTGGTTGAGTCGTTGAGCTGGCTGTCACTGTTTGGGATCACAGGCAGAGTTGAATCATCGCTGTACCCCCAATATTCACTTCCACATTCACTTCTAGTCGATGGATTTTCACCCCAAAAACCCCAAATTTTTTAAAAGTTTGTCAAAGTCCTCTGTGGTGAAGGGGAGGCATTTTGTGCTGATTAGCTGGTGTCAACTTGTCCTTCTTTCAATTTCGATTATAAAAACATCAAAATCCTTTAGAAAAAAATAAAATAAAATAATAATAATCCTTGGGAGTTGCTGGTAAGAAGTAGTTTTAGTCCAATATTTCCATAATTTTAGCTAAGAGATAAAAAGTTAGGAGTAAAAGAATGCAAGCAAGTAGGGAGCTTAGGAGAAAAGCATATGAGCAGAAGCAATCTTAATTCAGAAAAATGTTAACTTTACAGTATTTGACACAGTCACAGATCCAGAGGGTAGATTTCTAATAATAAAAATACTTATACATAAACAAAAGATATGTATTGTCAGTATACATGTTGATGAGCCCCCATTCTTCCATTCTTTTTTTCTGCACTGTCTGAACACTTGGATTGCTGACTTCTTCTTGGGGGCGATCTCAACTTTGGTCTAAATGAAAAAATAGACAGGCTGAGCACAACAAGGACTCAGCGCAGTTGGCAATCAATAAATATAGTTAAACAATTAATGAATGATTATGGACTTTGCAATTCATGGTGATCCCTTCACCCTGCTCACAGAGAACATACTTTCTTCTCACATGTCCATCACTCTTACTCTCGTCTGGATTATTTCTTAGTCAGCAGCTTGTTGCTGACTGACATTTCAGACACTGAGATACACCCTATAGCTGTCAGCGATCATGGTCCCATTTCCTTAACCCTAGTAAATAAGAAAGAAAACCCACAAAGCAAAAACTGGAGGTTTAATACATCATTGCTTAAGGATGAAGATTTTATCAAATATTTAAAAGAAGAGAGTGTACTTCATATTTGGAGTTTAATGACCTCCCGGGGACATCAACATCTGTTCTCTGTGAGGCAGGGAAAGCAGTGATGAGAAGTAAAATAATCTCATTCTCATCACATAAGAAGAAAAAAGAAAACAAATTTATTCAGAATTAGAAGAAACCATTAAAATTTTAGAAGCTTCCCAGGAAGAGGAAATGCTGGGCAAACTACGTAAAGCAGAACTAGAAGTAAATTAAATCATTGACAAAAAACCCCAATTCTTAGTAAAAAAAACTTCGAATAGAAAACTTTGAACATGGCAAAAAAATCAGGTAGCTTTTTAGCTAACCAGCTAAAAATTAATAAAGAAAAGACAACTGTATTTGCTATTAAAGACTCGACAGGGAATACAGTTTATGACCCTGAAAGAATAAACAGCACTTTCAGAGATTTCTACAAAGCTTTATACTCACCACAGATAGCCCCATCAGATAACAACTTTGATCAATTTCTGGATAAAGTAACACTGCCTAAATTATTAGATAATCAAACAATGGCCCTGGATGTACCACTGACTTCAGCCGAAATCCAAGAACCTCTTACAAGCATGCCCAATAAAAAGGCTCCAGGCCCAGATGGATTCTCAACAGAGTTCTACAAAGAATTCTGGAATACTTTGGCTCCAGTATTCCAAAGAATGGTGCAGGAAACCGAAGAAAATGGCATACATCCGCCAAATATAAATTCTGCCAACATCACTCTCCTGTTAAAACCAGGAAAAAGACTCAGTACTTCCTACTAGCTACTGTCCCATATCCCTTATTAACGTTGCTCTCAAAATAATCTGTAAAGCCCTTGCCAAAAGACTTGAAAAGGTAACTCCTCTCATAATACATCCTGACCAAACTGTTTTTATAAAAGGGAGGCATTAATCCACAAATTCACACAGACTACTTAATTTAATAGATTATTTCTACAGTAAAAATATTGAGACTAATATATTATTTCCAGATGCAGAAAAAGCATTTGATAGAGTTAACTGGAGATTCTTGTTTGGAACCTTGACTAAATGTGGTTTTGGAAACCCTTTAATAAACTGGTTAAAAATATTATACAGTTCCCCAACGGCATGTATCAGGACCAATAACTACATCTACAACTAACATCTTCCAGCTTCTATCTTTAGAGGGGCACCGGGCAAGGAGTCCCACTTTCCCCCTCATTATTTGCTATTTTTATTGAACCACTAGTGGCAGCAGTCAGGCAAACTAAAGATGTTAAAGGCATAAAATGCATGAATATTGAACATAAAATCAGTCTTTCTCAAAAATTTTGGATTATTCTATAAATTGGTTAAAATCGACAGTTCTTCCGAATAATTGTTCTTTCCACAATTTCCTTAATACACAACTACAGTCAGGGAATATTACATATTTGGGTATTAATGTTTCTCCTAGATTGGCGGATTTAACTAAACTAAACCACATCCCATTTTTTAAAAAAGTGGAAGATGATCTTGCTAGATGGAAATCTCTACCTATATCAGTCATGGGCAGGGTTGCTTCAATAAAAATCATGGTCGTGCCAAAAATCAATTACTTATTCTCAATATTTCCAAATACACCTGTGACTGACTGGTTTAGATCTCTGGACTCCTCCATCACTAATTTTTTTTTAATATAACCCCCCGCGTATTAGCTTAAAAGTACTACAAAAGACCAAAGATAAAGGGAGACTAGATCCGCCTAACTTTCATCATTACTTCTTAGCCAACAGGCTACAGCACATCTTAAAATGGTTTAAACAGAATCCTCTAGATTAACCCTGGCTGGACATACAACAGACATTATGCAATAATATTAAGATTTCAGATCTACCATTTATTAGCTCAAATATAAAACCACATGTATGCTTTAAAAGCCTCAATATCAGCACCTCTCTGACAGCATGGTTGGAATATCTAAAAATGACAGGGTCTTAAAAAATCCCATGCAGATGTACACCCATCTGGAAAAACCCTGACGCCCTACAAAAAAATAATATAATAAACTTTCTAGATTGGAGGAGTAAAGGAATTCAATACCTGGAACATATATTTGAAGGAATTCAGTTCATTCCATTTAACAGGTTAATTATACAATACAGGTTGGACAAGAATATATTTTTAGAATATAAACAAATTAAATCTATAATAAAAAATAAATTTAGGCTTCAGAATGATACAAATGCCATCAAGTGTACTAGAGTTCCTAAAACTCAACTCCGCCAAATTAATGTCTAAAATATACAGGACCCTGTCTAATATAGATTAATCAATTTCCCTTCCTATTAAAAAATGGGAGGTGGACTTTGACCAAACATTCTGGTCTCATGTTCCAGAACTTTTAAAATGACTAGTAACCCTAGTTTACAATTAATACAATATAAAACCCTTCATAGAGTATACTATACAGGTCAATGAATGTTCAGGATGGGTTTTGCACCGTCTAATACTTGCTTATACTGCAAGGCAATATACCTGACAATTACATGCATACACTATGGTTATGTTCAACTGTTCAGAGGTTCTGGTGCCTGAAATGTGATGACTTAGTGTCTAAGATGTAATATTTCACCTTCCCCCTCAGTTTGCTTGTTGGGCAACTTAGATGATGTCACCATAAAGACAAATTCAGTTCACATGGTTTTCACTGTCTTATGTATTATGTATTGAAAAAATAAAAACCTTCTTAATGTTAACCAGTATAGAAACCTTCTGTTGGGTCTGCATGGTTTGGGCGGGCGGGCTGGCCGGGGTTGATCTCGGGGTGGACTGGTCTCGGTTTCTTAGTGGGTTTTGGTTTTGGCTCTGTGGGCTCTCTGCCTTTTGTGGGCTTTGGTGTGGGTTTTCTCGCGGGGCTCCTTCTGGCAGGGGTATGGATGTCGGGCATGTTCTTGGACCTGGATTCTGTGGGTCTTCTTGTTATGGGGGTGCTCTGTTTTTGGAGGGCTGGTGGGGGCGCTTTTGCTGGGGTTCAATTCAATTCAATTCAATTCAGTTTATTTATATAGCGCCAATTCACAACACATGTCGTCTCAAGGCACTTCACAAAAGTCAGGTACATGCATTACAATTAATCCGAATCATTGAACAGTGCAGTCAGATTCTGTTATTTATTCAAATTGGATAAAAATTTTTCTATCTAAGGAAACCCAGCAGATTGCATCCAGTCAGTGACTTGCAGCATTCACTCCTCCCGGATGAGCATGTAGAGACAGTGGACAGTCACTGGCGTTGACTTTGCAGCAATCCCTCATACTGAGCATGCATGTAGCGACAGTGGAGAGGAAAAACTCCCTTTTAATAGGAAGAAACCTCCAGCAGAACCAGGCTCAGTGTGAGCGGCCATCTGCCACGACCAACTGGGGGTTAGAGAAAAACAGAGCAGAGACACAAAGAGAACAAAGAAGCACTGATCCAGGAGTACTTTCTATGGGAAGGAAAAGGTAAATGTTAATGGATGTAGCTCCTTTAGTCGTTTTCACCTAGAAAGAAAGAGGCTCAGATAAACTCTGAGCCAGTTTTCAATGTTAGAGTCTAAAGAGAGCACATAGAGTTAGTTACAGTAAAAGCTCAGTCAGTAGCTATGTCTAGGAGAGAGAAAGGGAAAGACACTGAAAGACAGGGCAATGTGGATCATCGGTAGAGGGTGAGCATTAAGTTGTTGCCAGCAGAAGCTCGGACGATGCCCCTCTCCAGAAAGGTATTACAGGTAGACACAGAGTCAGGCCAGGTGTAGCTTCTAGGAAGAGAAAAGAGAGAGAACAAAGTTAAAAGCTGAAATAACAGCAAATAATGCAAAATTGAAGAGTAGTGTGAGAATGTAGCGAAGAGGGTGAAAGTGGTCATTATGTCCTCCAGCAGCCTAAGCCTATAGCAGCATAACTACAGAGATAGCTCAGGATAACCTAAGCCACTCTAACTATAAGTTTTATCAAAAAGGAAAGTTTTAAGCCTAGCATTAAAAGTAGACAGTTTGTCCATCTAGAGCCCACTGATGGCCATTGTTATACTAAAAACCACAAAGATTTGGATACCTCTCTCTGTCAGATTGACCATAACCATTGGAAGGGCCTGGTGGACGGTACAAAACAACAAACAGAAGTGGTTTTAGTGCTTTGCAATTTGGATGAGAAAAACTAAGGATTAAATATTCAAAAGAGTTGTAGCTATTGATTGGTCTGGGACTAATCAATAAATCGGACTGAAAGATGGTTGCTACTCCTCCTCCTCGCCCAGTATTTCGAGGAATGTGAAAATTTAAATAATTAGTAGGAGTTGACTCATTTATAGTAACATAATCCTCTTGCTGGCAGCCAGGTTTCTGTGAGGCAAATAAATCAATCTGATTGTCACAAATCAGGTCACTAACTAGCAAAGTCTTTGAAGAGAGAGATCTTATGTTCAGTAAGCCACATTTAATTGTTTTATTTTTATTTTATGCTGAACCTTCTTCCGAACAGTGTCTATGTGTAAGGATTATCTCAGGTCCCAAGAAAGGGTGGTTCCTGGGAACTGGACGTGATCCACAGTAGACGCAGTGTTGCTGAGGATGATAGTAGTACCATCCTCAACAAATCATGCTCTCTCAAGGTGGTAGCATGTTCAAGCAGCTCTGTAACATTGATTCTGATTTATTATTTTTAGAAACCTTTATTTTTATTTTTCTGTCTAAAATATTGCTTTTTGAACACAGCTTTCCTGTCACACCTCAAATGTCTTTCTTCCATTTTCGGCAGGGATTCTTCTAGTTCTCCATCTTTGTCTTTAAGGAAATTGGGAGATGCTGATGCTCCTTTTTACTCTCCCTCCTGACTATCTGTCCCTAGACGTCAGGGGAAGAAGCAGCCGGAAAGACTGAACTGGAACAAGGTAGCAACTCCAGGTGGTGTCAGTCACAGAGTCCTGAAGGCCTGTACAGAGCAGGTCTGTGGGATCCTGCAGTACCTATTACAATCTTGGACTGACTTTTCCAGTGTTGTGGAAGACAACCTACCTTGTACTGGTACCATTGGGGGCCTGTTGCCCTGACATCCTACATCATGAAGGTACACATTATGTGGATAGACTAGATAAACTCACATTGCCGCACTTACAGTTTGCTCATCGCCACAGAGCTGAAGTTAGACATGTGCTTTAACAGGCCCACTGTCATCTAGACCAAGCATGAAGCACTGTAAGGATCATTTTCTTCGACTTCTCCAGTGTATTCAGCACAATTCAGCCTAATTTGCTTTGTCAGAAACTCCAGGCAGCAGAGGGGGTGGCCTCCTGTGCCTTCACCTCTGTCGCCTGGATCTAGGACTTCCTGACAAACAGACCACAGTTTGAGAGACTGACATGTCATGTGTGTGACAATGTAGACAGTAACACAGGAGCGCCACACGGTACTGTACTCTCACCATTCCTTTTCACACTGTACACATCAGACATCCATGAAATGATAAGTGTTGTGAACTGGTGCTATATAAATAAACTGAATTGAATTGACTTCCACTACAAGTCAGAGGCCTGTAATCTGAAGGAAGACTGATGACTCTGCAGTTGTCGGGTGTATCAGGGATGGACAAGAAGCTGAGTACATAGAATTGGTGGACCACTTTGTGGCAAGGTGTGGAAAGAATCATCTTATCTTGAATGTGAACAAAACAAAGGGCTTGATTATAAGTTCAGAACAAACAAGAATAGGTCAAACATTATTTCAATCCTGGGACAAGAAGTGGAGGTGGTGGAGTGGTGGAGTATACCTTGGTGTTCACCTGGACAAAAGACTAGACTTGAGATGCAACAGTAAAGTTGTCTAAAAGAACAGAGCAGACTGCACTTCTTGAGAAAGCTTTTAGTCTGTCAGTGTCATATCCACAGTGGTTTGTGTGCAGGCTGCATGCAGGCTGTGTTTGTGTGCTGTGTTCTCTCTGTGCAGGGTGTGACTGGCAAGTGCTGCTGCACAGGTGTTGCTCATCTGAGAGCAATCAGCTGGGCTACTTATGGAGTCGAAACCCAGAAGGAGGCATCAGCTCGTTTTCTCATTTGGCGTGGTAACAGCTAGACTTTTGCTTCTCTGCAGTCCTGCTTCCAAGCGGTTTTTCTGATCTCCTTGTTTTTCTTCCCCTGCCTTGCAGATCATCCTTTGCTGAAGGAAGTTGTGGAACCTTTCTGGTCTCTGTTTTCACTCGTGTCATGTTCAGAGGAGTTTGGGAACTCCAGCCTTGACACCTCAGCCCTGAGCCTCCTCTCTGCTTCCAACTCCAAGCCCAGCTTCTCAGGAGCCACCTGAGAACCACCCGTTAACCTGCCTCCTCTCCACCCTCCAACGTTAAAATTTTCCAACCATAGTGGAGTTTCCTGGAAGAGAAGAAGCAAAGCACTTCATCCTCCGAAAACTGTTCACAGCCTGTCAGCCTCAAGCCACCGTGGAGAAGGACTTATTTCCCCCCCCCGGTCTTGCCAAAACCCAACCCCCTGTAAGTCAGCATCTAATGAACACATTCACAGTTTCTCCGTTTTCACCCAGAGTGTTCACCAGCTTCTGTCTTTCTCTTTCAGAGAGACCCCGTGTTTGTCCAACAGCTCCAGCCTTGCTTCCAGTCCAACCTTTATCCATGTTTCTAAATAAACTGTTAAAACACTCTTTGTCCTCGTGGTTGTGTATCTCGGAGTTTAAGAAAACCCCATTATGACATTCAGTGTTTGTTGCAAGGTTCTGTGAAAGTTCTGTAAGTCTTCTGTGGACAGTGCAATATTTCTGCTATTATTTGTTAGGGTAGCAACATCAGAGCCAGCATCTTAAGCTCAACGAGGATATAAAGAAGGCTGGTTCTGCTTTGAGGACCGCTCTGGAGATTGTGCAAAGAATAACTATTAGAGCATCCTCTAAATAAAAGTCTCATACAACAGTGTTTTCTGTCCAGACTTCTTCAGATCTACTGTAATACAGACCTCTAACGGAGATCATTTCTGCCCATAGCCATTACCATGTACAACCACTCTTTGAAGAAACTTGCATAATATTAGTTACAGCATTTACGTTACCTTGGGGAATAATAAAGTGTGTCTGAATTGACCAGGTTATATAGATAATCTGAAATTATTTATAATTTGAGCCCAAAAATTAGCTCGAAGTATCTTGTCAAAATGGTCATAAAACTATACATATATTTTTCTTTCACTGCTCCCTCATCCAGTGTCCAGATAACACAAAGAGGTCAACGCTGACCAGAAGTCCCTGTGGGAGCTCTCCTGCCCTTTAACCTTTTTGTGCTCATTGCCGATGTTCATTCTCTGTAGGTGTCAGATGAAAACAACCAAGAGGTGCTGTATGCAAAGCTGAGAAAAGTAGGTGTTAGAAAGGGAACTTGAGAAGGTGAAGGAGGACAGAAAGTGCTCTGAATGAGTGCGGTAAAAGAGTCAAGATGTAGAAAAGAAGGAAGAAGGTGGGAGGAGAGCAGGAAGGGATGCTGAAAACTGGGTATGTGGAGTTTACAGACAGAAAAGAAGGGGGAGGACAAGTGGTGCTTGAAGAAAGAATACAATGAAGGCGAAGCTGCATTAGCAGCATGTCTCAGGCCAATTACTCTCCTGCTAACCCTCTTTTCTACCTTTTCTCTGCTTTCCTTCTCGCCCTGTCCTCTCCTCCTACTTCCCCTTTCTCTCCCTCTCTTCACTTTCTCTATCTCTGCTCTAACTATCCATGTGCTTTCAGCAGCAACAGATCACTATATGATACCAGTCTGCACTGGCAGGTTTTATCTGCCTGTGCTACAATAGGAAAGTAGGATCTAAGAAAAGATAAGATAGAACCAACCAAGAGTGACAACGGACAAGGAAACCAGATGTTTTGAAGTAGTGCTTCACTGCCATCTAGTGGCAGTTAGTTCTGCAAGACCTGCATCAAAAGGCGTTCACAATTAGTTTCAGACAGTTGCATTACCATAATGTGATCAAAAGCTCATGCAAGATCTGTGAACTGCAGGAGGTGTAACTCAGTTGATGTTTTGAGGGTTTGTGCTTACTGTACCCGAAAAATTATCTGAAACATCCTGTTCTGGCTGAATTACTGCTAAATGACTAAAATTATTGTTTCAGAGGCAGCTAGATAACATTACAATATGTACAATAAGGAGAGACCTATTTACTTTATGACAGATGTATTTTTACTTTTAAAATGTGTCAGAGTCCTTTCATATGACCTTTGATAACTCATATAAGTAGATGAATATAAAAAAGGTCCATTCAAAATAAAGAAACTATGAGACAAATTTTGCTTTTGCATTTATAAAATAACTGGTTGGAAACATATCACTACTTTTAGCACATTTTCCAGGTCAGACCAACTCTGGCAACTGCAACTTGTTTTTCTTTCTGCGGTACTTTGGTTGCATTTAGTGGTGCTAGCAAGAAATTTTGTTGTCAGTTATTTACAAAGTAAACACAAAATAAATGAGTGTGATGCTCAGGAAAAACAGCCAAATTTTGTTATTCATTTTAAACAAAAACTAGTCAAAAGAGAAATAAAATGGAGAAAAATTCCAGATCTTAGAGAATAAATTTAAGCAAAGAACCATGGACAGGATCAAGAACTGCCAGCTACCTATAGTTTGTTCTATTTATTTTCTGTGTTGGAACTTGGCTTTGGGAATAACATCACATCCAATTCAAAAATATTGTAGTTGCATGTTGGAAATTTTGGGGATTTTCCTGTAGATGTTCTTTGTAACAAGGCTGACCTCATTTAGCAATTAGCTACTAAGCAAAGTATGTATACCTTTGCATTTTGTACTTTCAAACACTTTATCAACATGTTGAGAAAAGGATGCTTTACAGTGCTATGTCTTTGAAAGATAAATTATGTGTAAACAGTGTTTTACTGGAAGCATCAACAAGTTTAAATGTTAAGATTTTAACAGCTTGGCCATTTTACATTGCATAAGAATGACACTGACATTTGTAAAATAATATGGTGTACACAGTTTTCAGCAGTAAACTTTTAGTTGGTAGATGTTTAAGTGAGTTGGAGATACAGGTCTTATCTCCAAAGGATGGTGAGCATTTGTATAGGTGCAAAGAGCAGGAAACAGATAAAAATAAATTCACAGGCCCACTCCAGAAATAACAGGACATCTGGTCCAGACATCTGGAGCCAGAGGACTTTTAGGAGCTTCCCAGCACCCTGTCACCTTGTGGGTAAATTAGCAAAGTGAGAAAATATGGCCAGGGTAAGCGATGCTGACAATCACACAGAGGGGGGATAGTTGAGACAGGTTTCTGGGAAATTCATCATGTGGGGGTTCTTTTTTTGTTTCACTTGAATAAAAGGTAATAAAGGAGGGACAATGAGGGGATTAAAATGTGAATGTGTGAGTGGCTCTGTGAGAGAGACAAAGAGGTATTTCAAAGCAGATGGAGGTGGTAACCACCTCATTACTCTTTGGCAAGTAATAGTCAATTTTCTACATTAAGCTAATGAATAAAAATATGTGTCTCAAAGGGGATCATTGTTCCGGGGGGGGTTATACAGTATGTAATTGACAGTTATTTTCCTTCTTCAGAGATCAATAAAAAAATCTTTGCTGCAATTGACCTGCAGAATGAGCTTTACTATGGATTTCTTGATGAAAAAGCAACAAAAAAAGTCTCTGAACTTTGCCACACATTTGCCAGATTGTCACGTTGTATTTTTGCTAGCTGTAACATCTGTTTATGATGCAACCATAAGCAGAGACAGAGACCATCATTTAAACTACTTCTGTTTAAATCTTGCAGTACAAATGGAGCATCCATAATGCAGTCTGGCGATGCAAGTGTGCTACGTGGACTGATGAGATGACATGCGTCTGCCAGAGAGTAAGAAAGACAGAGACAGTGAGAGAGCAAGAGCAAGATTGTGTCAGATGTGATATTGATGACAAGCCTGTGTGCTTGTTTCTTGTTTCCCCTTGGCCCAGTGTAAGGCCACAGTGGAAAGGTGGGACAACAAATGCCACCAAGTCCCACTGACAGCTTGACCCCTGGGAGAGAAAATGTGCCTTTCATCAGATGCCATGTTCCATCCCAGCCCTACCCTCCTCTTAATTGGTGCAATTTTTCTTCCCATCATGTTCAATTCTACTTAACCTATACTTGCCTTTATCTCTAGCACCGCCAACTGTTCTTCTCCTTTTATCTCCACATTAACTTATATATGCCCTATATATGCCCACAGTATGATACAGGGGTAGAGCCTTCTCTACTCCCTGGTTGTTTCTTTGGACTCTCCATCTAATGTCACAAATGGGTAGTAAATGTGCCATCAAAGGACACCAGAGGATCCACATTCTGCTTTCGTTTCCTCCCGCTCGTAACTCTCCAGAGGGCAGAAGGACATACATCACCTGGAGAGCCTTTTGGCATAGAATTATGTTGTTTATAGCAGGCTGTTTCTCAGTGATCCAGATGTGCAAAGTTCTTGCATGGGGAATGAAAAAGAGGCATACAGCGCAAATTCAACTAATGCTAACCAGGGAGTGTAATCTAAAACATCATGTAAATTGTAACTTAGAGGGGCCTGCTCAGCGGGCTAACCACAGAGAGAAGAAAAGATGTGAGTAGAGGATAGAAGAATATTGTATTTATTCCACTCTTTGCCTCCTCAGAGAGTCAGATGGGCTTGGCTTGTAATGTCTAGTCAGATATGACCTTGAGCAAGTCCATTGTCTCATAGGACATTCACTTACACTATCACATCAAGTCACTTCAATAAAAACAACACTACAACAGCATTCCAATGATGTATAACTGCACATCAGTTGCATTAGTAAACAGCTGGGGCCGGTTTGTCATTTTAGGTTATTGGAGTTCTACAGTACGCCAAGATCAAATGTCCTCCTTGTGAAATCTTTATGATTTAACCTGTCTTGTCCTTGTGCTACCCTTAAACGACATTATACAATGGCTGTCCCTGTAAAAACCTTTCCAAATAATAACAAATATCCTTGAGAAGCTCCAGACCATAGAAAATAACAATGGTTCAATCAGTGTACAATCAAAGTAGAGCTGACATTTATATCAAATAGATGCTGGTTTACCAAAAACTTTGAAACTTAAAAATGTGTCCTTGTTCGTAGTTATAAAAAAAAAGTCAATTTTAGCCATTTTTACTAGGAAACAAATCCGGACAACAGGTGGGCTTTCTAACATGTTGAATATAGACTGAACTGTTACCGTATTAAGTAAGTAAAAAAGTAAGTATGAGAGTAAGTAGGTTTTATTTATAACATAGAGTCATACCAGCCCTGGGGCTAGAGAAGCTAGAATGCTTTTTTTAAAAAGTTTCTCTTGGGCATGATGCTTGTGCTTTAGGGGTTAAGCACATTCATGGCTGTCCTGGATTCGAGTCCTGGACCCGGTGACCTTTGCTAAATGTCTGCCCCTCTTTCCTGTCTACTTACTATTGAAAAAATGAAAAATAAAGTCCTCCAGTGCCACAAATATATGTATAGATAGATATATATAGATATCTATCTATACATAGATATATATAGCTATATATAGATACATATCTATATATAGATATATAGATATATCTATCTATATATATCTATATATATATATATATCTATATATATAGATATATAGATATATATATATATAGATATATAGATATATAGATATAGATATATATAAATAAATAAAAGAATGTCTTAAGTTGCTTTTTAAAAGTATCAACAGATGCACTTTTTTGTAAGTACATCTGTTCTATTGCTTGTTTTAAACCATGGTAAATCAGCAGCAACGCAGTGCATTTAAACATCAAGATCTGGAAATGACAACTTGCTGAAGTTTAGCAAGATAAAAGAGAAGAAAGGGGAGTTCAGTGGCACTGAACACAGCATGGTTGTTGGTGGAAAGTGTTGGTGGCTAGTCTGAGTATTTCAAAAACTGCTGATCTGCTATGATAAAAGAAAATTCCAGTTGTGTAGAAAAAAATGCCTTACTGACTTGAAAGGTCAGGGGACAATGGCAGACTTGTATGTGTTAAATAGAGAGATGACAGCAGCTCAAACAAACCGTTGTTACAACCCAGATATTTGAAATATCAACTCTTAACGTAAAATGCGTCAAACCTTGAAGCAGATCGGCTACAGCAGCAGAAAACCACACCAGTTGTCACGTCTGATAGTTATGAACAGGAAGCTGAGGCTACAGTTCACAAATATCACAGAATTAGACAATGCAGGTTTGAAAAAATCTACCTGGTCCGAGGAATCTTGATTTCAGCTAAAGCATTCAGATGGTAGGGTCAGAATTTGGAAAAACTTGATCGCATAGATCCATCCAACCCTCCCTCTTTCAGTGGTTCAGCCTGGAGGTTGAAGTGCAATGGTCTGAGCCATATTTTCTTGGCACACTTTGGTCCCCTTAATACCAGTTGAACATATTTTAACACCTCAGTCTACATAAGTATCATTGCTGAACAAGTCCATTCCTTAATGACCACAGTGTACTGTTACATCCTGCCATCCTCTCTTGGGTTTCTCTATGCTGAGGGTTGCATATAGCAATTAAGACAGGCAGAGAACAACTGTGTAAAGTCTGACCGTTTTTAAGCCCTGTTCCAACCAGTCTCTCTCTCCCTCCCAGGGACACCACCTCCAGGTTTGGGTGTGCCTTTGTCTGACACACATCTCTCCTTTCCAAGCTCTCCTTACATGACTGATAGATCTATAACATACCTTCAGAATAATATAAATTAACAATATTTCTTTATAATAAAAACAGTATTTGGTTAAAAAATCTGTTGTCTCCCTTTCTTATCTGTATGACCCAACCTAAGATGGGTACCGATAAGAGTGCAGCACCATGTCACAAAGCTCTAAGCATCACAAACTAGTTTTCTTGACAATGATAATGACTTCACTGTTCTCCATTGGCCTCCAGAGTCCCCAGATCTCAATCCATTAGGGCACCTTTGGGATGTGGTAGAATGGGAAATTTGCATCATTGATGTGAAGCCAAAACACCAACAGCAACTGTGAGATGTTATCATGTCAATATGGACCAAAATCTGCAAGATCGTAATAATCAACTTGTCCAGTGCAGTGATTAGCAATGTTGCCTCACAGTGAGAATGTGCTGGGTTCAAATCTCAGCCATTGATATTTTACAGTACTCAAACTCCTTCACACAATCCAAACACACATGTTAGGTCAGAATAGTTTTTGAAGTTTGTGCAAATAAAAAGTATAGTGGTTTAACTGTTCTTTAGACTGGAGGACATGGTCCGTGACTTAAAAATTAACACATTTTAATTAAATTGGTCTTCTTACAGGCATAAACTTAAAATTAGTTTAGCCACAGGAAAGGCAATGACATTTCAAAAATGTGTTTATATCTTTTTATGGTTGACTTTTAGTTCACTCCTTTTATATGCCATGACAAACCTATTTGGAACTAAGTTTTCAAAAATTCTCAAAAGCCTTTAACTGTATTTTTTCACAAATAAACTACTTTAGTTGTACCATACGTAACTGAAATACCTGATAGTTTTGCACAACCAGAAAGACACCTTCCCCTCTCTATTTCTGAAAGGACTTTTTTTTTATATCTGACTTGATGCCAGCTTTAAATATAACTTTGATGGGTTTCAAGTTTATTGTCTCTGTTCCCCTTTTTTTCCTATTCTGTCCCAACATTTTGTATAAACTTCAAATGCACCCTATTGCTCAAATAAACATTTAATCAATTTCAAGATTGAATACATTGTCAAAGTACAGTGGGTCAAAAAATGCAAGATTGATGATAGTTGTTTTATCTTTTACTGAAAATTTGCAATCACTGCAATGACATTTCGTATATAAGCCAACCTCTACCCATGTGTTCTTTGTCACAACCCAGAGTGTTGGCTGTAGACATATTTTTGGTGACTCATTCATGGTGACTCACTTATCAGTTTACTGCAAGATTCTGTGGGGAAAAGCTCAATAGGGCATGTAAATGACCTAAAAGTTTAAATCATCATAAGTCTGAAATGGCTTTTAAATTTCTGCACCAAAGGAAAGCTCTTACAGCTGTTTTTTGAGAAACCAGGGCTTCTATGGCAACTTTTCTTGGAGCAGGAAGGCATGACATGAGTTTTAAACACATTTTCAGCCTCTAAATTGATTGAACTCACGATGGTGGAACCTAGTTCTTTGTGCTGATACAGTGATGAGATAGGAACGTAAGGTTATGTGGAAGTTTTACATGGAGGCACTTCTATAAATGTAACTTATTAATAGAACTGCCAACATGCAAGACTTCCGGGCGATGGTACATAGTTGCTTTGATGATGACTTTCTTCTTAATATTTAATTTGATTAATGTATTTGAAAATGTGAACTTTGAAGCTCTAGTGAGCAAATCCCTGTAACATTTTGTGACCCCAGAACCAATCTTTGAAACATGCATTCAGGATTCCAGGCACAGATGAACTTGACATCTTTACTCTCTTTTGTGCAAATTATCACAGGTCCATAATGTTCATCAGATTTTTGCTATTTATAATTATTTTTTTTACTAAGTTTGACCTTGTTGAAGTGGACTGCATTACGTAGCAGTTGATGTGCAACTACCTGTTTTTACCTTATTAGTTTTATGAAACACTCCTTCGTGGTTTTGCTACCCTTGTGTGTGATCTGGACTCACGTTCTTCTTGCAAGAGTTCGATCCATCATGTCAGTGTTCCTTCTCGGTGTTCTTGTGAAGTGTACTTAACAAGCAGACTATGTTCAGCACTGATAAACTTGAAAGACTTCAGACAGAAATAACACCAGAAAAAGGAGGAAATTTGCTGAAAATCCAGTTTAATTAAGCTGCAGAGGCAAAACTTGCAGTAGAGGTGAAACCTTGCCTATCATGCAGTTTATGTGTAGCTAAAGTATTCACATCGTGTAAATTATCATGGTTTCAGCCCTCGCTCTAAACTTTATGTCAAATAATTATTATTAAACATCTTGTTCTTCCTACAGAGAATTTGTTTTGAATTGTTCTTATTTTTATCGTTCTGCATGATGACCACAAATAAACCCATACTCATGATGAACATTGGGGGAATAAGCGTTTAGCACATCAACATTTATCTATTTAAATATATTCACTGAATATGTATAGACCTTTACCAGTCATACTAACCACTCAAAACACTTTACACTAGAGCCACATTCACCTAATAACACTCACAAAGCACAAACATTACACTTGATAGGCAGATCAGTAAACACATCAACGTGACAGGAGGAAGCCGGAATCGAACCCACTTATAGATTGCAAGACTAAAAAATTTCCTTGTGAGTCACATTCGCCAACATACATACACACATATTGACATAATATTCAAAATAGATTTTAGAAATCCACACATACAAAAGACATTCAAACAAATACAGCCAATATGTGAAATCAAGTTAAATGTCACATGTAGAATGCACGGGTCCTCTCCAGGTACTCCGGCTTTCTCCCACTGTCCAAAAATATGACTGTTAGGTTCATTGTTCTCTCTAAATTTCGCTGAGGTATAAATGGGTATGTGCATGGTTGTTTGTCCTGTTTTTCTGCATGTTGTCCTGTGATAGACTGACAACCTGTCCAGGATGTACCCTTCTTTCGCTCATAGACTGCTGGAGATAGTCACCTGCTCCTCTGCACCCTGTACAGAAGAAGCTGGTACAGAATGGATGGATGATAGATTATTGCAAAGGGTTCTCTCAAGGCCCCTCAATGTCATAATCCAGAAGTGCGAATATCAAACTTTCACTATAAACCAGCCACAATCAGGGTGTTCCTCACTAAATTTTTAAAAGAGGAGTCAAAAATTACTCAGAAGAGTTGTCTAAGAGCCAAGGACCACTCACAGAGGGCCGTGGGGTCAGCAGGGTCAGTTGTTTCAAAGACAAAAATAAGTATGGCATCAAGTGTCAGGGCCTTGATGCACGCTTTCTACACAAGGTTCCACTGCTGAAGAAAAAACTTGTTGAAGCACCTTTTAAAATTTGCTGGAGCCCATGAAATACTGGGGGAATACATACTGGTCAAATAAGACCAAGTTAAACAATTTGGATGCCACTGCACACATTTGGTTTAGAGGAGAGTTGGCACTGAACAACACCTCAAAAACCCCCTAACAACAGTGAAGTTTGGTCCAAGAACATCATGGTGTGGGGCTGTGTTTTTACATATGGTATAGACATACGTCATATAACTGAATGAAGGACAAATGCATAAATAAGATTAGAATCAGGTGATAAAACAAGGGTAGCTTTTTAAGCTAAACACACAGCCATAAAAGCTCAATTTGTTTAAGAGAAATAAAATAAAGCAACTAAAGTGGCCCACTCAATCACCCAGCTTAAATGTATGAAAATAACTGAAGATCAGACAGCAAGATTGGAATTTTTTTATAATTGGTCCAAATCACAACTAAGGAAAGCATGCAATTAATTTCTCCGTACAAGTTTTATGTATCTGAACATGTAGTTGGCAGCACTGGTTTTAAGTTTTAAATGAATTTTAATAAGGACAGGCTCACACTGAACGTGGAGCAGCTGCGATGCGGGGGCCGCAAGGAAACCAAATCATTAAAATCAATGTGTACACTCCCATCAGCCACGGTGCAGTGCGGTTGTGGTTACCGAAGCCGTGCAGCTCAACAAAATGTTTTCGCAAGAAGAAAGTTTGGCTGGACACCGCAACGGCTTTTCTTTCAAGCTCCTGAATTTTACCAGCTAACAGGAAGCCAGACAGGTGAATTTCATCATGAAATCAACCCACCAACATATGCTAACTTGACTAGTGTAAACAAAACAACAAAAAACAGAGAAAAGAGGAGACAGAGGTCCTATTTGAGGATGAAAAAGGATAGTTTTTCCATAGAAAACAAAATCCATAGCTGTTTTTACTCATTTAGAGAGATAGCAACAGAAATGAGCAGACAGGGATTTTCCTCTCTTGTTTTGCATGTATGCTGCAGAACACTACGAGACAGTGGTTGTGCGGGCAAATACAGACTTTGCTTATGAGAGACTTGCTAAATGTTTGGACTAGTTCTCGCGTGAACTCCCAGAAAGCGCGTGAACCCACGTGAACTTCTGCTCTCGGGAGTGCCGTTTCCGCAGCCGGAGCCGTAGCTGGGCTGGGCTGGCTGCAGCACAGTATGAGTGGCTTTCTGCAGCACGACCGCACCACAGCTGCACCACAGCATGAATCTCTGTGTCATTCTACTCTATTAATTATACCCTAATGCATGTTCTGATTTTTGTTGATTTTTATGAGTCCTGTATTCGAAAATTGCACAGAAATTTCATGCAAATTTCATGTCTATAGGGAAATTAGAAACATATTTACTGAGAAAAACATTGAGGTGTTCACTACTTATATACTGTGTGTTTAATATAACTCTTTATTTACTTCTGTTGTTGTTTAGTATTCTTGCTTTTCAGAACCTGGGCCATAATTAAGCCACAGTTTTCTGCTCTTGGCTGGCAGAAGTGGACTGTGGTCCTCCACTGGAATATCAAGGCTTCTCCAAGGTTCCAGCTGTTGTACATTCAGCACTTCTGCAACACAAGGCCATAAATACTATTGTCACCTTCCAGTCAGTTTGGGCCAGTTTTGCAGTTAGTCTCTAACCTCATCATTAACAAGGTTATCTGCCCACTTGTTTTTGGGATGTTTTCTGTCAACTCTGCACACAGGTTTCTCTAAAATGGATGTTAAGACGAGACAAAAATGGTCAGGGGGGCTGACCACATCCCGCTTAAAAAAAAAGGGAAAGATGATCTTGCTAGATGGAAATCTCTATCCATATCACTTATGGGAAGGGTTGCTTCAGTATAAATGTTGGGGTAAGGGTTGGGTGGGAGTTTCTAAAAATGACAGGGTCTTTACTAATCCCATGCAGACCTACACCCATCAAGAATGATTTTTTAGAATATCAAAAAATGGGTTTTGCACTGTCAAGTACCTGCTGACAGTGTACAGGCAATATACCTGACAATTATATCCAATACTGTGGTTACGTACACCTGTTCAGAGGTTCTGGTGCCGGATATTTGAAGACCTACAAAGTGTCTGATGTAATATTTCACCTTCCCCCTTAGTTTGTCTGTTAAGCAACTTAGATTATGACAACATGGAGACAAATTCAGTTTACATGGTTTTGACTGTCATGTGTATCGAAAACTATCCTAATGAATTGGACAAATGGAAATAATCTTAGTATTAACCAGTACAGAGACCTTTTGTTGGATTATATTAGTCTTGAGACAGCCTCTGTCTCCACATCAGATCAATCTCTTATGGCTCCTTTGATCGGCTCCATCACATTGTAGGGGGACAGTGGGCCTTTGGCTTTGTCCTATGGTGTTATTGTTGAAATGGTGGGATGTCTGGGTTTGGGGTATCACTGAGTTGGGATCGCTGGGGAGTCTGGCTGGGCCTGGTAATGGCAGGTATGTTGTTGCAATGAGATGATAAGCTTAGGAGGCACCTATATATACCAAATGTATTTGTCTTTTATTCGAGTTGTACATTTGAGTTGTACAGAGTAAATCTCACATTAAATATGTGCAAATAATCTATCAGGGTCCATTTTGTTTTATATCACAAAAGCAGGTATTTTAACAGGACTATGTGGACCTTTGAAAGCAACTGCAGATATGTATTATGGATTTTATATCTAGTCTGACACAATAATCTGCTAATACTTAACAATAGTCTGTTTATATTTTGAAGCATTTGAACATAGACATTTGCTAATGCACAAATATCTAAACACTGAACTTTTATTAAGAACTAATTTCTTAATTTAAAATAATTACTGCAGTGCAAATTGGTATTTGAGATAAATGTATTCACAGAAGGGCCCTTAAATCTGTAGTGTGTGTAATTGTTTTTTTATTTTGTTATTATTCACACTTCTTAATGCGTTGTCAAATATTTTATTTTGCCCTTTGGAGTAAAACAATCATCATATATGTATTACTGATGCAAATATACACACAAATACAACTGACAATTCTCACACGTTTTAGCTGAAACTTTAACACAACCGATAAAAAAAATGACAATGGAAGTGGAGTATTTTGTAGACATTAATTCTAGAGAAAGAATTGATTTTTCTCTCCCACATGAAGCAAAACAGGACAAGAATTTTAGATGTGGATGTATAAGAAGTCACTGAGCAATTATTTACCATCAACAAATCAAACCCTTCGTGAAACTCTATTTTATACCTAAATGATGTAGTCAAAAATCTCAAACCGAGGCACTGAAAAAGTCACACTGTTAGCAGGCAAAAACAAGAACCTGTGGTGGGTCAATCAATAGAAACTTCATTACAAGGAAGCCTATCAAATATCCTTGGCTGCAGTTGTAAGGGACATACATTCTACCACAGCACCTGTTCTCAATAATGTATCCAGCCTGCACCTGCAGGAGCATAAAGGCACATGCACACAACTGCATGGATTACCACTTTCCATCTTTTTCCCTGTATCTATCAAATGCAAGCTCACAATGTGTTATTTTGTACTCTTACCCTGTTTCTGTCTTGCAGCTCTGGATGAGCTTTCACACATTTGTGCTAAGATGCGTTTTCAACAGCTTACAAGAGCAGAAAGGGAGAAAACTATGGGAGCAAACAGTGAAGGTAAGAAGCAGTAGCAGGCGAAGTGTGAGCAGAGCAAAGCAGGGTAGAGTTAGTTTTTTCCCCTTTTTGCTTAAGATAAATGAGCCATTTGGGGTTCAGTTATTATGCAGTATGTTATCATGTTTGAACAGCTTAACTTTCCACCAAAGTAGGCCCTATAAAGCCAAGCCACAGCAACATTTAAAAGCACATTACCATAGTAGTTTTCCTACTTTGAGAAAATTAGGTCCCTAAAGGAAAAACAACATAATCTACTTGTTAGCTTTTTAGCCTTGAATTTAACTCCTAACGTGCAGCAGTGTTAAGCTGCACCAGAGAAAAAGGCAAGTATTACAAAACGTTAAGTTTGATCCCAAAATGCATGTCTTGGCTTCATTTGAAGCAGACCCTAAAAAGAATTTTGGTCTGTACAAGTACTAATTAAAACATAGTTGATTGTGTACATCTAATTTTTTATGCTAATCTAACCAGTAGATGGCAGTGACAGAGCAAGTACTAGTGCAGTTTAAATCACAAGCACATAAGTACATGCTTTATAAAAGAACAAAACGGCATTAAATTGAAATCCAGTAATTGTTAAGTAATTGTTTTGTAGAGTAGAACAATTCAACGTTTTCTGCTTCTAATTGAGGCCTCTCTCATTGTAGGTAGCACTAAAGTCTGTAACATGACAGCTGTTGTCATAAAATATAGTTTTCCTTGAGAAATCAACAAGGTTGAGGAATATTTTAGGATTTAGTCTATATGTATATCCTGAGAATGTTGATTGCAAGGATGTCTCAATAAATCTGAATATCACTGAAAAGTTAACTTATTTCAGTAATTCGATACATTTATTACACAACAATATATGTTCTAAGCATTTATTTCTGTTAATTGTGATTATTATGGCTTTCAGCTGACAAAAACTGAAAATTTCATTTCTCAAGAAAATTTGAATATTACACAGGATTAAAAAAATGTGTTTTAATAGACATGTTACAGAATTTCCATGTTATGGCATAAATACTTTGATGAAGACTGCTGATATGGTATATTAAAGACACATAGATAAAAAAATACACTGGCTATGGAGCTGGACCGAAGCTTGCAGATCAAGGAAAGCATAAAGGTAGCCCTTTACATCAGATAAAGTTAAATTTGCTTTAGTAATGATGTGTCTGCCCTTTCTATAGTCTATGTGGACAAAAGAAGACTGCTCCCTTGTCCTGTCACAACCTTGAATTGTCTGGGTTTTGAGTTTCTTTTGTCTGTGTACTTGATTTTCATAGGTCTTGCCATTTGTTAGTTAATTTCCATGTGCTCATTATTGTTAGGTGTTTTCCATATTAGTCCATTATTGTGTGTTTAAATTCCTAGTTTATTTTTGGGTCCTGTCTTTTTCTGTTATTGGATTTATTTTTTTTTTAGATCTCTGTTTGTCTTTCCCCCATGTCTTGTAGTTTCTTAGTATCTCTGTTCAGCTCCATTCATGGTAATTAGTTTCCCACTCTTAGCTAAAGCCCCCATGCAATCAAGTAGATTCTGCTTACCTGTGCCATTATTCCATAGCCTTAAGCTCTCTGTTGGACTTTGCTCTCTGCTGGATTCTTCCATTTTCATTACCATGTTTTTCCATCCAACATTGTTTTGCCTGTTTTTCTTCACATGCTTCATGTCATGCTCTCTTTGTGTCTTGTGTACGTTATTTGCCTTTTTATCATTAAAATCACTTAATTCACCATGCCGCTCCTGAGATCCAGTCTGCTCATTTGTCCAGCTCAAAAACCACACATTCTGACATGTCCAATAGAAATACATTGTCACCCTCCACAAGTAGGGTAAACCAAGCATATTACTACATAGTTGAGTGGAAAAGATGCACATATGAAAGGGATAACCGAACAATGTCCGCAGCCTGTCAACTGTGCTAAGGGGGAAAAAAAGGGGCTGTTGCTCAGTGGTCCAAAGTAAATTTTGCATTTTGTGGAAATCAAGGTCTCAGAGTCTAGAGGCATAGTATCAGAGATCCATTGTGGCATTTTAACAGTTGGTGATGATTTGGGGAGCCATGCCATCCGGTGTTGGTACACCAGCATCATTTAGAGCACTCCATGCTTCTCTCTGCTGACAATCTTTGTGGAGATATTGATTTCATTTTCCAACAGGACTTGGCCCTTACTCATAGTGCCAAAGGTACCATACCCAATCTAATGACCATAGTATCAATGTGCTTGATTGGCCAGCAAACAGGCCTGACCTAAACACCACACAGAATCTATGGGGGTAATGTTAAGAGGAAGATGAGGAACCAAACAATGTGGCCACTATTGAAGCAACCAGGGCTTCTTTAACATCGCCACAGAGCCAGAAGCTGATCGCTTCCAGGCCACCCAGCATTGAATTATTATTGTTATTAGTCTTACAAAATATTGTGTACATGTATTGTACATTACTTGGACATATTTTCTCAGTAGGCTGATATTTCAGTATTTAAAATCATTTATCGGTCCAAAAAAATCTAATTTTCAAATAAAAGAAATTTTTGATTTTCATTAGCAAGCCAGAATCATAATTTACAGAAATAAACACTGGAAATCACTCTCTACAGAGCCGGCTCTAGCCATTTTGCGTGGAAGATACAGTTCACATTGTTTTCTATCTGTATAGAGGTTTAGATTAGAAAAGTGTAAAGGTTTGGTAATTTTTATTGACATAATAAAAATGGACTTTTAAAACAATTGTGTGGACAGATATACAGTGCCTTGCGAAAGTATTTGCCCCCCTTGAACTTTTCAACCTCTTGCCACATTTCAGGCTTCAAACATAAAGATATAAAATTCTAATTGTTTGTGAAGAATCAACAACAAGTGGGACACAATCGTGAAGTGGAATGAAATTCTTCCAGAATCGTCCTGTATTTGGCCCCATCCATCTTCCCATCAATTTTGACCATCTTACCTGTCCCTCCTGACGAAAAGCAGGCCCAAACCATGATGCTGCCACCACCATGTTTGACAGTGGGGATGGTGTGTTCATGGTGATGAGCTGTGCCAAACATATCGTTTTGCATTGTGGCCAAACAGTTCGATTTTGGTTTCATCTGACCAGAGCACCTTCTTCCACATGTTTGATGTGTCTCCCAGGTGGCTTGTGGCAAACTTTAAACGAGACTTTTTATGGATATCTTTGAGAAATGGCTTTCTTCTTGCCACTCTTCCATAAAGGCCAGATTTGTGCAGTGTACGACTGATTGTTGTCCTATGGACAGACTCTCCCACCTCAGCTGTAGATCTCTGTAGTTCATTCAGAGTGATCATGGGCCACTTGGCTGCATCTCTGATCAGTCTTCTCCTTGTTCGAGATGAGAGTTTAGAGGGACGGCCGGGTCTTGGTAGATTTGCAGTGGTCTGATACTCCTTCCATTTCAATATGATTGCTTACGCAGTGCTCTTTGGGATGTTTAAAGCTTGGGAAATTTTTTTTATATCCAAATCCGGCTTTAAACTTCTCCACAACAGTATCTCGGACCTGCCTGGTGTGCTCCTTGGTCTTCATGATGCTCTCTGCGCTTTGAACAGAACCCTGAGACTATCACAGAGCAGGTGCAATTATACGGACACTAGATTACACACAGGTGGATTCTATTTATCATCATCAGTCATTTGGGACAACATTGGATCATTCAGAGATCCTCACTGAACTATTACAGATCAGAAACAAGCAGACCCAAGATTCGGCCAGAAACAGAACTGAAAGATTAAAAGGTTTATTCAGCCACAGGAAAGCGTCACTCAGGTTAAACTCCACACAGCTTCCGGAATTCACTGAGAAGAAGGATTAGTAACTTGTAGTTTCTCCAGATCTTGCAAGGATCAGAAAAGTCACTAACCTCCTTTTGTTTTGGGTTGAACTTGAAACCCAGAGGGGAAACATCAGTGGGTGGCAGTCAGAGATCTCCACAGTGCAGGTGAGAGAGGCGGGTGGCTTTAGGCTGAATAATCCAGGGGCTAGGCTGGCTCAATAATCCGGGGACAGAAACAGGGTCAATGATCGGAAACAAGAGACGTCAGGCAAGGGGCAGGCAGAGAGGCAAAATCCAAGAGACAAGCCAAGGTCAAAAAACAATGATCAGACAGGAAGGAACGCTGGATATCTACTCACACGATGGCTTTCAAAAATCTGGCACCGTCTGTTTGTCAGAGTCAATATATATCAGGGAAGACACAGGTGCTTGGAATGCCACAGATTGCACTGCACTGCAGCAGCCACCAGGTGCATCTCGTCTGCTGATTGCAGCCAGGGAGACAGGGTAGAGCAGGACAAGCAGACGTACCAGAATCATAACATGAACTTCTGGAGTGAGTTTGCTGCACTGAAAGTAAAGGGGCCGAATAATATTGCAAGCCCCACTTTTCAGTTTTTTATTTGTTAAAAAAGTTTGACAGATCCAATAATCCAATAAACCACAATGCAAAACGATATGTTTGGCGTAAAAGCAACACAGCCCATCACCCTGAACACACCATCCCCACTGTCAAACATGGTGGTGGCAGCATCATGGTTTGGGCCTGCTTTTCGTCAGGAGGGACAGGGAAGATGGTCAAAATTGATGGGAAGATGGATGGGGCCAAATACAGGACCATTCTGGAAGACAACCTGTTGGAGTCTGCAAGAGACCTGAGACTGGGACGGAGATTTATCTTCCAACAAGACAATGATCCAAAACATAAAGCCAAATCTACAATGGAATGGTTCACAAATAAACGTATCCAGGTGTTGGACTGGCCAAGTCAAAGTCCAGACCTGAATCCAATCGAGAATCTGTGGAAAGAACTGAAGACTGCTGTTCACGAACGCTCTCCATCCAACCTCACTGAGCTCGAGCTGTTTTGCAAGGAAGAATGGGCAAGAATTTCAGTCTCTCGATGTGCAAAACTGATAGAGACTGATAGAGACATACCCCGAGCGACTTGCAGCTGTAATTGTAGCAAAGGGTGGCGCTATGAAGTATTAACGCAAGGGGGCCGAATAATATTGCACGCCCCACTTTTCAGTTTTTTATTTGTTAAACAAGTTTGACACATCCAATAAATTTCATTCCACTTCACGATTGTGTCCCACTTGTTGTTGATTCTTCACAAAAAATTAGAATTTTATATCTTTATGATTGAAGCCTGAAATGTGGCAAGAGGTTGAAACGTTCAAGGGGGCCGAATTCTTTCGCAAGGCACTGTAGCAAAATTTCCTCAGTGCAACTATCTAGGACAGATCTAAATTACACTTACCTGTTGGTGAATAGTACAGGTGAAGCATACAGCTGCAGCAGACAGACTGCCATTTAATCTCAACTAAATAACATAACAGTATTTAGTTTAGATTATGGATTTATTAATTGAAAGAGGTTGCAACAAACTAATATAGTTGCACAGCGGATACAGTATCTGCGGTAGCATTATTAGGCAACCATTAATTAAATCTGCTAACTATTTTATGAAGAATGTATAAATGGTGGCAAAAAAATAATGTTCTCTACTCTTTTATTCAAAGCTTTGTTGTGCTGTTCTGTTAACACTAAGAAAGTGACAATCATATTATTTTGTAAAATATACACTATATAGCCAAAAGTATGTGTCTCCCTACTTTTAGGTGTACATAACCTTTGATGATTTGCTGGTGGACCCACCATTGCCAGCAACAGCAACTTAAACTATTCTGTAAACATCTTCCACAAGGTTTAGTATGTGTGTTCATAGTAATATGACAAAACCAGAATTGCAGCCTCCACTCTAATTTATCCCAAAGGTGTTCAAGAAGGCTGAGGGCTGGTTTCTCCACACCAAACTTTATACACCTGCAGCCATGGAAGTGATTGGAACACCGGAATTCATTGATTTGATGCTGTGACCCAATACTTTTGGCAATAAAGCATATATATAAGATAACAATAGATTAAAAAAATATGTAAAAACATCACTAAAATTGGCTGATCTGATATTATTTCTGATATTGTGTATCCCTAGTTAAAATAAAACCTTTGGCTATTTTGGGCAACATGAGGATGCAAACTCTAAATTATAATGTGGCTGATTTGGAATAAAAACGTATGGATCTGATCTGGCCTTTCCTTGGCCTATTCGCAGGAGACAGTACTGTCAAACAACCATTCACCAGCTAAACTCATATAAGGCTGTTCTAACATTAGTTTACGGCTTTTTCAGGTGGAAAACATGACACTGAAGCTAGCCTCAGATTCATAGCTTCGAATTCAACTGTTGAATGAGTGAAACAGCTTTTTCAGAAGCTACAGATCATATGTCGCTTGTAACAGCAGCAAAACCTGCCTGTGAAAGTTTATTATCTCAACTGTAACTTAAAGAACATGCTAGAAAGGTTAGCAAACTCACTCATTTAACATGAACTAATTCATTTAAACATTTTTCACCTCCTTCCATTGGATCAGCAGTCCCTCAAAATGAGAAACAACAGGGCACAGGTGGCAGAATTGTTGTTTATATTTTCTGAATTTTAATTTTCAACAGAGCATGAGAAAAGGGCAGCAGTCAGGGCTGCACATTGTTGCTTTAATTTATTTCATTATATGATTTAGTTTTCTTCTTTTGGTGGTTGTCAGTTCCCAAATATATCTCCCAAACGGACTTGATCTACTGAATAGAGCATTGATTGCTATGTCAATTAAACTATTGCTTTTGGAAAAAAGGCCAAATGTTTGGTTATTTTTGCCTTGAAGAATAACTGTGAACAGCGGTGTTCACTTGCCAACATGCAAAATATTTATGATGGTTGTTACTTAAAGACATTTTAAAGTTGCAGTGGCACCACTTCATGCTGTACAGAAATTTAACATTTTCTGGCTTGTTAAGAATTATACTAATTAGGTTGTTTTGCCCTCTGGGTAATTTGCATTGTTTGAGATAACAATATTCATCAGCCTTCTAATAAGCGAATGACATGTCACCCAAAAAGTCTGAACCTTTACACATTTAGACTGATTTCCGCAAAAGTAAGACTAAGCGTTGTGTGTTTAAGAGCCTCTGACAACCATGCAAAAATGTCACTGGTCTAGTTCAAACTTTGCAAAAAGCTTGGCTTTCATAGACCTCATCATTTTGCAAGATCATATTGCTTCGTCACTAATTTTATGTGGCAGTGTGGTACTCACCTCAACATGAAGGTTTCTTGAACTGACAGCACCTCCCCTATTTTCTAATTAATTCATTAATCATCTGACCATTGTAGAGCAATGAAATTTAATTCCCAAATGGTTGATTCTTTATTCTAAAAAAACAAATAACTCAAGATGGTGATGTTAAAGGAAAGTAATATACCCAATAATGACAGCCGATAGCTGTGAAGTGTTGGGCCATCGTCCATTTGGACAGGAAACAAACAAACTACTACACTTCCCAGCATGCACTGCAGCTCTGACGTCACCACCAGAAGTGATAAATACCAGCTGAAGCCATTGCTTGGTTCCATTTCCAGCCGTGGTATTTTGCCAATACTGCACTCGGAGCGATCTCTGGAGAAATAGAAGCTTTTTCTCCACACTGGCCATTCCCAGAAGAACTTGACATAGCTGAAAATCTGTCTGATATAGGAAGTTTAAAAGATTCATATCCCGATCGAAGTTGCTATCCAGGCGAAGTTGAAAACCCACAGAGGTTTACCAAGGAGATGAATTTCCTCCTTGTTTGTTCAGTCGACAGCAACGGTTCATCATATTTTCCAAAGGACGAAGGAGGAGAAGGTGACCGTTTACAGTGTTTACGGACATGCAACTCTTGCCACTCATACATTTATCCTTTCCTAGAAGGAAGCCCACTCGCCTGCACTTTTCCCAGAAGATTCCACCAAATAAATTCATTATGTTTCCTATTTTTGACATTTTGGATTCTACTCTGGGCAGGGTGAGATAGGAAAGTAGAGTGATCTAGAATCATCACATTTAATCCATTGTCTCATTGATGTGCATGCACTTTTGTAGAATAGTGCATGCTTAATCAGGTGAAAGTTGTTGGACCAGGATAGTGGATTGCAATAGTGGACTACATCGGACAATACATTTTCACATAAAAAAGAGAGTGTTTGTGTTTATTTTGTGTAGGAGTGTTTATCTGTCAAAATAAGGTTAGTATCCCCACCATTCAGTAAAATGGTTTATAACACAGTGACATTTAGCATGGTTTTGGTTAATAGTTATCAATTATTAATGAAAATTAACAAATCTTCATTAAAGTACGGTGAGCTAAATAATCCCACCACTAGAGCGTATCTCTGATCCATATTTGTAAGAAATGTTTTTTGGTTAGAATGTATTCCTTCTGAATTATGATTTTTAATTATAATTTTAACCCTTCCTTGAAACACCACCTTCACGTGGTGGAGGCGTTTGAGTGCTTGAATGATCCTAGAGGCTATGTTGTCTGGGGCTTAAATGCCCCTGGTAGGGTCTCCCATGGCAAACTGGCTGTGGGTGACGGGTCAGACAAAGAGCGGTTCAAGACATCTTCATGAGGACCACACAATCGAGGCACGTGACGTCGCCCGGTATGGAGGAGCCGGGGCTCCACCCTGGAACCAGGTCTGGGGTCAGGACTCGCCAGAGAGCGCCTGGTGGCCGGGTTGCTCCTTGCGGGACCCGGCCGCACCAAGCCTGAATGGGAGACGCGATTCCATCCCCCAGTGGGCCCACCATCTGCAGGGGGAACCATGAGGGACCGGTGCAAAGAGGATCAGGCAGCGGACGAAGGTGGAGAACTCAGCGGTACCATCTCTGGTCTGATCGAGCTGTCCACTGATCACCATCTGGTGGTGGGTTGGATCCACTGGAAGAGGCGAAAGCCGTACGGACTTGACAGGCCCAAGCGTATAGTGAGTTTCTGCTGGGAACATCTGGCGGAGCCCTTGGCCAGGGATGTACTCAACTCCCACGTCCGGGAGAGCTTTGACCAGATTCCGTGGGAGGTTGGAGACATAGAGTCTGGAGGACCCTGTTCCCTGCATCCATTGTCGATGCTTCTGCCCGTAGCTGTGGCCTTAAGGTCTGCAATGCCTGTTGCGGCAGCAATCCCCAAACCCTGTGGTGGACACCGGCAGAAAGGGGTGCTGTCAAGCTGAAGAAGGAGTCCTATCGGCTGCGGCTGACGGGTACCGTGAGGCCAGCCGTGGCGCGGCCCGGGCTGTGGCAGAGGCAAAAACTCGAGCCAAGAAGTTCAGTGAGGCCATGGAAAAGGACTACCTGTTGGCCTCGAAGCGATTCTGGCAAACCGTCCAGCGCCTGAGGAGGGGGAAGCAGTGGTTCGCCAACACTGTTTACGGTGGGGGTGGAGAGCTGCTGACCTCGACTGGGGACATTATTGGGCGGTGAAAGGAGTACCCTGAGGATCTCATCAATCCTGCCGTCACGCATTCCCTGGTGCAAGCAGAGGCTGGGGACTCAGGGTTGGACTCTTTCATCACCCAGGTTGAAGTCACCGAGGAGGTTAAAAAGCTTCATGGTGGCAGGGCTTCGGGGATGAATGAGATCCGCCCTTAGTACCTCAAGTCTCTGGATGTTGTGGGGCTGTCATGGTTGACATGCCTCTTCAACATTGCGTGGCAGTCAGGGACAGTGCCTCTGGACTGGCAGACCGGGTCGGTGGTCCCCCTTCATAAGAAGGGCGACCAGAGGATGTGTTCCAACTATGGTGCCATCACACTCCTCAGCCTCCCTGGTAAGGCCTGTGCCAGGGTATTGGAGAGGAGAGTCTGGCCGATTGTCGAACCTCGGCTTCAGGAGGAGCAGTGTGGTTTTTGTCCCGGCTGTGGAACACTGGACCAGCTCTACACCCTCTGCAGTGTACTTGAGGGTTCATGGGAGTTTGCCCAACCAGTCCACATGTGTTTTGTGGACCTGGAGAAGGCATTCAACTGTGTCCCTCGTGGTGCCCTGTGGGGGGTGCTCCAGGAGTACAAAGTCGGGGGCCCTTTATTGGGGGCCATGGGGTCTCTGTACAAGCGGAGCAGGAGTTTGGTCTGCATTGCCGGCACTAAGTCGGACCTGTTCCCGGTGCATGTTGGACTCCGGCAGGGCTGCCCTTTGTCACTGGTCCCATTCATAACTTTTATGGACAGGATTTTGAGGTGCAGCCAAAGGCCAGAGGGGGGTCTGGTTTGGGGACCAGTGGATTTCGTCTCTTCTTTTTGCAGATGACGCGGTCCTGCTGGCCCCCTCTAGCCAAGACCTACAGCATGCACTAGGGCGGTTTGCAGCCATGTGTGAAGCGGCTGGGATGAAAATCAGTTCCTCCAAATCCAAGGCCATGGTTCTCGACTGGAAAAGGGTGGCTTGTCCTCTTCAGGTTGGAGGGTAGTTCCTGCCTCAAGGGTAGGAGTTCAAGTATCTTGGAGTCTTGTTCACGAGTGAGGGGAGAATGGAGCGGGAGATTGACAGATGGATCGGTGCGGCTGCCGCAGTAATGGGCACGCTGTGCCAGTCCGTTGTGATAAAGAGGGAGCTGAGCTGAAAAGCAAAGCTCTCGATTTACCGGTCGATCTACGTTCCTACCCTCACCTATGGCCATGAACTTTGGGTCATGACCGAAAGAACAAAATCCCGGATACAAGTGGCTGAAATGAGCTTCCTCCATAGGTTAGCCAGGCACTCCCTAATAGACAGGGTGAGGAGCTCGGCCATCCAGAGGGGGCTCGGAGTAGAGCCGCTGCTGCTTCAAATCGAGAGGAGCCAGTTGAGGTGGCCTGAACATTTATACGAGATGCTCCCTGGACGCCTTCCTCGGGAGGTGTTCCAGGCACATCCCACCGGGAGGAGGATCAGGGGAAGGCCCAGGACACGCTGGAGGGACTATGTCTCACAGCTGGCCTGGGAATGCCTTGGGCTTCCCCCGGAGGAGCTGGAGGAGGTGTCTGGGTAGAGGGATGTCTGGGTGTCTCTGCTGAGTCTGCTGACGTGGTCCCGGATGAAGCGGAAGACAACGAGTACGAGAATTATAATTTTAATCAATATTTATTTAGAACCAATAATCATAAATCATTACAGAACTTTACACCTTTGATCCCAGAACGCACGTATAATTCAGTGCAGAGGCACATCAAAAGCAACACATATACTTTAGAGATGTGATGGAACTGGGTGTATCACAAACTCTTTTTACATATATCTAATTTTCATATGTTTATTCCAACGTAACAAGCAAGACAGCCAACAATGGAAACCAGGGAAGTAAACAGAAAGGCAGAACTTTTAGTAATAAAGCTACTGCTGCTGCAATGTTTTATTTTATGTAAAAGCTGAAGTTCGATCACTTTGATGTGGTAAAGAGTATCTCACTTAACATTAAACTGTCCTTTTGCTATCAGCATATCTTAGGAGCTCTTTGATTAAATGTAAAGACCAAGACACTAACCAGACATCTGTTAGGGAATCTGCGCAAAGATTACACAGCCTCATGTCACTGAGACTAACAGCAACAGATGACATAATTAAACCAGAGCAATACTGCCTCTTGGCCTTGGCTTCTATCCTTGTATAGCCTTCAGTTGTATAATTTATTTATCCTCTAACTTTTTAAAATATATTTAATATCACATTTTAAAGGATTTAAATCCATACTAAATAGACTCACATGGAACTGTTAATGCAGCTTATATAAGCACTATTTTATAATTAGCAAACTGGTCTTATGTATTTCTTACAATTTCCATTTATTAAAGAATCCAATTATCAGACTGACATGAATTACTTTCCTATTCCATTGAACGATCAATTATTATATGTTTGAAAAAAGATCTGGGCCCGTATTCACAAAGATTCTCAGAGGCCTCTCAGAGAGCTCCTACCTAAAAATTCTTGCCAAGCACTCCTAGCTTAAGAGTGATGCCTTTCTCTGCTGAGAGTGACTCTAAGCTAGGAAACAACAGAGATACCTATCTTACTGAGGAGGGGAGGTGTGGTTGACCCCGTTGCTAGGTGTGACGCTGTCTCCAAAGAGCTGTGATTGGCGGTTGCAAAAGCGAACCATTGTACTCCTAGTAATCAATGGAGAGAAATTAACAAATGGTAGAATTTAGACTGGAATCAGTAATGTGTAAATTATGAAGATAAAACTTAGAAAGATTAAATTAATTGTCAAACAGCATCAAAATGTTTGAACATAGCTTATTTACATGCTTGTCACTATTTTGATTAGCTTATTATTATGTTTACTCACCATGCTGGTTGTTTTCATTATTAATAATGAAATTCAGCATTTTACTGTGATCTCCTTATTGTATAATGAGCTTCAATTTGGAGAAAAAAGGGTGGAGAAAACCAAACTGGACAGAGGAGCAGAGCCTGCTGGTGGAGGAGACGAGAGGAGTGTTCAAAGGTAGATTTGGTCCTGGGATCATGGTGCAAACAAACAGGCCTTCCAAAGCAGATCAATGCATCGTTCCTTCTGCTTTCAGCACCAGCCTGGAATGTGAGCAGCTCTGGTTCCTGCTGCATCAGACGTGAGAGAGGAGATAGCAGCACACTAGCAAACTTCTCCACAGACGGGGAGTGTTGAAGATGACCATTTAGGCTTAGGCTACTGACATCATTATGTACAATACAACAAATACTTATTAACCTCATTTACATCTTCCTTCTATGTATATGGTGCTTAGATTATTGTAATTTTGTCTAGAGTTTGAATTTATGTTTATATATATTTTTTCAAGTTTATAACTTTTTCTAAAAGTATTTTTTTAAAGCATTTTACAGTCCGTAAATATTTAAATAATTCTGTACTATATTGTTTGTAATTTTGTTCACTTTTTACTCATAGTTATTTGTTTCTATTATTTATATTTTCTTCCTAAAATTACCTTACTAGAGGTGCACCTTTAATCTGTCCTGCTGCTGAAAGTATTTGATTTCACCCTAGGGGGATGATAAAGTTAATCTTATATCTTTATTAATAGTTGTGTGATTATTGTAGATTATTATAGAAGTTTATCTGCTCATGTATTTGACCGTTTACAGGGTGAATCCCTGTGCGGTCAAGCCAGTAGCGTTTTATTAATTTGATGTTACTCATTTTTCAGAGAATATCTCTCTTTTCTTTTGGTCTTTGCACCATCTTGCCTGCTTAAGACACTAAAAGTCCTCTTCGCTACTCTTAACATTTCCTTGCTTTAGGAGCTCTCTTAAGGTCTAAGATATTTTGTGAATCACTTCTATTTTACAGAGGGAAATTACTTTCCTGGGAGCAACTTTTAGGATTATTTGTTAATACGGGCCCAGAAGTTTGAGCTATTCTTGGTACTGTAGTTTATTTTCATCAGATATAAAACGTCATCCAAAGCCTGTAAGAAAACCCGCCAAGAGCTTTAAACAAATGTAAATGTATTATTTATCAAACTCATCTTGTTTACAGGTATTAACTGATTAGAGGCATGAGTAACAAACTGTTCTAGCACAAACTGTCATAAGATGCTGTTTTGATGGTGGACCAACATGCAGAAAGGGCTGTGGAAGTCATAAAGTGAGTAGAATAATCTTACTTATCTATTTTTTGTTAATTTAACAAACTGGAAGATGTACAGGCTGATGTAGGATATGGAGCGCAGGTAGGGTTACAGACATGGAGCACATAATAAACAGGGTAACGGTGCAGGTAACCAACAGTAAAATCCAGCAAATTAGCTATATACAGGGGAGAGTAACAAGAAATGGCATGGAGAACAGGTAAATGTAATCAGGTACAGTACACAGCTGAGACTAATGAGGACTGAGCATCACCTTCTGTTTTTGCCAACCGTCTAAAAACACCAGAAGAAATAGAGGGCTGAGACTGAGGGATATAACAATAAATAAGCAGGAGCAGACAGAGGCAAACACAGGGAGGAAATGTAGGAAAATATCTAAATGTAAACTAAGGAATTAGTAAACAATAGATGACCTAAAATAACAGCAACCAAAGAACATAAGCAGGAAACTCAAACATCGAACAAAGGAGGATCATGATACAAACTTTTCAAAACAAAATAATGTACAGTATTTCTATTGATCTGAATAAGAAGAGGCTTTTGGCTAAAATAATAAATGAACATCCATCAACTTATCATTCAACCAATTTAATGTGATAAAAGACGTGATGGAAAGACCCTTGGTGAAAAAGTCTCCTCTTTTTATCTTATATCGAGTTATCTCTCAAAGAAATCAGGGCCAGAGGGCAGGCAGAAAAGATTGTTTCTGTCCCATCCCAGTAGACTTCTTTTGTCCTTAAGTCTCCCTCTAGCCAATATTATAAACAATCTCACTTCTGTGGCCAAAGATGTCATTTTTTCTTCTGTTTAGGGGTCATACTCCTGTATCGAGCTCCAATACCTCACTGCCATTTCTCTAAGATGGGAAATATTTGCACAAATTCCTTTGAGTCTGCTTTGGTTGATAGTTGCATGGAGGCTAGTCACAGTTCTTGCCCTAAAAATAATAATTCCACAGTGCAAATTTGTGAGCTAGGAGAAAAGGATGCCTTGTCTCTTCATGGTCTTCTTTCTGCGTCTGTGAAGAAAACAATGTCATTCTGCTGCAACCCAGTATACTGTAAGTGACACTGTGCATGACCTGACAGGGGAAAATGTTGCATCATAGGGTCCCTATGCAACAGTTCTTTCAATAATATGTCATTAACTCAGAGCAAAGAACAGTTTCAATTTTAGTTTCACTCATACTCTGTGGATTGAAGTTATGAAAAATGTAAAATTCTGCTTCATGGAGTTTAACAAAAATTCAACATGGAAGACTCACCACCCCATCTCGTCCAATCGCTCCTCACTGGCTGACAACAGCAGGTCGTCTCTCTTCCTCGGAGAGGAGATAGCTTGGCTATGTGTTTTGCTGCAGTTGGTTATACTTTCTTTCCATTGAAAATGTAGGAAACTCACCACCATTTTAGGCAGTAAAAAATAACTGATATCAAAATCACACCTTGTAAATAATTCAAAAACAAAACTGTAAACATTTATATAAAACAGATTCTATTAATAAAGTAAAATAATTATGCACCTACAAATAGCTAAAAAATAAAAGATAACTGCATATTGTGTCATTTGTAATCAGTGTAATTATTGTGATGTATTACTCTCAGTTGCTCAGTAACATATTTTGTCAAGACCTTCTAGTTTGACCAAGCAATGTAGAGGAAAACATTTATTCCTACATCTTCACCCAGTGCCTGTTTTTTTGTTTTAAGCCATTCATATTTAAAATGTTAGAAATCCCCAAACTAACCAACGGGTTGCAACTAAAATGAACAACAACACTCTTGTAGGGTGCACAAATGTGGCACAAATGTAATGGATTTAGGTTGTGTAACGATTGTAAATTTATGCCTTTATTCAGTTTTATTTATATAGCGCCATTTCACAACACATGTTGTCTCAAGGCACTTCACAAAAGTCAGGTACATACATTCCAATTAGTCCTAACCATTGAACAGTGCAGTCAGAGTTAGTTATTTATTCAAATTGGATAAAAAGTTTTTCTGTCTCAGGAAACTCAGCAGATTGCATCCAGTCAGTGACTTGCAGCATTCCCTCCTCCCAGATGAGCACGTAGAGACAATTAGGCAATTAGTCCACCCAAAAACGAGCATAAGGTTTTAGTATTCATATGTTTACATGTAATTGTATGTAGCAAGTTGATGATATATCGTTATATTTCAAACTATATGGATTTATGTCTCTCTGATATAGTGCGGATATTTAGCATTCAAACTAAATCCTTGAAGGAAATCACCTCCCTTCACTTTTTTTGTTATATTGATGACAAATCTTCTGTTGGGGCTTCAGCCAGGGAGACAAAGCGTATAAATAACTACAAAACACAGGAAAGTTAACATGACAGCAACATCAGCATGTAACATTGTTTTTAAGTAAGCACATCTCAGGGCCTTTGAATTTAAATTCAAACTCTGCCTGATCTGCAGCTTTCCCACGCTCCAAGGACCCCTGGCCTTTCTTGCCTTAAGTCTTGCTTTGTGGAAATATTTCTTGGCACACTCCATGAGCCAAAAATGATGCAGGATGAAAGATGCGTTTGTCATTTAGTCCAATTTAATATACTCTTGCCTCTGTGGCAGCAGTGTACTTGTATTTTACAAATGAGTTTTCACTAAAAAACAAAGGACAGCTGCACCACTATGCTTAGATTTTAGTGTTTCCCAGTCACAAGCCTCCTATTATGAGTAATGGTAAAGATATTTAGCCCACTGTGAGACAAAATAAGTGTGAGTTACAGTTTCAATCTGCCCTTGTCCAGAGAACTTCAATCACTCAATTTCTCTGAGCAGTATGTTTCCAATCCCGGCAAACAGCTGGCCTGGCATTTAGAACACATGGGGATTAGGGGCTTGATTTAGTTAGAGGCTCAATCCAGAGTGAGACCACACAAGCATTTATGATGCCACATTCTGCTCTCTGCTGGCTTTGTGATTATGTCTTCCTTTTTGTGTTTCTTGCAGGCATACAGTACACAACAAAAGATGCCACACATCATTTTATCATAACCATTGTAACACACAGCTCTAATAGTTTTCCCTCTTCTTATTATGCATATTTAGACATATTTAACAAAAAAGTGGTCAGAAGCAGTTTTCAGAATATCAAACATTTATCTTGGTACCTTAGACTCAAAATTTTTCAAACTATAATGATTTAACCACAGCTAGATTTAAAATAATCTCTTGGTTCTTTATATTTGCTGTCTTTCCCAGTCCCTTGTCCCATCATAAGCCCTGCTGATAATCAAATGCTTTCACTCTGCCTCAAGAAAACAAGGTATGCAGCTGCCGATGACAACATTGGTGCGTGTGAAAAGTACAGGTCTGCGTCAATGTCATTTGACAGGATGCACGAAAGAGGAATCTGTCAACTCAAGATTCCTCACTGGCTATCACCTCTCATTGGTTAGTACAAGGAACTGATTTGCATGTGGTGGGAGTGTCCTGAGCCAGCACTGAGATGAATGACTTGTTCAAGTCAGAGAGAAATAAGGCATAGCACTCGGCAGAGGTCTGCTCAGCTCAAAGCTCAAAATGCCTGAGTTAGTTAAGCTGCCATTCTTCCTTCTGTAAGTGGAAAGTGCTGGACGAGGACATAAACATGTTCAGGAGCAGGTGCCCTAGCAGAAGAGCAAGGATATGGGTACGTTTTAAGATAATTTTGATGTGTTAGACAAAAGTAATTGCAACCTAACTAAAAACCCATTTGTTACACATGAAAAAGGGTGTTTTTGTATGATCAACAAGGAGACATACAGTTTTTTCTCTTGTTATCTATTTTTTTAAACTGGTAAATTGTTTAATGAAAATATATACTCTTACCAAATGTAATTTTAATCCATGATTTAGATTTGATTTCTTAACCAATGCTTGTAATGATGCTTGTAATAATTGAATCACTCATATTTGGCAAGCTCTAAAACTAAATATAAAACAAATATATAATTTCAGCAAACTACAAACCATAAATACTAACTCTCACCAAAATTACAGTTTCTGCAACTTCTTTTATCAAACTGAATTATCTTTCTTCTTCTTGTACTACAGGGTATCTACATCCTTATACTGTACACCACCCCCCTTTCCTGTCTGGCAAATTTCAGTCAAGCAAAAGAGCTCATCTATAAGATAAAGGAGGGATTACCTAAGGGGACTTTCATTGGGGCTATTGGAGTGGACTTAAATTTGGATTTCACAGTTGAGCCCCCCTTTTTATTCAGTCTCACTCAAAAGAAGGTCAGTGAGCAGTATGTGAACATAAATAATACTACCGGGGAGCTTTACACATCCAGTGCTGAGATCGACAGGGAGACCCTCTGTCCTTACAGCTCAGAGGAGCAGGGATGCTTCCTTTCACTGGACGTGTTTGTGTTGCCTCAGCAGTACTTTCAGCTTGTCAAAGTAAAGCTTTTAATTGAAGACTTAAACGACAACAGGCCGAAGTTCCCCACAGATGAAATCCGCATGTTTGTCCCAGAAAACACACCCGTCAATGCCCGTTTTGCGGTGGAGCTGTCTGCTGTGGACCCTGACCTTGGGATTTATGGAGTTCAGACCTACTGGCTGGTTAATGACTTTGGTGTGTTTACTCTTGATGTTGAGGAGAACGATGGAGGTGAGCTGACACCATTCCTCATTGTGACAGATTTTTTGGACAGAGAGACACAAGATGAATATGTTACAGATATCATTGCAGAAGACGGAGGGACCCCTCCTCTACTTGGAGCAGCTACTTTAAAAATTGCCATTACAGATGTAAATGATAACTGCCCTAAATTTACAGAGCCACAAATTAATGTCACTCTGCACGGGAATAGCAGCAAAGGGGCACATTTGGCACATTTGCATGCTTTTGACCCTGACCTTGGTGCTAATGCTCAGATCAGCTACGCTTACAGTGAACGTGTGCCAAGGGACACCAGGAGCTTGTTCCATTTGGACAAAATTACAGGCAGGATCAAGCTAGCCAGGAAAATAGACTCTTTCACATCCACATTCTACAAACTGACTGTTCTGGCCAATGGACCCGGCTGTATTCCTGCTGTTGCAACTGTAATCGTCTATCTCATCAAAGTGGTTGCAGGACCCCCTGCTGTCATGCCTCGGTACATTGCACCTGAAAAGGATGGAGTGGTGACATTGAAGGAGTCTGAACCAGCATTTTCTCCAATAGCATTTTTTACTATCAAAAACATGGACAAGAGCCAAAGGTTGGACTGTTATTTGGAAGGGTCTGGTCCCTTCAGACTTGTTCCATATCAACAGTTAGAGAATGAGTATTTACTAGAAACTACAAACACTTTGGACTATGAGATGACAAGTGAATATGAGCTAATTGTGGTTGCTAATAATACTCAAGGTCTAGTCATCAAGGCTTTTCTGAAGGTGCAGGTTTTGGATGAGAACGACAATGCACCAGTGTTTCAACAGTCTCTGGTGGAAATATCAATTGAGGAAAATAATTCACCAAACACCTTCCTAACCCAGCTCCAAGCCTCAGATCCAGACAGTGAAAGTCGAGGGGAGGTCATCTACATCCTTGGAGGTGATACTCCTGGGATTTTTGTTGTGGATCGTCTCACAGGGGTTCTGACTGTTGCTACATCTCTTGACAGAGAGGAAAAAGAAAAATATCGGTTTATAGTTAGAGCAGTAGATCAGGGGACACCCAGGAGGGAGTCAGTTGCTACAGTGGTAGTGACTGTTCTGGATCGCAATGACAACAGTCCACGTTTTATTAATAAGGATTTTACCTTCTTTGTGCCGGAAAACTTTCCTGGGTATGGGGAGATAGGTGTCCTCTCTGTGACAGATGCTGACACTGGTAGAAATGGGTGGGTAGCCCTGTCCATCCTTAATGGCAGTGACATCTTCATGATAGACACTGGCCGAGGTGCACTGAGGGCCAAAATACCCTTGGACCGTGAGCAGCAAGGAACGTACCAGCTGTGGATTGAGGCTGCTGATGGTGGGGAGCCAGCACTCTCCTCTGTTACTATGGTGACCGTGCTCTTGTTGGATGTAAATGACAACCCGCCAATTGTCCTCTTCCCTCAGTCCAACCAGTCCTACATGCTCGTGCTACCCAGTACAACACCTGGAACATCAATCGCAGAAGTGTACGCAGTCGACAAAGATACAGGGATGAATGCTGTAATTGCCTACAGTATCATTAAAAGGAAAGGTGGTGAGCCAGGGTCATTTGCCATTGACCCACAAACAGGAAACATAACATTAAAGAGAGAGCTCAGTAACAGGGGGCTTTACAGCCTTCTGGTGAAGGTTAGTGATCATGGCCAACCTGAACCTCTTTACTCAATGGTCATGGTTAACTTCTTTGTCAATGAAACAGTGAGTAACGAGAGTTACATCCAAAGTCTGCTGACCCGAGACGTTGACATAGAAGTAGAAGAGAAGCCCTGGTACATCGGTCAGATGACAGATGGGCCTGAGAGATATGAGCTGTTCCCCTGTCGAACTGTCTTCATCGCTCTTTCAGTGGCATGTTTGGTTTTTTTTTTCCTGGTTGTCATATTAATATCTTATATATGCTGTAAAAGATTTAAAAAGATCAGGAAGAAAAGATCAGAAGTGGAAGTACCTTTAAAAATGAAAAATGGCTCAACACATTTTTTTAACAGAAAACTCAGGCAGATGTCCAACATCTGATTATCAGTTTTGCGCATTTCCAAAGACTACAACTGTTTACATGAATGTTTACAAATATAACTGTAAGAAGTTCAGCTCTTACATGAAGTTGCTCTTTCTGCTTTAGTCATTTTACTATTATTACCTCAATACACCCAGATTGGAAGGGGCTAGGTTCATCATTCTAAACAGGATGCACTGAATTTATGATTCTTTAATTAATTTAATTACTTAATTCAAATGTGACACATCAGAAAATTGTTGGCAAGGAAGTAATAACGGCATTATAGCAAAGCAACAAGAGCAACTGATTAGATTACCTTTGTAAATATTGTAAAAATTGTTTTACAACTTTATGTAACATTTTTGCACTGGTATGAAAATAGCAAAAGACAAGGGGTCCATTCTCTTGAATGAGTTCAAGTTCATCGATTGTGGCTTTCAGTGGAAGTTAGAGTATTTGTAAGATATTTATTTTTTTAAGAAAATGTCCATGTATATTCACAAGCAAAAGGTTTTACTTCCAAACAAATGTTATGAAACAGACCATCCCATCCAATACAGCTGAAAGTTTATCAAAGATAATAAATTAAACTGTTTCCACAATTACTTTGTCATACATGTGCCTGAGTGTTACATACGTCAATCTAATTTAAGAATCATGCCATTTTTAATGTGTCTGTAAAATATATACTGCAAGTGTTTCAAAGACAAAATCAGAGAAACTATTAAAGATATTTATTTTTATAATATATTGGATAGTATCTTGTGATGGTATGTCTTATATGTTCTGTATTTTTAAAGCAGTGTTTGTATGAAATACTTTATCAGATCAAGAAAGGCTTAAAGGTCATTTATTTCACATATAATCCCAATAAATGACAGGTTGTTTAATACAGCAACACACAGATTGAGGTTTACTTATATTCCATGTGTGGCTTCTAGTGAGCTTACAGATCTTGATTGTCACTTAACATATACAAACCAGTTGAGGAAATAAATATTTTTTTTGTTTTGGTTTGGTTTTTTTATAGAATAGTTAGATTCGCTCAGTGAAATTAACTCAAATTTAGATTCAGATTTTTGATCTGGTATAGAAATGATTAATGAATTGCACCACACACAATGCAAGTAACATTAAACAGTTAAAAAACAGCCTGAGATCCTGTATAGCTGTCATCACTTGCATAGGTCAGAGCTGGTGCAGTAACACCCAGAGTAACACTTTAAAGGTAAAACACTGCTCTTGTCTGGAATGTCAAATCAACTTTCCTCACCTTTTTTGAGTTGCATTGGTGCACTATTTCTGCTACAACCAGAGCAAATTTGTGAAATATCACCCATGAAATTGTGAAAGTGACCATGACACTTTCCCCTCCAACATACGAACACCTAATCTTCTGCTTTATGAAGGTGCCGCTACCCTGAGCAGTGTTTGTTTGTGTTTACTGTGAAAGCTGTGCCAACACAAAGCTTTTAGGATGCTGTGTTTTTTTGTTAACGGGATGTACACTCCCCAGGGAGGAATTCTGTTGTAATAAGCGCCACTGAAACCTGTTTGGCTCTCACAAAGCAGCAAACATCCAAACAAACCTGTGCTCATAATGTGCTCAGCCAAGCAGCTTCTTAAGTGATCACAGGCTTTTCTGGACGGAAGTGTGCCATGCAGGCACAGAGCACATCAGGAGCTATCAGCTCAGTGTAATCCTCAGTAATCACCACTGGCCAAACTGTGCATTACACAAACAGGCGGAAAGATGATATATAGCATGGACATACAAAATGTCCACACAATAATAACAGGTAATAATGGAAAGTGCTTTAATATGAACAAATCATCTCACAGGTGTGACATCAAGGGAATGCATTTAATCTGCCTTATGTACCAAGACAAGTAGAACCGGATTCTAGTGTTTTTTTTCTTCATCTGTGAAACTATTTTCTTAAAGGAACAGTCAGCCAAGTAACATGTTTAACTTAAGAAGCCTTATTGTTTTTATCAATAATATTTGTCACAGCTAGGTAAATTATGCTGCCTGCTTCAAATGTTGTTCACCTTTGGAAAATTAGGTGCTATGTCTTAACTTCATTCATCAAGCAGGATCCCACCAAGTCAATACCCTGGTGATACATTTAAATCAAGGCTGCACCAAAAAAACAACGTGCAGCCAAGTAACCCTAATTTGGTATGGTGTCTGGATAATTTAACATTTGTTTTCACACTGTGCAAACACTTGCAGGATATGATTAATTGGAGAAATAACAATGGAGGTCTTACTTCACTATGTCCCATTTCTCCCCCCTTCTGCAACTGAGTTTTTCAGTTGGACCTTTTCTTCCTTAACATGCCTGGACAGGAAACGGTGATACAAGACTGTTGTGTTATAATTGCTCTCATGAGCAAGGTTCTTTTTAATAAACAATAAGTTGACAATGATACCTGGTTTCCCACAATAATACGATATTTGCATTTTTTGCTTGCTTGAGTCTTTATTTTGCTAACAGATGTTACACAGTTTAAATATAATGACAAACATACAAAATAATACACATGCACACTTTTTTGGGGATCCAGACGTCTGTGAAAAGGTAACTGGGCTGAATATTACTGTCAACATACTCATATGCCCACAGAATACCCCTCATATGTGTCACACAGTGGCGGATGCTCGTCTTTCAAGGAGGGGAAGCTCAATTTCAAGATCGCTGATTCGCTCATTTCGCTGTCAATCAAAAAGGGATTCAGCCTCAGACAGATCATCCAATCATCATGCAGAAGCTGAGCATCCGGGCCAGCTGAGGCCAGCCCACTACCCCATAGACCCCTAGAGACGCTGAGCGTCCGATGGGCGGGACAAAGCCCAGCATTTATCCAATGACTCGTCTCGTTTCGCTGCAGCCGAGGCTGCCCCATAGATCCCTAGAGACGCTGAGCGTCCGATGGGCGGGACAAAGCCCAGCATTTTTGCTTCACTATTGAACTCACTGTTTAAAGCACTGTGAAGCTGCGGGAATGAGTGACAGGAAAGCCGCGTCGTTACCAGTGATAAGAAGCTGATTCTGAACAAAAGTTGAGCGAGTTGTAGCGAATATTTAGTCAATGACATGTACACACAACAGTATATATTTGATCAATTATTTTTTGACATTTTAGGGGAAACTGAGCTTCCCTTGCAGTCTTAGAGCAATCGCCACTGGTGTCACACTTAGGACGGGAGATGAGGTTAGGACTAGGATGGGAGATGAGGTAATAACAAGAGTATCTTAAGTTTGTCCCTCAAAAGGAAGTTAAGATGATCATGTTCTTGAGGAAGCGTAAAGGTACACCTCCTCAAATGCTACTTCTCAGGATTCAGGGACACAACTAACTCGGCCATCAACTCAATTCTTAGCTTTAATCTGTATAATACTCTTTATACTCTTTATACACCTTTATACATCTTCTGTTGTCTGTTGTGACTAACTTTTCAATCAACACCACCATTTGTTTTCTTTTTTCATTCTATGCAGCAAAATAAGTCAAAATGATTATCTTCCAATTGAATAAGTAATGTTTATCTTCACTAGTATACACGTCAAATCTTGTTTAGGAAATATGTGAAACCTTGCTATATAGTGTGGTTGACACAGTCTATTTTCCGTACAATCACTATATATGATAATAAATAATAATATATATAATGTAATTTACTTTTGCTTCTTTTGGCCTTGGTCTTTTAATATGTTGTGTTTATCTTTAATTTACAGCTTCATATGACCTGTAATTCCCAGACCTGATACAGACCTATGGGTTTGTGTCAGTCTTGATATTTATTCCTCCTGTCCAATCCTGTCCCCTTTGTTATCTAACTTATAATTAAGACCAAATTTTGTTTTACTGGTAGAATAAATTAGTTAAACAGTAATCAAACATTTGAAAGCAAACATTGGAAAATGAATTGCTAAACCACTAAAGGACTGTTTTAGCCAGGAGCTTTGTGGCAAATTCCCAGCAGGTTCTCTTTTACACCAGGTTTAAAGCACCTGCACGGCTGAGTAGATACATTTGCATTGCTAAATTGCTGCATCACACCTGCTTGTGTGTATTCTTATTTTGAGCCTTTGTACCACTGTAATTCTGTGATGCATATGCTCCCTGAGCACTCTTTTTATTTTGGGTCTGGCAATAAAGAAAGACTTTTGTGCAATCTGTGATTGATTTGTTGCAGAACTTGCATACCGGTTTTGCAACGCACAGAGTATCAAGCAGGTGTGGGTGCTGTAATCTATTAGCTAAAATTTTCCCACTGCTGATGTGAACATATCTTCATTGCTAAATAAACATCAGTTTAGTAACAGTACTGTTAGGATAGATTATTTAGGTGCTGATTTTCACAAAGGAAATCTGGTCCTTATCAGTTGTGACCACAGTATTGGTCTTTTCTGGCCTTTATCCAACTACAAAATATAAGTAGTTTGCTGGTAGTCAGACTTTTTTTAGTATGAAAGTACTAAAAAAGGTACGAAAATGGAGATGGCACCACAGATTTTTTAACCTGTTAAATGTCATACAAACCATCTTTTTGCTTTTTCTTAAGAAATTGTCCTTTGTTCAACCAGATTCTATAGGTCAACTGAACTTGGTTAGCCTTATTCCGCAATTTTGCCCTGAAATATACAATCAGCTGTGAGATTTAATTGATCTTAACTTGAATGGTTTTTAATCTTCAAGGGGTTGATTTGATATCTGTCTTGTTAAATGAATCCTGCTCTGGGTTTTACAAGGCTGGAAACAGCTGAGAATAGTTTGGGTTAGTACACAGAGATTGATACTTGATACTTGACAGCTTTTCCATGACTGATCCTCATTGGTCATAATTTTGCTGAACGTCAGTTTGAAATCATCATGGTAACTAAGCTTGTATTAAGAAACTTAAATACAGCGACATACAGATACATAGATCCACATACACATTTAAACCTTTGCCCCTGCATACTTTCTCCATTTTCCATCTCCATCTGGGCCTTTTACCCCCTTCCAGGAAAGTCTATCTGAAATTACATTAAATTCTTAATGTTGTAGACAGCAGGTAATTATCGTCAGTCACAGCCTGATCCCATTTCCAGATTGGCTTAATTGTAGATCCCTGCCATGAAATCAAACAAATAAAGACACAATGAGAGGCCCAGGTTAGGTTACACAGCTCCACTGAATAGAGGAGGCTACATTTCCCAGGTTATGACATCAAGTACGGCCCTCTCTCACAAGAACACACACACAGGCGCTTTGTTCAATCTTCAATATTGCATCTCCATATTCTCCCAGTGAAATCATTGCCTTTGATCTCAAACATCTTTCATTTGCTGTGATGCAACAAAATATAATCCAATCGCACTCTTCTGATCCTACTGTGGATTACGTTACTAATTTCCTTTATTCCTCCGTCCCCATTTCTCTCTCAGTTTCATCTGTTTCATTGCAGTAAAAACACAAGCTGGCATCCAGGGAATTAACTGTGGCAACTTCTGAGCAACTTTTTTTTCCCCACATCTGCCCTGATGATTTATTATGATAATGTCATGCCACTGGATTTATTTTCTATTCTAACCCTTATTGCAGGCCTTTAGGAAAATGATGACAATAATTATTATAATAATAATAATAAAGATGTTTTTAAATAATGGTACTAACAGCTGAGTGATCTTAAAATTGTGTGCATTTATATTGAAAAATATATATTTTTTTTTTCTTTGGTTTCCTAATTTCCTAATTTGTTTATCTCTAAGTTCACAATTTTGAAGAATAAATAACATCTATCTTAGGTTTCAGTCAAACAATTTATAATTAAAAGCAACATCCTTTTTCTGCAGCTGTCCTATTAAGGGCCACAGAGGGCTCCTGGAGACTATCCCAGTAGTTAACAGGCAAAAAGAAAGACCCCAAACATGACACCCGCCCATGGCTAAAACAAACTTCCACGCACACACATAGGGGCAAATTAGTAGGGGCAAACATAACTTGTGTGGTTTTTCACTGCCTGAGGAAGCTGGGCAACCAGAGAAAACCAAGAATGCCTGAAGGAGAACATAAAAAATCTAAATCTCCAGCAAAGTTTGGCAGCAACTTTCTACCTGAAAGGCAATTGTCCATACCATCAAAGGTAACATAGAGTCAAGTACAGGACAAATGTTTTGATTATGAACAATATGGCCTAAAAAGATTCAAGCATATTTTGACTACTTAATTTAATTCATTTTTTTCCTGCCTTTAATACATGCTGCCATCCTCAACTAAATGTGTTTTTTTTGTTTGTTTGTTATTCACAGAGAACATCAACAATGTACTCCAGAAGTGCACTCTGAAAAAAAATAATAATTTCAGAGGAAATTTCTATCTTTATGTCTGAATTATAATTGCATTTCTGTGTTAATAAGCTCCTAGCCCTAATAGGGTTGGCTGCAGCGTGACTGGAATTGAGTGCCGATTTTCACTAACTACTGAAGTAGGTTTTATGAAACTGATACACTTCATGCTTGGCTGTGGGTGCTTGTGTTTAATTAAAGCAGCTAACACAATTTTAAATTAAATTTAAATTTAACACTCTGGTTAGCTGGCAAAAAAGGCCAACTGGTGCATCAGTATCTGAGTCCAAAGTGTGTTTGGAAGCAATGAACTAACTATCTAAATTTTAAAATGATCTAAAATTTGACATTCTTGGGTCATACAGTTGAAACAAGATATTTTCATACTACATAGCTTTTCAAATATTTGACCTGGCGCAAACATTTTGAGCATCAAGCTTCTCACAAAAGTGTGCTGTAACTAAGTGAGGCTTCTAGGCTGCCTTGCTCACACACCTTTTCAACTGTACCCACTGATTTTCTGTGGGACTGAGATCAGGGCTTTGTGATTGTCACACCAAATCATTGACTTCTTAAGTCACTTTCTAGTAAATTTGGCTGTATGCTCAGGGTCACTGTTCATTAGAAAAACCTACTTACATTTATATTTTAACTTCCTGGCCACTGTCTTGAGATGCTGTGTCTTTCCCCATAATGTTCTTTCCCCCTGATGCAATTAATTTAGTGGAGGTGCATCAATCCCTCGTGCAGAAAAACACCCACACAACATGATGCTGCCACCCCCAAGATTCAAAGATGAGATGGTGTTCTCAGGCTTTTTCCAACAAATGTAACTATAGTCATTATGGTCAAACACCTAAATGTTAGATTTATCAGACTAGAGGAAATGTCTCCAAAAAATTAGGGGCCTTTTCCTGAGTTCATTTTAAAGCTGTAATCTGTATTTTTATATACTATTTGGAGTAATGGCGTCTTCCGCTCTGGGTGGTCATTCACCTTATGTCGAAATTGGACTCATTTCATGTGGATAGCGACTCTTTCATATCAGATTCAGTAACCATCTTCAAAAGATATTTTGCTTTTGTTTTGGGGCTGATATGCACATTTTGTATCAAAACATGTCCAGCTCAGTGACAAATAAACCATATTTTTCCCCAATATAAGGATGACATATCTTGCCGGATTTATTTTTGTTGCCAAAATATATATATCTTAAATGGAGGTGAAAAATCAAATATTGTGCATTAACCTCTGAGAAGCTACCAAAGATATGACATCATCATCTGGGCTTTTCCAAATTGTTTAAATACACAGAAATGTTATTGTATGTAAATAAGTGAATTTGTTGAGTCTAATAAAAACTCCCTAAAACAATTGCTTTCAGTATTCAGGCATTTAGCAAATATAAATAATTTTTGGCATACTAGTGAGAAAAAAGATTTTCTTTTTATTCAGTGTATGTGCAGTCAAATTTAATAAATTAGAATGCCATTGAAAAGTTCATGTATTTCAGTAACTCCATTCATTACGGGAAACCCATTATATTAATTATTTACACAGACTGATGTTTTCAAGCCTGTCTTTCTGTTGATTATAAAAAATGTTTCATTTACAGCTAATGAGAACATGACATTTAAGATTAGCATATTACACCAGACAAATAAAAAAGCCTTATTTTACAAACGAGCTTTTGGATCTCAATAAGACAACTTGGGGTACTAAAAAAAAAATGCAGACGTGAACTAAAAAATTTTTGTTTTCAGAATGTGATTTCGTCTGACAAATGAACCTTCATGACAACATTGCATATTCTAATTTTTAGATTATGACTGTAAAGATCTGGTTTTAACTGTAGACACCCAACTGAAAATTTACTTTTGAAGTCATAAAATGTTTAGCTTTCGTCTTTTGGTCTTTTTTAGTATTTTATCATACATATTTCTGTGACATTTATTCATGATTTAACCTTTTGTTTAACTGGAAAAATAAAATCACACAAAGGGCCTTTACTAGAGTAAATTAGATGCCATATTACTAATTTACTGGATTAGAGTCTGGCATAAGGATTTTTTTCCTCAACTCCTTACTGCTGGGTCAGCTTGATATCATGATGTTTCAAACGTTGGATATTTAACATAAACGATGTGCCTTCCATTCAGAATGCTTTTCAAATTACCTATGTTTTCCATATCAACATGCAGGAGTACACATGATGCTATTGTTTATTTTTAAATCATGTTCTTAAGGAAATGTAAAGGTAGACCTCCACATATGCCCCTCTCCAGGATTCAGGGACACAACTGAACCAGCTTTCAACTCAATCCTTTGCTTTAATCTGCATAACATTTTTTATACACCTTGGTTTTACAACCTTCAACCCATTGGAAATACTACCTTTTCTTGTTGTGACTAACTTCCCAATCAACCCTATCATTTCTTTTCTTTTTTCATTCTAAGAAGCCAAAATGATCATCCTACAATTGAATAGGTAAAGTTCATCTTCACTAGTGTACATGTCAAATCTTGTTTAGAAAAGATTTTAAACCTTGCAATATACTGTGGTTCACCCAACCTGTTTACTGTACAGTCACTATATGTTATAATATAATGTTTGATATAATGTAACTCACTTTTGCTTCTTTTGGCCTTGTTTTTTTTTTATATGTTGTTTTTATCTTTAATTTACAGCTTTATATAACCTGTAGTTCATGGACCTGTGGGTACATGTCAGTGTTGACATTTGCTCCTCCTGTCCAATCCTGTCCCTTTTGGTATCTACCTTATGATTAGGACCAAATTTTGTTTTATTGGTACCATAAATTAGCAAACCTCAGAAAATGAATTGCTGAATCACTGAGGAGGGTTATGCTGCTCAGGAAACAATAAGTGAATACAAGGATAAGCACACAAAACAATCATGTATTTATGATCAGTAAACTACATCTCTTATTGGTTGGGTGAAATGACTATTAAGCATTCAGTTTGAGTTTAACTATTGTTTGCTTGAATTAGACCCATCATGTATGTTAAACTGGCTGTTGTAATTAAATCAAATTAAAACTGCCTTACCCACATTCTGCATTTTACTGTGTAGGTCAAGATTTGATAGTCTGGACTGTATGACAAGAGTGATCTGGTCAAATTAAGTAAAAAAAAAAAGAAGTTTAATATTAGGAAAATTAAAGAGAGAATTTAACTACTGAAGTTGGGTTCTTTGAAGTAGATGTCAGTTTTTATCATTTTACAATAGGCAGAGGTCAGCAGAATGAATTGGCAGAAAATTCTCATACCACAACAAGGCTAATTATTAGGTAACACCGGGGCCCCTTTATGATGCACTTATACTGTCACAATATGTCATATGTCATATTATGTATGAAGAAAAATACAACATTGCCAGATTTTTCTTCCATGAACTCATTTATTTCTTCAGTTGCTGTTTTCTTTTTTTTTTTCAACTGAAATTACATGCCCTAAGGCTGCTTGTCAGCTGAGATCTATTATGCTGCATGTGTAAGTCTGCCTATACTTTAATAAACCTTTGGATTGGGTCTCTTCAGTTTTGTGTGTTTTTTATCCATTTATTTCTAAGTGAAAAAAAAAAGAGTTGGAAGTGCTGGGAGCCAAGCCTGTGTGATACCGTTTGACTGAAGCACTGGCATCCGTGGCACATAGACAAGTGAGCTTCTGTCAAGTCCTTGTAAAGTTGTAGACATGGCAGAAACAGCACACAGGATGTGATGGTAACAAAATAGTTCTCTGCTCTCTTTGGAGTTTCCACAACCACAATCTCAGGCTCCTTCTGCTCCTTTTCAAACCAGCGTCTCTTTTTCTGTATTATCTAGTGCATTCAAATATGCTCCTATTGTCCCTGAAAATCTTAGCTGTTGCAGTTACTTATTCTACTATCTTTAGTTGTTTCAAAATACGACCAGCTTAATGACGAATAAATGGCTCTTACTTGACCTTACTCCAGAATAAAATTGCCTCTCTTTTTCTGCAAGCTCAAATCATACTTAATGACTTTGGTCCTATGCAGGTAGGATACCTATTAATCTGACATTTAAACACTATAAACAGCTCCTCTAAATGATGCTTCCTCTTTTTAAAGGCAGAAAAGTAATTAAGGCTAACTGAACTAACCCCTGTAACACCATCCCCCTAAACAAAAGGTATTTTTTTCCATTTGAAAAAAATTTTAGACGTCAAAGACAGCTGCCTTATAGGGTCAGTCTGACTGGCTGTCTGAACTGTGGCAACAAACCAAGTTAATGGAGAGCCAGATGAGCGTTCCTTATTAATATTGGCCAGTCATGCATCACAGGAAACTGTTTCTGTTTCTGTCAAGGGGAACTAAGCCTCCTCACTTAATTTGGTGAGTGAAATGTGCGTATGTCTGTATTTTTTTATTTCTCTCATTTGCCTCCTGATTAGAAACATCATGACTTAGTACCAGTCGTGTTTGCACACTATTCAATTCAATTCAGTTTATGATGATGACAGTTAGTGCATTCACTCATCACATAAACATGCACTCTACATTATAACCTCATGGACTAACTTCACCTTCCATAATTTATGTTTATGGTGGCGGGACAGACACTTCACCTGAGATAAGAAAACAAAGACATACTTTGGTCTACATGGCAATCAAAGGGCAATGGGGAAAAAGGGGAGAAAAGAAAACACACCTAACCCCAGAGATTATTTGTAGTTTCTAAGCTGATAGCCCCAGGCAAAGGATCACAAAAAAGCAAACACACACACAGAGACAGGAACACAGTGAAAGCTGAATAAGTACAGAGAAAGAACATAACAGGTATTTGGATGTTCATAACTGAATGAGAATTAAAAATAAAATAAAAATATTTATTTTCCAAATCTTTTAAAATAAGTATTGAACGTTTTCTCATTTTACCTTTTTCTAACTGGGCTACTGACATAAAATTCAGACTAGATGTCAGCAACAACCCAAGTAATACACATATACAAATAAATTAAAGCTAATTAGTCCACAAATTAATTTATGGATAAAAAATTGAAAAGACACAAGGAAAAAGTATTAAACATACTTACAGAAATGTATTAAATGGAAAAGGCCTTCATGACATCTCCTGTATGGAGTCACATGCATACTCAAGTGTTATTTTGACACTTTCTTCTGCACAAACCTTCTTTAAATCTTAAAGGTTCTGGGCATCCTCTCTATGCATGCAAATCAGTTTTCAAACAAACTACTGTCTTATTTAAAAAACCCACACTTGTATCATCTTCAGATTCTTAGCAAAAATGGCCTGGTGCATTTCTACATTCATCCTTGCTTCAAGTATATGAAGTCTGCAAGGTCCATGTGCTGTAAAACAGACCATACCATGATGTTCCCACCTGCAAACTTTACTTTTACCATGGTGTTTTTCGGGTGACGTGTAGAACAATTCTTCCCCAAATATAATGTGTGCAATGTCATCCAAAGAGTTCAGCTTTGGCCTCATCTGATCAAAATATATTCTCCAGCATTTCACTTGCTGGGCAACAATTTTCAACATGATTGTTTGCCGCCAGCTAAGTATTGAGCAATGAGTGTGTAAGAGGCTCTTGTACTAATTGTTTAAAAAAAAATCTGTATTCACCAATACAAATAACCAAGAAATTAACATAGCAAATTTTGTTTTGAGATATTGCCCACAGTGTTTTTACATCAGGAATATATCACATTTTGATGACCTCCACTTGATGTAAATCGAAACTCTGAGAATTTACATGTTTCAAATATCTGAAGACATCTAGAATGTTAAATACAAGACTGGTAGGCAACAAGAAAATACGACTTTTGACTTTGGTTGCTTTCAAAAGATGTAATGCAGCAAATTAGTCAATTTCCTTGTTTAGATTAATGTTATCTTTGCAAAATACTTACTTTTGCAACAACATTGACATGAAACAGAAAATGAATCGTGCATCATATTTCGGGAAGTGCTAGTTACACAAAAAGATATGATGAACCTTTGTTCCAACATTCAGTCCATTACTTCTTCGATGAACACAGTTTTAAAACTCCTTGCATTGTTGCATTCTTCATGGTGGATCTCATAAAAACATGTAGAAAATAATTTACTTTTGTTTCTCAAAGTAATTCACAATATGTATGATTTATTAGTGCATTAACAAATTAATTCATTCATTCATCTTCTATGCTGCTTATTCCATAGTGGGTCACGGGGGAGCTGGTGCCTATCTCCAGCAGTCTAATTGTGAGAGGCAGAGTACACCCTGGACAGGTCGCCAATCCATCACAGGGCAACACAGAGACATACAGGACAAACAACCATGCAAACACTCATTCACACCTAAGGGCAGTTTAGAGAGACCAATTTACCTGACAGTCATGCATTAACAAATAAGTATAGTAAATATTTAAGCTTCTATTTAAATGTTGTGGCCATGAAAAATTAAACTGTGCCATAGTAAATGGATTAAATTTACAGAAAACGCTGCCAGATTCAATTTATCTTGCTTTGGGTAAAATGTTTTCTATGTCGTCTCTTCTTTGAGGAAACATAACTATGTTGTAGACTAGAACAGGGGTTCCCAAATTTTTCAGCCGGTGATACCTAAAATAACAGTCCCAGAGACCTAAAAAAAAGAAATGTTTTAAATGACATTTGATTATTTAATCTCATCATATATTATTTAATTGTTTAATGGGACATTTCATGGTACATTTATTTATTTAATAGGACATTCATATTTATTTATTTCTTGATATATTTATTTGTTTAATTTTGTCCCTTTGACCCTCCATACATTTCAGCGGTCACATCACGATGATTCTGAAAATTATCTGGCGAACTCCACTTTATGTCTCGCGTCCCCCACTTTGGGAACCCCTGGACTAGAACATTTGACTGCAGATCAAGAGGTCTTGTTCAACTCTGAACACCTCCTGCTCAAGTGCTGTGCATGAATTATGTTGCTGTTATTACAGTTGTCTGGCTCCAGATTGCTAAAAAATAAATAAATAAGGAAGAAGACAAAGCTGAATCCACAGAGAATGGCTGAAACCGCACCCACCGAATGCTATAGATAAAATCAAAAATATTTATGGATAAAATATCAGCCTTCCACTAGTTTAGTGGTAGCATATTTGACTATAGATGGAGTGAAGTTTGGATCTTAATGTCACCTAGTTGAGTCTGCATAAATATTGTGTTTTGGATGCTTACTGCCTGTAATTTTCCTTCATATTTATTGACAGGTTTTAGCCAACAATTTAGCTACAAATAAAAGGCCATTATCTAGGTTACCTTTTTGTTTGATCTATTAATGACTTTAACAAAACATGGTCATAAAATAGGGACAAACACATATGTCAAACCCATGAACACTTTTGTAATGAAAGTTTTGGTCCTGCCCTGAATCCATTTCTCTTTATCAGTGGATAACTATAAAAAAATCTAATCTGAAATCTGTTTGCATTTAAGATCAAAATGTTCTTAGCTCAAACTAAGGATGTATTAATAAAAGGTGTGTTGACTGGAAGAAAATGCTAAATAACCAGGCGTTAATTTTACTTCATTTTTGCTATTTCTGTGCAGCAAATTGTCTACTGTTTGGTTTTATTCCACTATTCAGCAACTCTGCTTTCATTATGTTGTTAATTGGTTGAATTAGAGAGACTTTTTCACATCAGTTTCATTGGTCAATATTGCTTAAAAGTGTAGGAAATACTGAGAAAGAAAGTGAAACTGAAGCCACTGATTACGTTTGGACATTATCTACAGGATTTGTGAGATTTGGTTGTTTGTAAGATTAAAAAAAAAAAATCCAAATGATGCGGATGATCATTAAGTTTTTGCAGGGGGCATAGTTCAGTCCTAGAGCACTTGACTGCACATCAAGAGGTCCCCTGTGGAGCAATTAAATCCCATAAAATGTAACACTTTTCAGAACACATACCCTGCATAAAAGCTACAGTTGGCTGTGTTGAACTATGCACTTCTGACCTGTATACAGGTCTTTTCCTTCCCCGTTAGTCTAAACTACATAATACAAAAGTAGCTTGTGTTTAATTATTTCATTTTTATGATGAATTAGTTGGATTTGGCATGCATGTTGTGCTTGAAGGACTTTGTCTCTTAGAGGCAACATTGCTTATTCTGAACTTTAAGGGATTGTTAGTCAGTGACTTAGTTTATTGAACAAAAAGCTAAACAAAAAGATGTAAAATACAACCAGCTGAAATTAAACTACATGGAAATGTATGGTTCCCCCATTTAAGTTTCCTGATCACAACCAACAAGGTGGAAACTCACCAATGCTGCCTCGCTGAGAAAATTACATCTCCCAACTGGTGTGGAGGCAGCTGACCTTATGTCAGCAAGCTCAGATGGGTGAATGATTGGTAAATGGCAGCTGCAATGATATATTGAAAGCTACTGATTGTGTGTGTGTATGGAGGTAAAATAGAGAGGGCAACGGTAAGATGATATGTGTTGAGAACCAACAGGCTCTGGGCTACACACTCTATCTGATAGACTTCCCTCTAAATCCTCTCTTTCCCAGTGTCAGAGAGCAGCCAAATCCATATTTTTAGCTTGTATCATCGTTGTTGCCAATTTTCACAAATCAGCCATTTAGTGAGCCATGTTACTCTAGGGTAAATATAAATACAAACAAATGTTTAATATCAAACACATACAATACCAAACACATTTCACAATGTAATGTTATGCTACAATGAGTAAGATTACAAGAGCAAAGCCACCCACTCTTGATATGGAAGAGCAGAAAGAAAAAAAGAGAAAAATTACATTGGTTGCTCTTGAGGACATTCACCGCATCATTATTTGTTATTAGTGCTGTTATTTCCAACTTTTATCTCCAAATTGTAATGTTGTTTTTGATGTTTTTATTCCAAAATAATAAGGGTCTTACTTTCTCTTCCAGGCAAACCTTTGCCCTTTATCATACTTGATAATTGAACTGTGAAATGATTGTAAGCAGAAACAGGTGGACATAATTAACCTGGTGTGACTAATAAGCCACTTAGTAAAAGGAAACCCTTATGGCACTCATCTTCTCTGTTGATCATGATTTGTGGCTAAAATATAAATCTTGTTTGCTTGCAGGTTAATCCCGGGTTTTACGGGGATTTTAGGTACTTTAGAGGTCAAATTTAGCTGTGATGAGTGATGACACATTGGATCCTAATTTGATGACTGTGTAAAGGAGCTGCATGTCAATTATACAGAGGGATTTTGCAAGACCTGAATCCTATGGGCCAATGCTGACTTATGTGGACCTATGAAGACAGGATTTTTCATTGATTCAAGTTTGCCATTTGGATTTGCTTTCCTGATTTATAGACACTTTAGTGTTTATGAAGGTATACGTATGATTAGAATATGATCAGAAGAGATACTCAATTTCTCCAAGGGCATCAGCTTCATCAATTTTACAGAACTGGTGTTCCTGAGCTGTCTCACCATGTTCTGCTTGAGCACATTTACTGCATCAATGTCAGACCCACAACTTGCTATCTCATTTTCCGGCACGGTCCTGACCTCTGTTTTCAGTGTGCTGACCATGTCCTATTGCACATTATAGAAGCTGATAGTGTTACCAGAGGAGCTGCTCCCAGCATTTTTCTGTGGATAGACATTTCTAGGTCAAAAAGAGATCTGTGTTTCACTATTTACTATCTCAAAAGCATACAACAATCCCCAACTTAGGAACGACATCTCTGGAAACCAAACTTGAAGACAAAGCATTGTTGAGGAATCTGATTTCCATATGGCCTTTGAAACAAACTCCCAAAAACATTTTGATTTTGATATAAATGTTAATCTAAGTGGGCTGCACGGTGGTGCAGTTGGTAGCACCTTTGCAGCAAAAAGGTCCTGGGTTCGACTCCTCTTTCTGCATAGAGTTTGCACGTTCTCCTTGTGCGTGCGTGGGTTCTCTCCGGGTCCTCCAGCTTCTACCCACAGTCAAAAAAACACGATCGTTAGATTAATTGATCTCTCTAAAATTTTAATTAGGCATGAATGGGTGTATGCATGGTTGTTTGTCTTTGCGTCGCCCTGTGATGGATTGGCGACCTGTCCAGGATGTACCCTGCCTCTTGCCTGTAGACCGCTGGAGATAGGCACCAGCTCCCCCGCGAACCTGTATGGAAGAAGTGGGTATGGAAAATGGATGGATGTTAATCTAAGTCTAATCTCAAAGCATTTTTAACATTATAGACATATATATTGTTGAAAAACTATATTTAAACAAAAATGACATTTGAATTGAGCTGACTATAAAATTATGTATTGCACTACCTATTTTAGAAATAGTCATAATAATATTAATAACTGTTCATTATTGTCGAGTACATTTAAAGAAATTGAAAAAATGGGATTTCAAAAATCAGAAAAGAGGAAAAATGCATCTCTGTAAACACAGAGCAAAGATTAACTTTTGCCCTACAAAAACAAAACAAATCTCAACATTTATTTAAGTATCAGGTTTACGTGTGTGTCTGTGCTTTCATTTTATGATATGGACAAATTTGTCTGAAGTTAAAATGAATAAATATAGCTGCATTATTTTACATAAGACATTTATATAATTTTAAAGTGTATCAACTTGGATTAGTTTTGAAAATAGTTTTCACTTCTATTTTAGCATGTGGCTGTGATTATAACATAACAAACAATATATTAAAAATGTTTTTTTTTATTATCTACATCACCTTTGTTTTTCTGCAAAAGTAACATAAGGCTTCCTTGTAACAATGGCTGCTAACAGGTTCCAAGCTGCCAACATATTGCCTTGCAGCCCCATTACAATGAAGAAGAAAATATATTTTCCCCAAACTCTGACAGCAGCCTGAAAAACCACACAAACAATGTTGCTCCACACTGTCAGATGGCTTTGATCATAGCTGTCAGTCACTGATCAGAAAGTCATGCCTTGTGTGTTGTTGGAACTTTGTCCACCAAGAACAGCCAGGTGCTCAGCTTTGTAGCTTGACTCTTGTTTTTGGAGGACTGGAGGCACAACTATGAACGTCATAATCACCTTTGAGATGCAGGTATGTGAGCAGCAACCTGCACAATGTGAGATGATACAAACCAGCCTGTACAGCCATAACAACACAAAACAGCACAGCAAGTCATTTTGTGTGTGCCACCAGTTGTCAGCTAGAATCAGTTTCACATGCTATTTGCACATACCCTATGTTGCCAAAAGTATTTGCTTGCCCATCCAGCTCATTGAATTCAGGCGTTCCAACGACTACCAAGGGCACAGGTGTATAAAATCCAGGACCTCGGCATTCAGATTGCTTCTACAAATATTTGCGAAAGAATGGGTTGCTCTCAGGACTTCAGTGAAGTCCTTTCATGAAATTTACTTGCTACTAGATATTCCACAGTCAAGTGGTACAGTAATTATGACAAAGTGAAAGCAGTAGAGAATTGGCAACTCAGCCAAGGCAACTTACATAGCAATGGAAACGTGTTCTCTGAAATTATGAATCATGCCTCTCAATCTGGCATTCCAGCAAACGGGTCAGTTTGAGGAGAAGGGCACTTGCCTCACTGCTCTGTGTCAATTATGAAGTTTGGTCTAGAGAGGGTTATGTTGTGGGGCTGTTTTAAAGAGTTGGGCTCACCCTTTTAGTCCCAATTAAAGAAACTCGATATAGTTCGGCACAGCAAGACATTTTGGACAATGTCATGCGCCCACCTTTGTGGGAACAGTTTGGGAATGGCCTCTTCCAGTTCAAACATAGCAGCACACTAGTGCAATAAGTACCGTCAACAAAGACATGGATGAGTCAGTTTGGTCCTTTCGTCCAACATCAATGTCTGGCCTCACAAAGTGCTTCAGAAAGAATGGTCAAAAATACCCATAAACACACCCTGAAGCAAGCCTTCCCAGAAGAGTTTATCTTGTTATAGCTGCAAAATCTGGACCAGCATCTTATTAAAGCCTATAGATTAACAATGGGAGGGCACTCAAATTCATATGATTCTAAAGTCGAGTGACCCAATACTTTTGGCAACATAGTATATACACAGTGGACCTCTCCAGTATGAAGTTTTTCATATTTTATTTCATTTTATTTCATAGATTTTATGTGATAGACCAAAAGAAAGTGGGCAAGTGGAGGAAAAATTATACATTCAATTTTTTTTTATTCTTCTTTACAAAAAAGCTCAAGCTCAGATAGATTAGATGGAGGGTGTCTTTGAGTAAAATAATACAAATACATCTTGTGATTTATATTTGGAGAAAAAAGAAATTTTATGTTCTTGTCTTTCATTTCACAATAATACACCGCTTTGCAATTGGCTATTACAAAAAATCCGAAGTTATTCATTGAAATTCATGGTTTAAAGTGATAAAAACATAAAATTTCAAGGGCTATTACGACTTTTTCATGGCACTGTACATGAATCGTATGTAATACTCAAAAGAATAGTTATAATTCTAATATTTAGAAATACAATCATCATATAGGTGTTCTGCTAAAATACATTTAACCATCTTTTAGGATACCTGATGCTGTCAGGGCAAACTGTTAACATGCGCTTTATCTACTACATTTTGGTTAGAATGGTTTGGGTAAGAGTAACATCAACAAAAATGACAGGATCCAACATGTACCAGCACAATACTGCCTTATAGCAATTTATACAACTTTATGTAATTTGTCATTTTTATTTTAAATATACAAAGATACTGAGGTTCTTCCAAAATGCAAAAAATAGTTTGTTCGCTAAAAAGTCAATACTGGCATCAGCCTCAACATACAGCACAGGTAAAACTAGGCTTAGCACATTATCTGGACTTAGTTCTTGTCCCTCTTTTTATATGCGAGGTAACCATTAGATACTGGACAAGTTCATAAAAGTGACAGAAAGGATCTTTACACAATGTTTACTTTGTTGCTTAGATCCATGTGTGGTAATGGTAAAGATCAATAACCGACTGCTGACTTATCATTCACCCTTTGTCCATGCTGTCTCTGGTTAAGCTAACTGGCCCCATTTTGACCATTAAATTGTCATGTGTTATGAGTAAAACAAGGGTGCTTGGCAACAAATGTTTGGCAGGATGTTTGAAGAATGAAACGTACAGAGCATGGTCTGCTGCACACTGAAAACAGTCATTACCACTGACAAGCAGCACCTATCTTCCTCATTAACGGTTGGAGCTCCAAAGCACAGTTCAAACCCAGCCTTCCTTTTATTTTTAATAAGTGTCTGTCTGTCTGTCTGTCTGTCTGTCTGTCTGTCTGTCTGTCTGTCTATCTATCTATCTATCTATCTATCTATCTATCTATCTATCTATCTATCTATCTATCTATCTATCTATCTATCTATCTATCTATCTATCTATCTATCTATCTATCTATCTATCTATCTATCTATCTATCTTTTCTATCTATCTATCTATCTATTATCACTATCTATCTATCTATCTATCTATCTATCTATCTATCTATCTATCTATCTATCTATCTATCTATCTATCTATCTATCTATCTATCTATCTATCTATCTATCTATCTATCTATCTATCTATCTATCTATCTATCTATCTATCTATCTATCTATCTGGAGATAGTTCTATACCAGCAGTGATGCAAGCTTTGGTTTATTGTCATGCGGGAAGGCCAAGCAACAACCCAGACCCAGTAATGATCCTGACTGCGTTAGATTGTCATTTGAAATCTTCACATATCCTTCCAGTAGGCCTTATCGATTACCAGACAGGTCTTATCTTAGTCTGGCTTAAATGTGTCTTTTCTTCTGTTTTTATAATTGATCTTCCTTTAACATTGTTTTGCTATCTCTTTACATATATATAGATATGATATATAGATGCAATTTACAGTTACTTTAATGACTAAATGATTTTCACTCTTATATGTGCATGCAAGCAGACATAAGCTTTTGATTTAAGATTAAATGTTAGTAACAATTTCCATTCAAAAAAAAAAAAAACACAGTCACTCATGCCTTACCCATATTCAAAACTGATATGTTGTCATGTATTCAGCAACCGTGTGCTTGATTATATGTAAAGGTGGTGGCATTCCCCAACACTCCGGCTGTCACATGCTCACATTTCAAAGTTAGAGCCAAGCTTTGCAAACCAAATTTTTATTTGCTTAGAGATTCAGACAAAGCATGAAACCCATTGTTTTGCAAATTATTAGAGCAGCCATTCACAAGACCGATGGTCGTTAAATTCTTCATATTAATTTTGAATTGACTTTGTAAAATGCCTTGAGATGACATGTTGTGAATTGGCGCTACATAAATAAAACTGAATTTAATTGATTTTAATCACATGCCAACTACAACCCCGCTCTTTCTATGAGCAGGGAAATCAACACATTATCATGGGAAGAAAACTGTCTAGACAAACCTTCTAGAGCAGCATATGATAACAGATTTGCAGGTTACTAATCTCTCGGATATCTGTTCATCTAAGTAAAACCTGTAAAGTCTGTCAAATCTAGGCCTTAAATCTGATTTGATAAATTTTTATACGTTTCTAAAGTGTCAAAGAAAATGATTTTTAGATTTTTAACAAATAGATTCCCTAAATTATAACAAACTGTTTGGTGATGAACATTCCTTATAAAAGAAGACCATTAAGTGTCATTCATGCCACACTCAGTCTCCTGTTTCCCCAGGTACTTTGTAAAGAAATTTGCTCCCTGAGAAGTCACTTTCACGTAACCTCCTTTTTAATCTTTTCTCCCCATCTACAAAGCACAGAAAGAATTTGTTTGATGAGGCCGGTGTAGGAATTATGTAAGAAAGAACGCATTTAGCAGGATCACAGGGTTCAAATGTCACAGTTACAAAGGTACTATGGTGGAGAGATGGAGGGTGAGGGGTCAGGTAAGCAGAAAGACAATGGCCAACAGCTGGGAACGGGGGAGATCAGGAGAGGTAAGCAGGTGGGAAACAGGAGCAAAGAGGATGTTAATGTGGGAAGGAAGGCTGTTCCATCTCAACAAGTGAAAGCATTCCTCCTGTTACTGTTGGTTATCAAGTTGCAGTGTGAAAGAGGCCCGAAAAAAAAAACAGAGCAGAAAATGGAAAGACTTATACATCACCATATATGGTATACTCCGATGTGGAGCAAAACAAACACCATTTCATGATTCCAATTCCCTTTAGACTGTTAGAGGAACATGCTCCCCAGACCTGCACACTGAAACTATTCTGCTGCCAGAAGACAGTGCTAACCACGAAAAAATCATGCTGCCATCTCGTGATCCAATATAAATGGAAATGCATTTAAACTGAGGCTGACTGTACTAAAACCTATCAATCTCCAACATTAAAAAGCGATTTGCTGCCCCAGTACGTTTCAATTCGAACTGTAAATCCAGTCATGTAAAGTCCAATCATTATCTAAGGCGTTTTTGTTGTGGGTCGTATACTTGAGATCATATCCAACCATTAACGGCTCTATCTGTCACAATAATAAATAAAAAATGCCTGAGCAATATTCTAAGCTGTAGATTTACTCTGATCACAGCACCAAGATAGCATTCAATGTGTTGTTACATAAACATAAAAAGATCCAGTAAGCTTTCTCTACCCTCAGTGAACATTTTAAAAGAACAAAACAGCATGTAGAGTCATGGGGAAAAAAGTTTCCATGAGTAGATTAAAAGTTTTCGTGTGACTGCGCATGCTTTTATCTCACGATTATCACATAAAGTCATGTCTTGACACTGACTGGCCTACTAACCGGCACCAGCAGCCTCATTAATATGCCGATGCACAGACACTAAATTTCACTTTTTAAACACAGTGTTTATTTGTAGTTTCTAAAAGTAAAAAGAACTATGTACACAGCAAAAGTATTCTAATCAGAACTACCTTTTACTGTAATTACAGCTGAAAATCTTTTGAGGTATATCTACTGGAGAGCATTTATCAGTCATTTCCTACCGGTTCTTTCATAGTGGGTCGCGGGGAAGCTGGTGCCTATCTTCAGCAGTCTATGGACGGGGGGCGAGGTACACCCTGGAGAGGTCGACAGTCCACATACAGACTTTTGTAAATAAGGCTTAAAGTCTGATTTTGGTCTAATCTGATCAGAGCAACTCCTTCAGCATGTTTGCAATCAGGACTTCTCATGGCATTCTTTATCCACTGTGATAGCCTGCTTTAATTTTTGACATTCTGTCTCTCAGGAGAGCTGGGAGTGGTTTGAAGTCAGCTCCTGACTGGGAACACAGGGGTCCAACATACCAGGTCAAAAAACCAAAAAAATATATATTTAAACGCAGATTCTCCCTTTTTTTTTCCAATGGATTGTGACATCACTCTTCAAATTTATGGAATGCACAACTAATTCACCTGAGGTGCAGGTCTCTGCAGCTCCTCAAGAGTTACCATGAGCCTCTTTGATGCTTTTAGCGATTATTGCCCACTTTGCCCAGTTTGTCAGTTTTGGTGGGCAGCCATGCCTTGGTAAGTTTACGATTGTGCCATACTCTTTCCAATTTTATTCTGAATATTTTAATAAGAAAATGAAAAGTTTTGTAAGGCACTGCAGTACTTATTTCTAACTGAGACAGAAAATCCCTCTTTAATTCCAAATATCTCTCATACAGGTTTTCAGAAGCAAACTGGACATTTATTGAATCCACTAAGTTACTCAAAAGCCTATTGGGAATCTAGTGTGAAGGTGGCTTAGCTGTTCTACCAAAGTATCACCATTAATCTGATTGAAAGCCAATCCTTTATTATTATCTGGCTAGCGTGAGGTTAGTCCCCTCAAACACTTTCAATTCCTCCCTTGCAGATAGGTTTCCATATTACCCGCGGTTAATTATTCATGCACGCTCGCTTGGCGGCTCACTTGGAAAATAAAGCAAACCCTTCTGGACCCCTGATACAGAATAACACTGTGACCTCTCTGATGAACCCAACTGCATTGTTCGTTTGTCTCCTGCTGCTAGTAAGAAAGAAACTGGAGCCCAGGTGGAGATCATTTCCTTCATGTGTAAAACCACATCTCTTGCACGGCACACGCCTATAAACAGCCAACTGAGTGTGCGCAGGGCCTGAAGAGCTTGGTAAAGTCCCTTTTGTAATGTGCAAAATGATATCTCTGCAGTGTAACAGTCTCTATTACAGTGGGGGAAGAGATTGTCTTACCCTCCGGATTTGCTTCAAAGAACACAACAGATGAGCCTGGGCTGCTTGCTATGGAGCTCATGATTATCTACAAGATGAGAATTGGAACAGCTAAACTAAAAGACTGAAGCAGACAGTGCAGGGTGTAAAGACCCGGTGCGGTCTAAAAGCAACTCTAATTTACTCAAAAACAAAGTTAAAATATAAATACTTTCTATCTTTATGAGAGAAATTGTTCTTACAGCCTCACAAGGCCTCTCCAACCTATCAAACTACATCCCTCCTCTTCTTTCTGTTTTGGCCCCTTTGAGATCTATGTCACAATCACATTTGAGGTTGTTAAAATTAAATCCTTGAACAGACATCGCTGGATAAAATAGACAAAACATAACAAACCTTCTATTATAATTAATTTGTTTATTTTGATGCATCCATTTAACAAATCTTCAAACATATACAGTAGATATGTCCTTCACAAAAGAAACAGGAGCTTATGCTTCTTTTTTTTTATTTTTGCATCATGTGCAAGCCCTTTGAAAAGTTCTGTTAGTCCTTAGGATGTGGACGCTTAAAAATTCAGGAAGCACTCTGGATTCTTGCAGAAAGATGAGGCATGGGGGACGAGCACACTGAAGAGCAAAGAGAAAGTCAATTATTACATTAAAAAAGCAACCCCTTCTACATTCTTTGGGCATCTTGTGAAATCATCATCGACCTTGTGAAATAGTTTGAGACATTGCACCAGTGGAGGATATAAAAGTGATAATGAGAAGATATATCCCTTCATAAAAAAAATTACGTTTCTCTGTTCTGGTTTTTCTGTAGGAAATAAAAGAGCACGCTTTCTATGATGCAGAAAGAAATGAGAACGTAATGAAACAGTCAAAGAATACAATATCATGTGCGGTGTAACTATGAGCGAAAACATAATTTGTCATTAATTTACCTGCCAGTGTAAACACAGAAACGTCAATCACGCGCCCTGGGTGGCTGGTAGTACTGCTGCGTGGGTCTCGAGCGTCTCGGCTGTCCATCACCCCCACGGCGAAACTCCAGCGAACTGTCATAGTAACCGTCATCTTCCTCCTGCCGATGCGGATTTATAATTGTGACATGCCATTGCTTGTAATCAGACCAGAGCTCATAAATATCAGATCAGCTATCCGAACATCACAGGACTTCAGTTTTATTATTGTTTTTAACCACAGTACAAGCCAGGATGCTGATATCAATAATAAACTTATAACAGTATACTGGTTACCATCATGTCATCAGGAACAGGTCTGATGTTATGCAGGAGGACCTCTTCACAGTTCCCATAATCACTAAAAACGACCACAGCTGTAGAGCCAGAGGGATGGACAGCGTCTATCCTGGCATGGTAATACTTGCAGACACAATATTAAAAAGAAACAAAAGAAACTGAACTTGAATGGAAAATTTTCCATATGCAAAAATGAACATTTCTGTATCATTTAATTATTATGACAATCAAATGAGAGAAACAAAGAGCTATTCTTAAGACTATTGTTGGTATCAAAAATGCTAAAGAGAACAGAAAGATTGATTCAACACTTTTCAACAATGATTACTATACTCAGCAGAGTTAAGGAATACCATACCTTGTTATCTTCCCAGTACAGAGCCAGGCATGTGTCTCCAGGTTTCCACACATGTTCAGTGACGTAACCTTTTTCTGTTCCTCGAGATCCCTGACCTCGGCCTTGCCCTGGTCTCTTTTTCGATCCCTGGTTATTATGAGCATTCTTCTTGGGTTGCTGGTCCCTATTTTGAGGACAGGACGAGTTTATTGGCTTAATGGGCCCAGTCCTTTTATGTTCCAAATCACCATTTTGTAAGGGTGAAGGATCCCCCATTATAGTTCGGGAGCTCTGTGATAATTCCACTTCTTGGGAAGGTCCTGAGCCTCCTCCTCTTGGGTTAAAGTTCAACGGCCCACCACCCCTTTGTCTGTCAAAATGGTCAGAGTTTGGCCGCTCAGCTTTCCCTTTTCTCCTATTGTTGCTGGCTTCTTCGTTTCTTTCTGAGCGTTTATAATTTCCTCTTCCATCTACTTCCCCTCCTGCAGGATTACTCGGTTTAGATGTGGGTACGTTTTCTTTTACCCCTCGCCTGGGAGGTGGTCCAGACAAATTACTGCCGTTCCCATTTCGGGACCGTTGGTGGTACGCTCCACTAATTTCAGTCTGCTGCTGAGATTCTTTTAAATGTGTGAGAGGAGACATAATGGTAGCGGGAACATTCTGTTCATCTCTAATTTCTCTCCTGTCGTTCTGCACTCGGTCTGCTGTGTTTCGTGGCCATTTCTCCTGGTTCCTCCACTGCTGGGCTGCAGCCGACGTTTGAGGTGTAGAGGAGTTTGAAGCTGGGTCCTGTCCAGGTTTGGGAAAATCTGTGTCCTTATGAAAGCGAGGTGGTCTGTCATTCCTCTGTTGCCTGTGGTCACTGTGTGAGAACTTGGTCTGGAATGTGTCTTTGGCTTGATAGGTTGAGTTGGAAAAATTTGTTTTGTTCTCATACTGCCTCTGTGATGCCTGAGTCTTTGGCTCTGAGAAAACAAACCAAGGAAAGACCAGAGTCTTCAAACACTGCAGCAAAATAATTAACGCTCAAAGAAATGCTGACTAACTTCTCTTCTAGTCTGGAGATTCATGCATTTACAGATGAGTTAAACTTGTCCTTAGTGTTAAAAGAGAAAACCTATCACCCACCATCAATGGAGAAAGCTCCCATCTTGGACTCTAGAAAATCAAATAGGGTGCTTGGTCCAGACGGTCTTCCCCCTGCTCCCTCCACCTCATCTTCGTTTCTTGGCCTGCCTCTGCCCCTTCCTCTGCCTGCAGAGAACCCCAAAACAAGATTATACAACAAAAGGTAAGAGTAGTTGTTATGGGTTTTTTTATATTAATTTTGATAAATATGTCAGCTAATGAACCCCAACCTCCCATAAAAGAAAATGGGAATAAAACATAAAGCCATTGTATCTGAATACGTAAATGTTATGTCCATGTTATGGCTTAAAAACAATCATGGGGGAGACTGGTCTAAATTTCATTTAGCATTTTCCTTGGAAATCAGGATCAGAGAGTCTGGAGAACAGGGTGAGAGATACAGAAGTCAAGTTGCTTGAGGTCCAGTGTAACCTTTCCATAATCAGTGATGATTTGGGGAGCCATGCCCCCCTGGAGTTGGTTTTCTGTTCTTTGTCAAGTACAAAGTCAGCACAGCCCTTCCTTTTTGGGGGCCCCCCCCCGGGGGGTTGTTTTTTTTTTGGGTTTCCATCGGGCGCAAGCCGACTTTGGTTTGGGGGTTTTTTCCCCCCGGGGGGAAAAATTTTTTTAAAAACATGGCTTATCCTCTTTGCTTTTATTGGGGAGAACTTGTTGGGGGCGGGGGTTATTTTTAGGGAAAAAAAAGGCCGGGGCCCTGTGGCCGGTTTTTGGGGGCCTGAGAAAAAAAAAAAAAATTTAAAAAACCCCCTGAGGCAAAATAATTAACCCCCAAAAAATCCCATAACTTTTCATCTAGATTCCCTTTTAAATTTTTTTTTTTTTTTTTAAAAAAAACCTTCAACAATTTTTTGGTTTTTTTTTTTTTTTTTTTTTTTTTGTTTTTTTTTTTTTTTTTTGTTTTTTTTTTTTTTTTTTTTTTTTTTTTTTTGGTTTTTTTTTGGGTTTTTTTTTTTTTTTTTTTTTTTTTTTTTTTTTTTTTTTTTGGGTTGTTTTTTTTTTTGTTTTTTTTTTTTTTTTTTTTTTTTTTTGGGGGTTTTTTTTTTTTTGTTTTTTTTTTTTTTTTTTTTTTTTTGGGTTTTTTTTTTATTTTTTTTTTTTTTTTTTTTTTTTGGGGTTGGGTTGGTTTTTTTTTTTTTTTTTTGGGTTGGGTTTTTTTTTTTTTTTTTTTTTTTTTTTTTTTTTTTTTTTTTTTTTGTTTTTTTTTTTGGGGTTTTTTTTTTTTTTTTTTTTTTTGGGGGGGGTGGTGGTTTTTGGGTTGTTTTTTTTGGGGTTTTTTTTTTTTTTTTTTTTTTTTTTTTTTTTTTTTTTTTTTTTTTTTTTGGGTTTTTTTTTTTTTGTTTTTTTTTTTTTTTTTTTTTTTTTTTTTTTTTTTGGGCATTCAATAGCTATAAGCCATAATTATCTGAATTAACTTAAAACAATTCTTGAAATATAGGCTATCACTGATATTCTGATTTTGAAATGCATCTATATAGGAATTATCTCCTAATCCTCATCAATAAATGTTTTCTTATAACAATGCTATAGGAAAATAAATGAAACAGTTACATGCTTGTCCCATTAGTTTAAAGGTCACATTTTTAATCGTATGATGTTTCAGATGTAAGAAATTTGGAAAGGATCACAGATGTGTATACTTATCCAAATGTGTGCAAATGTATGGTTTATGATCGTTATAAATGTTGGGCCATCTTGGTCATTATTCTTTTGATCAGAGAGAGAAGCCCTGCGGGCTGAGAATGATTTATGCACAAAGCAACAACATCAAGTTATTATAAGAAACTTAGTATGATTAAACAAGTCTCAAGTTCCTGCAGATTGATTTTCAGTACGGAAAAACATATTCAGAGTAACTGAAGTAAAACAACATCTAACTGAAACCTTATCGTGTGCCTGGGGGGGGGGGAGGGGAGTCAGTTTTACAGAGTGTATGCAGTTCATGATAAAACCCGCAGCATAGCCATTGTGGACCGTTAATTAGGCGGCTGGTGATTTTCAGTGCATTTCAGGGACCGCCACGTTGCTACCCAACCTTTTCCTAACCCCTGCCAACTTTATAGATCCAAGAAGCACAGCAGGGCACAGGATATTATCTATGTGCATGAGTGTGTGTATGTTTATGAACCTCTAGGTTGTGGCTTGTTAGGCTCAGGGACCACTGAGCCAGGTCTGTCACCGGAAGATCTGGTCAGTAGGCTGTTTAGTGCTACTTCAAGGTTGTTATTGTTATCCATCAGAGCTTGTCGGGCAGCCTCCCTATCAAATCCCATCTCCATGATGTCTCTCAGAGCACGTTCATCCACCTACACACCAGAGGTAATGAGAGGAAGAACAAATATAAACTGTGCATACTGCATGGAGAATGCACAAAAGTAAAAACTTAAATGGGCATCAAGTTTAAACTAATACAGTAAAAAGACAAAAGCAGACGGTTCAGAGTTTCGTATTGCTGTGGATTTAATTTCAAGCCATCTTTAACATACTTTGAAGTCAATCTGCATCACATCCTACTCCATTCTATGTTGATGTCAAAGCTGTGCAACAAGAAACAACTAGAACACGAAACAAAGCTAGATAAATTGGCCGCCACTTGAGTTCATTTACATTTCAATATCTCAATCAATGCCTTACCTATCCTCTGGACCATAAAATAGAAGTCCAGTCAAGATCAAAGAGACAAAAAAGGTACACTAACCACGTTCCAGTGGGAAAAAAGACTATTTTAAACGATCAATGTATATAAACAGAGATAGAGTCATTTTTTTCAACAGCTTAATTACATTTATCTTCTCACCAACTCTCTATAGTTTCCATCTTGTCTGCTTTCTGTTCTTTCCACCTTGTCTTCTCGCCTCCTCTGCTGGTGAGAGTCTCTGCTTCGGGAGAAGGATGCAGCATTGGATAAATTACTGCCTGCATTTCCTCCACCACCAAATGTGCGAGGGCCCTGAGGAGGGGGAAAGAAGAACGTTAGCAACAATGGAGCAGCAGGGTTAGAGAAAACCAATCAAAACACAGAGGTTTGTAGCTGATGGTGCAATTATGATTTTAAATTCAAAGAGTTGCAGGAATAATTTAGGTTAACCTAAATGCCAATAAGTTTCATGTACTTTAAAAGGTAGAAAAATGTACTAGCTTGTGCAAAAATTCCAATCAATATGAGACACAATGTGATATGTTAAGACATGAAAAACAATGGTAGAAAAAGCCAATGTTCAACAATAGAATCAATTAAAGAATAATATAATTACTAACTGCTATTTTAGACAAACAGAAGGCAGAGTAACACTGGTTACATACAGAATCTATGGTAGGTTTACTTACTTCTTTACTCTTGGCTACTTCAGCGATAGCTGCCGTCCGCTGCTTTTCAAACTCGTCATTCTCATCTGCGCTTTTGATCGCGTTTTGAGTCTGCAGGGTTTTCCTCTGGTCTAGTTCTCTGCTGTCTACGTCATCCTTTCTTCCACACTTCTGTAAGTAGGTTAAGAACACATGATCCACATATTAAAACTAAACACGACAAGGAAATGCACATTTAAATGACTGGACTTTCCAGACACAGGTGCCAACACAAAACGAACAAACTTTAGGACATGTTGGAAACTTACAGGGAAAAAAAAAATCTAATTTGCTACTTTTCCACCCCTGAAATAGGATTCAAACAATCGGATTCAGAATGCCGATGTTGGCGGGGATGTAGACAAAGTTTATCTGTCATAATAACAGATTTTTTTCAATGATCAGATCTTGTCATGTAAAGTAGATTTCCTCAATGAAGTATTGATGCACTTGAACATTTTGCGCATTTCAAAAGTAACCGTAATTACTTTTCATTTTTCAAACTCATCATCATTCTAAACAGAATCGTGTTCTATATCCAGGTATTTTATTCTTCATATCATGGAAACACCCCTTTACAAGGTATGATGTAAAAAAGATGCAGTGTTGTAATTTGCACTGTCCCTCACCTCACCAAACGGCACAAAGGGTGGAGGTCCACCTTCTGCTCCAATGTTACTCCTGCTGTGTTTGGCCAGACTCTGCAGGTTGAAGGATAAAAAAACAACTCATCACAAACGCCTAAAGAGAAGCGCAACCCTAAGAAAAGCCACCGACAGGCATACAGTGGCAGCTTTTACACAGTAAAAGTAACTAAAAGTGTAACAATGCATTTTTAACACAATAGCCGCATTATGATTGACCCTCACCCTTTGAAGCTCCCATTTCTCTACCATATGATCCACCTCTCCCCCAAGGACGTGGATGTTTGAGTCCTCGAGCAGCAAAATACCATTTTTAACTTGGATTGTACCAATGAGCTTTACCTTCGTCCCAGGAGGTGTATTCAGACTGAAAGACAAAAGAGGTGAAATTAATCAAAGCTATGAATAATTGTTTTCAGCCCACAGCTCAGATTTCAAGGGTTTAGCACATTTTAACTGTATCTACCAGCTCTAACACACTATTGCTTTATCACTCTCTAAACGACATGGAGCAGTGCCAGCAGATGGGTGGCAAATCCAAGAGAGACCATTAATAATCCCAGCTGCTCACCCATCCTCATGGTAAATTAAAAGCGCCTCTATCTCATCAGGCCTGATAAGGCCTCTGCCTCTCTCATTAGGAAAGCAAAGGGACTTAGAGGGATTTCCAGCTACTGATGCTGGAAGCCAAAGTAACAATTAGGGATTTCATTCCAGACCTCTGGGATAGATGGTGTTCTCATGACATCGGCAATGTAGAAATAAAGCGCGGCGTATCCCTGATTCAATCACAAACACACTTATTTAACCTCAATAGTTGCTCCTTAATGTGCTCCCTTTATGTCACTGTCTTACATAGTGAACAGTCCTGTAATCCATCTCGTCCTTCTTTTCCATCCACTTAAGGCCTCCCTCACACTAAAGCGGACACTTTCATCAGAAACATTAAGCGCCGCTGTCAGCTGCCTGTGTGTGTGCGTGTCTGTGTATGTGTGTGTGGCACTCATAAAGAGGGGATTTGTTCTGTTCTCTCCTCTCTTCCTATCAGGAAGTCACGGACTACATTCTGGCCACTCCACCTGTACAGACTGGCTAGTCACCATGGCAGCAATCTCCAAGGCCACCGTTGCTTGGATGGAGATGTAATTAAGGCTGCGAGTTGTTAAATCAGCTGCCGCCACATGGAAATTGCAGATAAAGGAGAAATTCAGCCATGCGGTGGGGTGAAAGTGTTGACAAGGGGGTGAAAGGAGTGTGTGACGAGACACCTTAGCTAATTATATGAGGAAGAGGAAAAGAAATGCTGTTTCTTTTATTTTATTTTCAACAGTCGACAGTTGTTTCTTTACCACTTAGCTTTACTGATAAAACAGACATAAGTTAACATGGATACTTCAGCCTTTCATGTAGATTTTGTGATGCAAGGTCATTTTTTCTGCAGTCTTTTACCCACAAAGAAAAAGAAAAACAGCAAAAAAAAAAAAAAACCTCCAAACTACAGATGCACATATTCTTTTAATTTACACAACCTTAGAAAGAAATAACAAGTAAAATATAAACACAAGCAAAAATAAAAGTTGTTTGGCGCTGAGAACTCTCCCTACAGGAATATTGATCAATGTAGACTTCCCAAACAATTACACTAAACCGCACCTGCTCATTTGTCCAAAAAAACCCTACCTGATTTTGGACAGATGTTTAAGCTCCAGTCCAACACAGGCGGTGTGCCCATCTGTCATTTGGAGGCGCAGCATTCTCGGTGCACCCTGGGACTCCTCATGGTCTTTGGGAGCCGAGACGTTTCTCACCTTCTGCACCTGGAGGACACATGGACCCTCCAACTGTCCATTTGTAAAAAGACAAACTAAATTAGCTCGAGGGGGAAATCGGCAGCAGTCACAAGCAAACGCTCCAGCAGTTGCAGTGCAGGATGTACTCAGAGTAAATTATTTTTCAGAACATGACATGGGTAAATATTTCCCTTTAGGAGGCTAATGACACCACAGGTTTGCTTATTCCCCAAACTGCTTCACAGCTTACATTTGGATTTAGTCAGCATTTTGTATTTAGAAAGAAGAACAGCTAAGCACACAAAAGAATGTTTGTTTTAATAGCTGGAACATTTTAAGCGTCACAAGCAATAAAAAAAATAAAAAAAAGATTCAAAAAAGGGATTTTTATTTGCTGGTCTATCAGCATCACCAAGTGGGAGTTTTGAGAACTGCACTATGGACAAAAAAAAAAAAAAAAAAAAAAAGCTTTCCTGCTAAAACCAAAGAGGTTAGAGTGAATCATCGTTCATGCAGTAAAGAGGAAATATCCAGTGCTGTGAAAAGTGTTTGTGTCCTTCTAGATTTCAGTTTATGACTCCTCTATCACACTGAAATGTTTCAGATCAAACTAATTTTAATTTCAGACAAACCTGAGTAAATACAAGAAACAGCTTTCAAATCATAATTGTATTTATTGAGGAAAAAAGCTACCCAAAACCACCAGGCCCCAAGTGAAAAAGTAATTACCATCTAAAGTAAAAAAAAAAAATTACAGCAACAACTGCAATCAAGTATTTGCAATAAATATCCATGAGTATTTTACATCACTGTGGAGTTATTTTGGCCCACCCAATGGAGGGTTTTCAGTGTTTTTATAGTAATTCCCAGCATCTCAATCACATTTAAATCTGGCCTTTCACGAGGCCACCTTACCATCTTCATTTTACTTTGAGCCATTTAGAGGTGGTTTTGCTGGAGTGCTTTGGATCATTGTCCTGCTGCATAACCCAAGTGTGTTTTGAGCTTAAGGTCACAAACTGATGGCCGGACATTCTCCTTCAGGATTTTCTGGTACAGACTAGAATTTATGCTTTCATCAGTTATGGCACGTCATCCAGCTCCTGAAGCAGCAAACCAGCTACCAAACTACCACCACCATGTCTGAAGGTGTATATGATACATTTCTTCTGAGATGTGGTATTTTTACATCATGCAAAAGTTCCACTTTTTTTTTTCATCCGTCTGCAGAATATTTTCCCAAAAGTGTTGGTTATCATCAAGATATATTATAGCAAACGTGAGACGGACCTTTGTGTTGTTTTTGGTCAGCTGTGGTTCTGCCCAGTCTTTTGCCAAACCGCAATTTAGATGTTCTTGGTTCTTTTGCGACCACCTGGATAAGTTATCAGTGTGTTCTTGGAATCGTTTAGGTAGATCGTCCAATCCTGGGAAGGTTCACCACTGTTCCACGTTTCCTCCAATTGTAACAACTCTGACTGTCTATCGCTGGAGCCCCAAATCATTAGAAATGACTTTGCAGGTCTTTACAGACTGATGTCAATAACTTTTTTTCTCCGCCGTTGTTGAATTTCCTTTCATCAGGGCATGATGTGTGTCTTTATGAGATCCTTTACCCTACCTTCTGTTGCCAGACAGGTTTTATTTAAATGATTAATCGATTCTAGTGGCCTGGCAGTAATCAGGCCTGGGTGTGACTAGTAAAACTGAACTTAACTGACTGAATGAAGTTAATCCTAGTTATTTCATGATTTAACAAGGGGCGGTGATTAGTTTTTCACATACGGTGAGGATAGCCATTTCCTAAACTAAATTAAATCAGTTGAAAAATGCTTTTTGCATATACTCTGGTTATATTTGGCTCATATTAACATTTATCTCATGTCATGAAAAGTTTAATTGTGACAAAAGAAAAAAACTAAAGAAATCTATAAGGGGGTGAAACAATTTTTAAACCACTGTATATAAATGAATTACACTTACCCTCTCAGTTCTTCCACTATTTATATCAGATGGAAGGACCTTTTTCCCAATCGGCCTAAGATCACTCTGCAAAGGATGCACTACATTATTAGAAAGAAATGATAAACATCACAGTTGTAATGCATTATAAGAAGCAGAATAAAAAGACATTATAAGACATTTAGTGATGAAACTTATTACAATCTGCATTTCGATGGACATCTATCAACGGCAACACAGATTTCATTCATTTAGTCGCACAGCAGAACACTACAGCATGCATGTGGGCACATTTTGTTTAAAGGCAAATATTCTGGTTTAGAGGAGGACAATTGAATTATTAATAACATTTATTCAAATATTTAACCAATCGCACCATGTTGTAAATCTCTCATCAAGCCTTAAATGAAAAGCAAACATTTTGTCATGTAATATTTGGTGTAAAACCCATATTTTGCTTTTAACACTAAAAATTGAGTTAATGATTTAAAAAAAAACAAGCCTTTACTGGTTTTGTGACTATTTTAACATATGCACCTGACATAGAAATCAAAGGTTTTACTTCAAAACAGATTATCTCAGATTTTTTAATTTTTTTCGAGTGTTTATTTTTAGCTGCGTTGGCAGATGGCAGAAGAAAAGCTCAAGCATAATTGTATTCAAAAACAAGCAATTGCTTTATCCTTTTTGTTTTATTTTTAAAATATTATTTTTATTTTAAGCTCGTTTGAACTCTAACACATCTTACGAGCCTACAAGCTCTACGTTAAAGTAAAAGAAAAACATGGCTGCTGTGCAGGCATGCATCCAAGTGCTGCCTTAGATCTTCTGGCGACACACCAGGCTGAACTGTAAAGGTCATCGCTTTCACAGTGGAGGCAAACGTTCTGAGCTCATCTCAAACTACACATAAGATAAACTGCCTTTTTGTCCTTCTGAATACATGGAGACCAGTCCTGAGTCGAAGCATATTAATGCGGTTTTTTAATGCATCTATATAACTTTCAAGTAGCTTAAACATCCAAACACAATATGCTTTTTCAACATACACTTGGAACTGAGTAATAAAAATGAGTGTTTTACTGTTTTGATTCACATGATGAAAATTAAAAATTATTTTTTTCATGTCAAAAAAATTTATAAACTACCAATCTTACTTTCGTTTATCCAAGGAGGCTGAAAACTGAGATGTTGATCAAAGTGAAATGAGACAAGGCGAAAGTGTTATTCTACATCCAGGGAAAGCCGATTCAATTTTCCTCCCCAATAATAATTCCCAGATAAGATTAAAGTCATACGCCAAAAACACAGAAATGTTGTTTAAAATTGTGCCCACAGCTTTGTTTTTTTGAATTACTTTTCTAATGTAATTTAGGCCTTTAGATCTTCTTCAACCCACTACAGTGAAAAACCTAGAGAAAAAAAAACAGACAACTGTCAGACTGCAAAAAATCATCTTAGAAAATGAAAACTCACATCAAGTGCAATGCGAATAATGTCACTAAGTGTTACTTTCTCTGCAGATCCTTTCAGCTCCCCTATACCTTCATCACTGAGGTACCTGTATGATACACATAGTGGAGAAAAAACATGATTAAGATGAAAGAGATTTTAGCCCACTTCAGACTGATTCATTCAGAAATAAGCATGCACTTATAAAACTAAAAATGATAAAAATGATTTAAAGTTTTTGGAAAGATTTACGTTGTTTTACAACTACAAATGTTACATAGAAACTATTTGAAAGAGAAAAACATCCGCTTTTGTAGTAGTTGCCAAAATTCCTGATGAAGCAGTGCAAAAAAAAAAACTATTTCAGAGATTACAGAACAAACCAAACTAGAGTGAGCTAATAAAAATACACTATATTCAATTTTAAATTATTAGAATTATAAGAGGAAAAAAAAACTAAAGGCCAGTCCTTAATATGCACTGCTGGCCTAATTCAAATGCTCATAAACATGTTTTATTCTGCATGTACTTTTACTTTACTAAACAACAGACCAATGCAAATAAATACATATGAAAAACAAATAAACTGGAAAGCTAACCACAGAAAAAAAAACGAACAGGTAAACAATTCAACAGCTAAATATGACAAAAACGCAATAACAGCATTGTTTTGATCACTTAGATTGAGGATTATATGAGTACTGTCAATAATCTGTGTTTAAGCGGAGTTTCTTTAAACTGTTTCACACAGAAAAATGAACCGTGACAATAAGCTCAAAAGCCTCTTCTTCTTTTTTATTTTTGCAGACACTTGCAATCTAAATATCTCTAGAAATGACACTGAAAACAATCAATCAGGAAACAACAACTCCCTGATGACATAAATGAGAGGCTTTGAAAAACCAAGTCTGCTGGTGGACTTTTGTTTATTATGATGTTTACAATATTCACATTTCAAGAAATTAAAGCAACGAGGTGATGTAATTAGAACCGCATTTTCTTTTCAAAGGTGCTGATTTACAAATGTACAGCAGCCTGAGTAAATGTTGATACGCTTGGTTTCTATTCATTGCCCAGTAAACGTCAGGAGCATTACAAACTCGTGTCTGATGACGTAGGAGATTCTACAACTTATGCAAAACGCAACACTGCTGTACACTATACCACAGATGGCTGACCTAAACGACTGTCTTCTTGTACCAATAACCGTATAAACAATATCGTTCATTAAAGACGAGAAGTGGCTCCAGTTTGTCTTAAATGCTAAGTGTGGGTTAGCTAGCAGCAACAGCAGCGTAATCTGCTATTCTGAAGCAGACAACATAAATTAAGCTTTTGGAAATCTTTTTTTTTTTTCTCCCCGGCAGCATATTCCAGTGTCTCTGTGTGTAAGATTGGCTGCAGTCTACCTCTCACAAAACGTCAAATACCACCAAACTATTGATTTTATCCGTCATCTATCTGAACTGCTGCTAGGAGCAACATAAGCTATCATGCTACCTACCAGCCTTCTCTGACCAGAGATTCTGTCAAATCGCTCATCTTCGTCCAAATCGCAGGTGTCTAAATAAAGACAATAGTAGTTTTAAAGTGTGACCAATTAACAACAGCTATCTGGTACTGTGATACATAATATTTTCTTCTAAACAAAGCTCGCTAATGTGAGCACTGAATGACCCAATCGTGAATACGTCACCAACCGAGACGCGTTGTGTGAGTACAGAGTGCCGAGAGGATCAAAAAGGTAGATTCTTTTTTTTCTTTTTACAGATGGAAAGGCTTATTCTTAACTATAAAGCATCTCCTTCTCTTATGGATAATAAATAGGAACACTGATGAAGTTGCATTAAAAACATGAATTTCTATCAAACAACTTGCATGTTACCAAATGTTATATTTATGTAAAACATTAGAGGAAATATATTAATATAATACAAAACCAATGAAATAATTTACCCTTCTTTTTAAGCAAAGTTACCATGATCGGCAATTAGAGTTTTATCTTTGCAACCAGCCTTAACTGTTTAAACATATAAAGACTGTACAGTCATAAAGTATTTTAAAATAATTCAGACATATTTGCTTTACTTTAGCCATTGTAACTATTTAAATCATTATCATGCTTTGCTTTGAGTGGGTTAAGTTACTTTGAGTATAAATAACTTCTTTCATTTGAATATTATTAAAAACATTTCCGGTATTAGCAACAACAAAACAAGTTCATTATATAGCAAACCAGTTTGACAGTTGTTTAAAATGCTGTTGGAGATGGGTCTGTATTTTAAATCTAACTACTATAAATTTTAACAGTAACATTATTTAACTTGCTGACATTATATAAACACATATCTGGTGGTACAAATGGATCTGCATTTTTATATTTTTAACTGGAAAAATAGATTGGCAACATCTGACTACAGCAAATGCGAAAACATGCAAAATGTGCAATTTTAGAAAAAGTCAAGCTAGTGCATCCATATAAAGGATATAAAATGATACATTTTCATAGTTTTCATACTACAGAAAAAACTTGAAAGTTTACTGTATAGAAATGTATGTTAAGAGCATCAGTAAACAATATTGGAGCACTGGCCTTCAGTACCACTCCCAGGTCAATGCGCTGATGCACCAATGGAAAAGTGAAATCAACACCATGGGAGAATTGTTTCCAAAATCAACCCATTAGTGCAATGTTGTGCAAACGTTTTGTCACATTGGCCAAAATCGACAAGTCAAAAGCACTTGTTTATTGAAAATATATAACATAACCAAACAGTTAAAATCTCAAAAACTTATAATATGAGCTTTTTGTACCTTCCCAACAATATACTAAGCATGCAATATTTTTATTAAACAAATAACGTAGTCTGATTCATTGCTGGAAAGGCTTGTGTAAATCCAAAACCTTAAGAGGGTTTTTCACATTTGCCTTACTAAATGAAAGGCATTCAGTTTGCAAATATTTTTGAGCGTGACTGAAATAAGATGACAGTTTTTTACAAGTTGATTCAGGTACACCAAAGTCTGCTTTTGAGTAAAAATCACTGTACATATGTGGTCCTAATTACTATGAATTTAAATGGATTGCAAAAAGCGTGGTTATTAAAAGACAAATACTTTGTGTTGAAAAAGTATCCATCTGCTTTAACCAACCGATGCTTGAATGTCAAATTTGTATAATTCTTGAATTGCTGTCAGGGGTCTCACAAAATCAGTCCAGGTGCCGCAAATGGTCCCCAGGATGCACTTTGCCCCTGCATTAGTGTGACCTTTTAAATGTCTGAAAAACAAATCAACCATTCCCATCACTTGCATAGTGGCACACCTTCATTTGTGAGCCAATCACAGTTTGGTCAGCTACCAAAACTCTCTACAAAACCTTGGTATGAAGAGATGAGTTTTGTCATACTCCTACCCGTACTCATTGTCTTCTGCTTCATCCCGGACCGGGTCGAGGGGGCAGCAGACTCAGTAGAGACCCCCAGACGTCCTTCTCCCCAGACACCTCCTCCAGCTCCTCCAAAGGGAGCCCAAGGCGTTCCCAGGCCAGCCAAAAGACATAGTCCCTCCAGTGTGTCCTGGGCCGTGTCCTGGCCTCCTCCCGGTGGGACGTGCCTGGAACACCTCCCGAGGGAGGCGTCCATTAGACATCCGGTATAGATGCCCGAGCCACCTCAACTGGCTCCTCTCGATGTGGAGGAGCAATCTAATTCTTTAAGTCTAATTATTCTAAATATAGTCTTCAACTAGAATCAAGTAATGTAACTGACAAAGGTTTTGTTAATCCTAATTTATGTCTTATGTCTGGACCTATGTTTTATGTCTTTACTTGGATCCGTGGAAAGGAGACTTCACAAGAAAAAGCTGACTGCTCTGCAGAAATAATGAACGGACTTAGACTTGGACAAAGTTGAAACATGTGGCATGTAATCCAAAGCATCATGGTATATTTTCCAAAGGTACCTTTACTCTGATGAATCTGACAAGCTTCATCAGAACTCACATTCCAATTTATCAAAATAACATTTTTGTAGAAAGAAAACTTTTTTTTTATGGTCTGATATATTCTAATCTTCTAAGAAATTAAATGTTATGTTTTCACTAGCTGTAAGTGAAAAAATAGAATTCAAAACATCAGTCCGTGTGTAATTAATCTATACAAAGTGTTTCTCTTAGTGAACTGAATTACTGAAATAAACCTTTCAATAATATTCAAATTTAACAAATTTAAAAATGTCCTATTATTGTAATAGAACAATAAATTTTCTTGGAAGCAAGAAAATGGTTGACTTTTAGCATCAGCTGAGCTTTTTTCTTTGGTGCCCAAATTCAGAATGTGGATGCATTTACATGACTGTGAAGCATCTATGAAAACAAGAAGAGTATGTACAGGGGTTGGACAATGAAACTGAAACACCTGTCATTGTAGTGTGGGAGGTTTCATGGCTAAATTGGACCAGCCTGGTAGCCAGTCTTCATTGATTGCACAATGCACCAGTAAGAGCAGAGTGTGAAGGTTCAATTAGCAGGGTAAGAAGCACATTTTTTGCTCAAATATTGAAATGCACACAACATTATGGGTGACATACCAGAGTTCAAAAGAGGACAAATTGTTGGTGCACGTCTTGCTGGCGCATCTGTGACCAGACAAGCAAGTCTTTGTGATGTATCAAGAGCCACGGTATCCAGGGTAATGTCAGCATACCACCAAGAAGGACGAACCACATCCAACAGGATTAACTGTGGAGCAAGGGGAAAGGGCTGTCTAAAAGGGAGTGTTCGGAGTGCTAACCTGGATTTGTATCCAAAAAACATAAAACCACGGCTGCCCAAATCACGGCAGAATTAAATGTGCACCTAAACTCTCCTGTTTCCACCAGAACTGTCCGTTTGGGAGCTCCACAGGTTCAATATACACGGCCGGCCTGCTATAGCCAAACCTTTTGGTCACTCATGCCAATGCCAAACGTCGGTTTCAATGGTGGGAAGGAGTGCAAATCTTGGGCTGTGGACAATATGAAACATGTATTGTTCTCTGATGAGCCACCTTTACTGTTTTCCCCCACATCCAGGAGATGTTAACGGTGTGGAGAAGCCCCAAAGAAACGTACCACCCAGACTGTTGCATGCCCAGAGTGGAAGCTGGGGTGTGGATCAGTGATGGTTTGGGCTGCCATATCATGGCATTCCCTTGGCCCAATACTTGTGCTAGATGGGCGCGTCACTACCAAGGACTACCGAACCATTCTCGAGGACCATGTGCATCCAAAGGCAGTGCCGTGTATCAGGATGACAATGCACCAATACACACTGCAAGACTGGTGAAAGATTGGTTTGATGAACATGAAAGTGAAGTTGAACATCTCCCATGGCCTGCACAGTCACCAGATCTAAATATTATTGAGCCACTTTGGGGTGTTTTGGAGGAGTGAGTCAGGAAACGTTTTCCTCCACCAGTATCACGTAGTGACCTGGCCACTATCCTGCAAGAAGAATGGCTTAAAATCCCTCTGACCACTGTGCCGGACTTGTATATGGCATTCCCAAGATGAATTGATGCTGTATTGGCTGCAAAAGGAGGCCCTACACCATAATAATAAATTATTGTGGTCTAAAACCAGGTGTTTCAGTTTCATTGTCCAACCCCTGTGGTTGCTCATTGCACGCTCAGTTTCTGTTGTGGTTTAATCAGGAAAACAAAAACCAGAATGTATCCTGTGGTTATATAACTAACAACTGTAACCACATGATGGCAGTATGTGTACACTAAATGGTAGCTTGTTTTCCACTCTGAATCCTGCAGCAATAGAATGGGACCAAAATGTTAATGAAGATTCATATAATTTCCTTTATTAGATCAGAGGCTTTATGTTTCATTTTCTAAGTCTCTATTTAAAAATCAAGGAAAGATTACAATTTCACACAAAACAAACATTTAACAATGTATTTAACATTGCTTCATGGCATTCTCCAAAATCAGCATGAGACTTTTTTAAACATATTTTTGAGGGTAACAAAGCATCTAATGTTTTTTGTTTGTTTTGTTTTACAGACTGAGAACGTGAACCCTTTACTTGGAAATAAATCTGATTGTCCATAATTCATATTGACAATGATACTAAAAAGTAATTTAAATAAAACCCACCTAATTAAAAAGTAGAAAAAGCTCATTAAAAGATGGATTTTTACTGTGTCAAATGTTTTCTCAAATAGCCTAAATCAATGTCATTATGCCAGCAAATGTGATATTCAGATTATTTGACTTTTAAAGTTTTTGTGTAAATCACCCTGTGGCAACCAGTTTGTATGGCTTGGTCAGTGTCAAAGAGAATTGAGGCTCAGGTTTGGCCAGATGAAGAGTGTTAATATGTTGCTGGAAGTCCTGTGGATGACCTTCACATTATTGAAAAGTCTTTGAAGATAACAAGGTTTTGAGAAGCTTAATTCAAGCAACATCAAATCTGATGTCATGGCTGAAAGTTTCATTCATTTGAATTAGACTTAGAGCTGATCCTCGTATTACTATTAAGAATATTATTAAGAATTAATACTAATATTCAAAATTCACATGCTAAATCCATTTTCTGAAAAAAATGCCGAACCTTGCACAAACATCTTTCATTTATTTATGGGTCAGAATGAATAAGTAGTAATGGGAGCATAAGTCCACATGGTTGCAACGACACTTTCCACATATGTAAACATTGAATCTATATATCCAGGTTGTAAGTGAATCTACTCAAATTTTTAACACAGCTTTTTGTGTTTCTCCTACAATTCAAGAGTGTCTCTAAAAGGATCAAGAAGTGCAAACATGCCCCCATATATAAAAAGCAGTGCTTTTTATATATGGGGGAAATGTGGGGAAATGCAGGGGAAATGTGATGCAAGCAAAACAGGTTTATATTCTACATAAATATATAACAACTGGATAAGTCATGTTATTGACTTATCAATTGAGGTATTAAATATTTTAATGTATTATCATCAACTTTTTGTCTAAATGTACATTTCAGGGAATGTCAAACCTACAACAGGGTCAAATATTGTTAGCGTTACTGTTTGTGTGTGGTTTAGCACATTTTTCACTTTATGTTTCTATCTAGGTATCATGCTGCTTTCTGAGGATACTGAAACAATCATCATTACCTACTGGCATCCTCACAAGATCACAATGTAATACAAAGCTGTGGTTGAGAGTGTACTGAGGTGCTGCATCTCAGGTACTCCAGCTGCAACATGCCAAACAAGAGGGCCCTGCAGAGGATAGTGAGGGAGCTGAGAATGTAATTTGAGCATCTCGACTCTATGTCCAGGACCCGTTTCAGAGCAACCACACGAACAGGGTGCTGAAGCTTGTTAAAGACTCCCCACAGCATTTCCATCAACGTTTTGAACTTCTGCTGTCACCCAAGTGGTACTGGTACATCAAAAGTTGAACCACCAGACAGTTACACAGCTTTCTTCCTCACGCTGCTTTAAGTGCTGAACTGCTGTTAAGATTATCCACTTAATGTGTTTTATGTATTTAGTATTTTATTGTCTTTTCTTTTCAAAGATTGTTCACAATAATCTCTATTAGATCCCAGAGAAACACTCTCTTGTTTTTTCTGTATTTTATTTAGTATACAACGAAATGACAAAAAAACTGATTTTATTTATTATACCTGCAAAGGGAACACAGATGGAAATGAGATAAATGAGCCTCTACCTCTTAATTTGAAACATAGCCTACACTACAAAAAGTTTTAGACACACTTTCTCATTTAATGGGTTTCTTTATGCTTATAACTATTTACATTGTATGTATATTCACTGAAGGCATCAAAACTGTGGATGAACACATATGGAATTATGCAGGAAATTTTCTTAAAGATTCTTAAAGTAGCTGCCATTTGCTGTGATGCCTGAAATTCAATTTAATTCCATTCAAAAATACTTAATCCCAAAAGGAAATTAAATGTTGTTGTAGCTCATATTATAAAGGTTTTTTTAAATATTAACTTTTGGCTGTCTCTCGTTGAACCTCGGGGAAGTTCTTTCAAGACTCTTTGGAAAACCATTTCAGGTGACCACCTCATGAAGCTCATGGAGAGAATGCCATGAGAGAAAAGCAGTAAACAAAGCAAAGGGTGGCTATTTTGAACAACGTAAAATATAAAAATATTTAGAGTTATTTCACACTTTTTGTTTACTATTCCGTGTTTGTTTATTTATAGTTTTGTTGTCTTTGGTGAGAATCTACAATGCATATAGTCATGAAAACAAAGAGACCCATTAAGTGAGAAAGTATCTAAAACCTTTGACAGGTAGTATAGTATATTGGCTGTCCCTTTTTAATTGATAGACAGGGAACAAAAAACCCAAGAATAGTAAAACATATTTTTAAAACACATTTTAATGTGATCTAACTTTCAAATGGATAAAGGAAAAAAAAACAGTTGTAAAGTAGAAAGGCAACAGAAAGCAGGTTAAACCAAGCGTACCTGCGGGAGACAAACATAATAAACCAAACTGCCCTAAATTTTCTCATCTGGGACTGACAGCTCACCGCGGCCAATAAAATAGTTTCTTATTTCTAAGAAGAGGCAGCTACACCAATCAGAAGCCACACATGTAAATGACTGAATTCTATTGGTTAGGTTAAACATACGGATCTGACGTTTTACAGCGCGGGTCTGTCAAAAACTCAGCCGCTAATCTGTAATTTTTTCCAGGAAGCGACTCAAATCCTGCTCGTAATGATTCTGTAGCTTCTTATAAACAGGGAAATATATCACATTTATATCACAACGCACTTTTGTGTTTTTGCAACTCTTTTCCGGTATTGTAATCTTACGTTACGTGACAGCTCTTAAATGGGATTAGCACTCAGTTAAGCCAGTGTTAAATAATGAATGTAGCCTACTTGCTTCTTAGCTTGTCTAATAGCTGGAACTTTGTGCTACCACGTTAACCTTTGGACTTCTCTGTTTGTTTTACTAACATATTGGTAGAAAAATGCCTCGATAGCTGAGCAGGTTATAACTTGCGAGACTCATCTGTGTGCGTCTTAACGTAGACATCCAGTAGCTGCCTACAGTTCTCCAATCGGTTCAAGGAGACGAAATTTGGGTAACATGGAAAGCTACAACCAAAGGTTTGAGTCCACCTCAGGACGAGACAGTAAGCCTCAAAAGAAGAAAGGTTCTCACAACAGCACGTCTGGGTTTGAAGAGGGAGACCGCAAACCAAAGTTTGTAAGTAAAATGACTTAAAAGAAAGGTTCAATTTGTTCTACCTTTGTGGGAAGTAAGGTAAACATGGCTTCAGACTCAGAACAACGCAGTCCCTCCCTCAGTCTAACGTGGGGTTTGTTTTGTTTGTGACACGCTAAAAAAACAAAACAATAAAAAATAACAAATAATGTGTCTATGTATACATAGATGATGTGTGTTTTGTATTTGTTTTAAATGTTACTAATGATTTGGTTCATTTTTAAAACCTGTGTTGAAATGAACAGAAACCAGATGCACATAAATAACAGGTCAACAAGCAGACCCCTGCAGGACTCCAGACCTTTCCTGGCTCATACGTGTTACTTGTCATACTTTAGAAGACAACATTTATTCTCTAAATGTCTGAATTCTCCTTTTCAAATGCGACCCTGTAGGGTTTTTTTTTTTTTACTTTGTTGTTGTGCATAGGGACTCAAAAGTTAAAATTAGTACAGGGTTTAGCCAGCCATAATCCATTGATTCCTGCTACTACAAACCAATCAAGGCTCTCCCTGCTACCATCCGCTAGGGAGATTTTGGTGTCTAGACAAATCATCACACTTGTCAGGAGTCTCTCTATGGGGGGTCTTGTTTAATGTTGCACACGACAGCCTTGTAGACAGGAAAGTTGTTTATCAAACAAACTTGGTCAACTTCTGTGTGACCCCGGTTTTTCGACGTTGTGAGTGTAAATTAATGGCATATCCCTGTTCAGAGATTCAAGTCGATGTGTCTGGTAAAGGTCTGTGCTGGAAACCACTGATGGAAGCATGTAGACAGCCTCTGTGATTGGGATAAGTGGGGTTGGTAGACTGACCTTGACTGTTTACCCTAAACAGCACATAAACATGCAGGAGTAGAAAGAAAGAGATGCATTAAGTCTTTAGATGTTGGTTTAATCTAGTTTTGCAGAAACTGTCTGAAGTTTTTGTAAGGAAATAGCTTAAGTCAGGGTTGTTGAAATTATATTGCAGTTGCAAGAAATAAAACGTTGCACAAGATGGATAAAATCTCTACAGGTTTCAGCTTTGTCCATCCAAGCATGCTAAAACTCATAATGAAACAGCTAGAACTGCCATTAAGGTAGACTTTGTGCTCAGGAGTTTTCATTCAGAAAACATATGCATAATAAAACAAATACAAAATGCTGTGGGATCTCTTGTCAATATGCAAAGACTGGGTCTTATTTTTATTAAAGTATAAGTTTATAAGAAATTCTTCTCCAAAAAAAAAAATGTATGCTAATCAAAAAGGGTACTGCATAATGGCAGTTGCATTCAGTTATTACACAATAATTGCATTCATTTATATAACAATTGAAAAATAGTTCAGTAGTTAAGGGGAATTAAAAAGTCCCACTCATATTTCTAGTTTTTGGGATTTGCAATCATCATCAATTTGATTTTATCGTTATTATCACAGGGTAACTAATTCATATCACGACATATTTTCCCCATGGCAAAAATATACAATTTTTTTTTTTTTTTTTATGGTAAGAAATGAAAAAATAATTGCCCATCCCTACTTTTAGTTTTTGCCCTTCGATAAATTGCCAGTCAAGGGTTCGAAAGCAATCTTCCAGAAGTCTGAGCATTTTTCAGCCTTATCAGTAAATTAGTGATTTTACAGAAATCTGCATTACCTTTCAGTCTTTATTTAACACATTTGAACCAGGATAGCATTTATTTACTTTACCAGGTCACTTTTCGACTCCTTTACAACATTTTCAGTCCTCAAAAGCATATAGTAGAGACCAAATACTGCTATTTATGCTCTTATCCTATTTTATTCTTTAGCTGGACTAAAGGTTTTACAGTCAGTTCTGAGTACATTTCTCTGAAAATGTATTATTTTATATTCTTGTATGATTTTATTACAGTTTTTATTGGAATAGTTCTTAGTGCAATGGCAGCTCCCCAGTATGTCTTCAGATTAACATAAAATGGCAAAATATAAAAATTAATGTCGGTGTCAATTTCCATATAAAGCACTTTATAAACAATCAAGAACTGCACTTAAAAGTGTAAAGCAAAAATTTAACAAGCCCAAATTCAATAAAAGGATATCCCATAAAAACAGTAAAACACTGAGGATGAAATTATTAAGAACATAAAACATAATATAAAATTTACTGGAACAGACGGACACATTTGCTTGACTGGTACTAAAGAAGCTGATAAACACAGACTGAACTGAACAGATGACAATCTTTCTCTCTGTACAAGTAGAGCCTCCATAGTATTTGAACAGGACTTGTTGTTTCTCTTTTAGGCAGAGATTCAGCTGATGTTCAACAGTAACAGACAACAGGGTGCCCTAAAATATTTCTGTTTTGTAAGGAACTTTGACTTCCACCTATGGTACTTGCAGATAATACTGACTCTGAGGGAATGTGGAGTAATTTAAACTTTAGCCATCTTCGCTTATATCTCCACACCTCCTAATGTATGTTATACTCTGTTTGTCATAGGCTTTACTTTTACAACAGCATAGCATTTAAGATTACCTGAAAAAGACCCTTTAGTGCTCAGGCTAGAATTAGGCTCCTTACTAGCAGACCTGACAACTGCTTGTGACAACAAACTTTTTAGTCTTCATTTTTGGAAGTTTTGAATTTGCTATTTGTCTGTCTCTGGGTCTGGATTAGCATTTGTTATCTTCCACTAGCAATGCCAAACCTGTTGGTTGTCAGTTGGTGTTATCTGCTTTTTCTGCCTCTCGGCTTCGCTCCTCTGTGCCACACAGCCGCTTACATAGCAGCAACAAATTTTCAGGATTATTTTTTCATTCTCAGCACAAAATGGAGTGTACACACATTATAGGATTAGTCTTTGTTTTTATTCTTTATTAAATGTCAGATAAAGGCTGCCAAATGGTATACAAATCCCAGGCTGGATCTCTGAAGAGAGATTCTTATCCCTAATTTGAGACATTGAAAAATTTCTTTGAGCTATTATGAGCCAGTTTTTGTTGTAATTGTTTGACATGGTAGAGGAATTTTTGCCTTCTAGTGGATTCAGTTGATTTGGTTCCTGATTTCGTTTTTTTCTGCTCCCCACTATAGAACTTGGCCTTTAGAAACCTCACAGATGATGTGGTAAGATATGAGAAACCAGTATACAATCTATTGTCAGTCTGTGAACAATTTAACATAATCCTATTAAAGACCAGCTTATCCTCTGATTTAAAGTACAGTTTCATTTTTGTTGTCATAGTTTAGATTTACTGATATCTGGGTGAAGAGAGCTGCATTTCTCACTAACAAATAATTTCCTTGTCAGCTTTACATCAAGAAGTAGAACGTGCTTTGCACTGCATCTGTCAAGCGGAGGATGCTTTTCTTCAAACATTTCATGCACAACTTAGTACTGCTTGCCTACTTGTTAAAAGTTTGTCTTCTCTATGGAATAACCCTCTAGAAGTGTTTATAATCTAACTCATGCTTTCTTTACCTCATCTTTACATTACTTTATACTGTTTCTTTAAACACATGATACTAAATAAGCCTGAAGAGTGGTGAGGTGAATCCTATTCCAGCTGGATACGAAACATTCTTGTGCTTAAAGAAGTTATTTCTCTTTCTTTTCTGCAGCTGGACAGATTTGCGAGCATTCGAATTCCCGGCAGCAAAAAGGAGCGTCCAGCCTTAACCCTCTCTAAACATAACTCCAATGACTGGTCCACTGCTTCAGCTTCCACCCTCCATCATTTTGAGGAGCTCTCTTCAAAGATCACCTCGGAAAAAGAGATCTTGGCTCTGTTTGAAAAGATGATGGTATGTTTTATTATTATGCTAACTTGCCTTAATTCTCTTTTAAATTTAAAGCAAGTTGTTACAACAAACCTTCACATAATTCAAGCAAAACCCTTAAAAGCACGTTATCATGCAGCAGTAGCTGATCACAGTTGTGAGAACCACAGGGCATGTCTATGAAGAAATAGGTGATGGAAGTGTAGTTGATGGGGTGAAGTCTTCCTTTTCACAACAAACTAGTAGTGCTTCCTATTGTAAGGAAGCAGACAACTTTGCCGATCATTGTAGGTTTTGGTCTTATTTCCGCCACATTGACTTGTTTATCTGTACTGTTGTTTCTTCCTTCAACGGCGTGAGCCCTGCTAACTCAGTTTGAGTCAACTGACTGCAACTAAGTGCAATATGCGTATTAAAAATGTAAACATCTTCATTGTTTTAATCAGTTAATGCTTGAATCAAAGGCTAGGCTTTTTTAATTGTCTTTTGTTGTGTTTTGCTCTTTGTGTAAAGACCACTTTGGTGCTATGACTGCTGAGGAAATTAAATCATCTGCACCACTGAGTCTCATAAAAAAAGCAACTAAATTAAATATAGTAAATGATAGCCAGGGATAAAGAAAAGAAGCAAAGTTGACTGCATTTCCCTGTCGGCACACAAACAACACACAAAACATTTTCTAATATTAATGCAAGTTAAAGGCCCTACCGAGATATCTACATTGCATTTCAACCTCTTCTCACATATGAAAATAAGTAACAGAAATGAACCCAAACAGAGAGCACACTAATAAGTGATTTAAAAAGTAGCTTTAGAATCTGCGTCATCTTTTCCAATGAGAGTCAGGACGCTGTCAATTAGAGAAGCTGGGTGAAACAGGGAAACGATGTGAAACCCAATTAGAGCTCACAATTAACTTTTTCAATAATATCAGTAATTGGTATGAAGGATTGTTTAGACCATGTTGGTTACTCTAATTAGGATCCAGCATTGGCATTAAGGGTCAAACGCCCATTCAAACACCTGTTATGGCTGATATACGCCGACTTGCTTCAGATCACAGAGCATGCGTGTTCAGTCAGAGACAAAAAGCGCCCTGGCAGGACAGAGGAGTCGGATCATATTCTTAAACAAACTGTGAGCAAATTGCCTAACAGAAGCTTGATGTTGCTATTTTCCTAATGTCATGTCATCTTTTCAACTGCCTAAGAAACTCCTATAATGTGATAAACATTTGTCTTCATATACATGATGAGATGTCTTGTGATTTTATGTGGTTTTAACACGAAAAACAGAATAAAGTAAAAGTTTTTTTTTCATTTTAATGGTTTTGTTTTGTTCTGTTTTTGAACAAACCTTTTTCCAAATTTTCTTCCTCAGGAGGACATGAACTTGAATGAGGACAAAAAGACTCCTTTGAGGGAAAAAGACCTCAACACAAAGCGAGAAATGGTCATCCAGTATATTTTTGCCGCCTCAAAAACAGTAAGTCATCTGGTGTCTGCATTTACAACCAAATATATTTTTTGCCATCAAGCCTGTCATGTAAAATTGGTTTAAATTTGTTTAGGGCGAGATGTACAGTTCAATCAGAAAGAAATTGAAATTTGACAATTTCTGAGGACTAATTAACAAGTCCAATATTAAAAAATAAATCTCATTTATTTGTAGTTATTAAGTGTAACAAAGCTACGAACTTCTACTGTTTTCGGCCTATAAATGCAGGAACCAACAACAACTGCTGTAATGTTCTTTTTGAGTTTAATGAAAACGTGGATAAATGTTAGCGAGATATGCTTTGATGCAGAAATGGGGATAATCTTGTAATTCATTTATTTTCTCTTGCCTGCAAACTCTATTAAACCTGATAGACATGTTTTTTCTCCTATGTGTTATAGACCTTAGAAGAGAATGTTGCGGTTGATACAAATTTGAAATCTCTCCTTAGGTTCCAGGATAGCCTTGATAATTAAGGTTCTCTTATGATTCTGCATCTCATCTTGAATGCTGCTTATTCAAATGCATTAGTGCCTGCAGCGATGCTGACTCCAGTGAAGTGAATAAATATATCATCTAGCTTTATTGCTTGCCTAACTAGTAATGTAATACTCTATAATTTTTTCTTTTCTGTGCCATAAGATCAACCTATTTATATATAAAAAAAAAGCAAATACAATACATTCTCAGTAATTCTTTTTACCATTTTAGAGGCTCACAGTAAAAGGACTACCTTATGCACATCATTTCAAATTGTTATAATTTTTTCTTTAGGAACTGAGTTTGAGAATTATTTTAATCTTTATTTCATATTTCTTTTCTAGCATTGTGACAAAAAATACTAAAACACATCCATTTTAGTTTTGATCCTATAAGGCGAATAAAGAAAAAAAACTGTAAGCATAAAAAAAAAAATTCACAATTCGCTGTCTCATAAAAATGGTAGATGGTCCTCTTGAGAAACACTTTCCATGTTAGCTGTTACTCAACATAATGGTTGACCTTGGACTGTGTGTCTGTAGCAGTAGTTGACTGGAAATAACCATTGTACTTCTACGCGACCCCTGGTTTGATTTGTCTGGAGTGCCCTTGCTGTGCCGGAAATTGTTTTACTCAGCTTTGCCTTTGAGACACCAACAATCTTCAAAGATCTTTTTCCTTAGTTTTGCCTCACAGAGATGTTTACAATTCAACTCACACTTTGTTCTTATAATTTTTAAACTCTTATGGAAAAATAATGCATAAAAGTGTACATAACTTTACTAAATCATTCAAGGAAAGTAATTACTCTGTAGATTGAGTTTGGGGGGGTATTTATTTTGAGACCATCAGGCCAAAACTTACTTTGTATTTTGCTCCAGGCAAGTGAAAGAAGATGAGCAATTTGGATCCATCGGTTCTCTGAAGCTTTAGGCCGATTTCCACATTGCCCTTTATTTGTAAACTTCGAGAAGGTGGTTTATAATCAGCTACAATATCCCCTGCAGCTTCATGAAATTCATGAGAAATTTTACCCCGGGTTTATTTAAGTCTTGTCACATCCATGAAACCGCTCTTTTCAGGGTGTGCATTGATCTATTTTTAGCTGCTGATTCTGGCAATTCAGCTGTTTTGCTTCTTGATCTTACAGCCGCTTTTGACACACTAGATCATGACATTTTAATATCAAGACTGGAGCAGTCTGTTGGTATTAAAGGTACAGCCACAAAATGGTTCGTCATATTTATCCAATAGAAGTCCAGTTAGGACCATTTTTGTCCTCTGTAGCTCCACTTAAATATGGGGTACCTTAAGGCTCTATATTAGGTCCTACTATTTTCTCTTTATACCTGCCCCCTCTGGGATCCATTTTCCAGAAATACAATTTGTCATTCCATTTCTATGCGGATGCCATTCAGGTTTATCTTTCATTAAAATCTGCTGCTCTAGTGTTTGGTAAATGTGAGAGCATGGATGGAGCCGATTTTATTATTTTTAATTTAAATGGCAAAAACACACAGGTAATTTTATTTGGTAAAGCTCACCTGCTGACAGGATGCAGCAGTGCTGTTAGGTCACTGGACTCTTGTGGCTGGTTGAATGGAATTCTGGGGTGATCCTTCCCTCAGATTTTAAATTCAATAAACAGGTCAGTACAGTAGTCCAGTGTAGCTTTTATCATCTAAAGGGTTATAAGTGAAGTCAATAATTATCTTTCTCATGATGCCCTTCGGAGGCTTATTGATGACGACTTGGACTTATCATCCTGATTTTGTATTTCCTCCATTTTTGTATTTTGTATTTCCTCCATAATTCTGTTAGTTTACTTAAGTTAACTAACAGTGAAAAAATAAAAAAAATATAATAATATCCCATAGATCTTATTTTTCACCCCAGTTTAAAATCTTAGCTGGCACCATTTAGTGTAGATTGGAGCATCATTTTTCTTTTGTCCTCGGTGACCAGAAAAAAAAATCTTTAAAAAACAAACAACATGAAGACAAACTTAGATTTAGATTGTTTTAAAATATCTTGCTTCAGTATTTAGTTTTTTCGTTATAGCATATTAACTAGTTACAGTTTAATTGATGGAATATTATTGCAATTCTAAATGCAAATAAATAGCATAATTACTTGTTTCTAAAATAACTGAAGCATAGTTTATTACCATTTTCTCCTATGCCAGTAACCTAATATGTACAACACAATGCCTGCTCTTTATTTGAAGTGATAAACTGTCCAACGGCTTGAAAATAGACACACAAAATGAAACGTCATTATTTTTCATTTCATTGCAACTCCTCAAACCCATGCAGTTTAAGAGGGACAACACATGCAACTTCACACACAATGTTCCTGACGCAGAATTCAAGTAGCAATTTGTGTCTGGATGAAATGAGTGCCTTCAACAGCATCATCCTCTCTTTCCTGGAAAGCATTCATGAGTTCACTGTTTGTTGCTAAAGGATTTTTGTTTCACTTTTAGAAAAAGTAATAAAGGGAAATGAAAATTTTGCATGTTTGTTTGGAAAAAAAAAACATAAAAAAAATATCAATCAAGGATTGTTTTCATCTAGCTCATAAATGTAGGTCAACACAATCTGATTTACAATTCAAAGATTACGTTTGGAGTCAAACATTTTATTTAATTTCATGAACTTGAAAATATGGGTAATCTAGTTACAGACAAGGCCTGCTTCTCTCATGAAGGTAAAATGTAAAAAACAAAAAACAACCCCAAGGATAACGGCAAAAATCAAAAGAAATCCTACGAGGTTTATCACTTGGTCAGTGTAAGAAAAGCTCTGAATAAGAATGTTGTTATTAAAAGGGCACCATGAAGAAAGCTGCTACACTCCAATGGAGAAAAAAATAACATTGTGACACATCTGAAATTTGCAAGACCTCATGATTGTTCTTTTTGAAGAAGTGAAAAGAAAAATCATTAAAAGACCACAACTGGACTGATTAAACCCTCATTCTTGGTAGAATTTCTACCTGATGCTCATCATACCTTAAAATCTTTAAGAAGATTTTCAGTATTCTTCAGATACCTTTTGGGGTTTATTTTACCAAATGTACATTTACATTTTAAAGTGCTTTTTGTATGAGCTATTATTAGTCTCAGTGCACATTTTGAGCACAAGGTCATCCCAAAGACCTTTTTAATCTTGGCATTCAGTTTGTTTGGTTAAAGCAGCTGTGTTGCAGCTGATCCATTGTTCTTTCTTTCTGTCGACTGGGTGGCAAGCATCTTCCAAGCAGGCAAGGCTCACTGAAAAACTTATAATAAGCAGTGGAAGTTACCCAACGCTCCCACTGCAGGCAGGTCAGAGGATGCTCCTGTGAAGTGATGCCAAGTAAATACCCTTTGAACTGGACAGAGTGATATTTTGAGTGCTTTTGAACTAGCTTCCTTATTTCAAAATTATAACAAGCTCTTGTTTCTAGATATGGATTCTTTTGTCTTTTTTTCTTAAAAAGCCTGTTTTGACATTTAAAAATGTCAAACTTGAATGATTTATGGTTATTGTTAAAAGAAATACGTTATGCAGAATTGTTTAACCTATAAGAAATGTTGTCTGTTGATCAAAAGCATGCTTAAGCTTTTATTGTCCCTGCCGATTGCAAACTTATTATAAATCGATTGGCATTTATAGCTTTGCCAAGCACCTTAATTGCTATCAATGTATATAAAATTAAGAAGAAATATTTCAAGAAGAGTTTGAAAATCAAATATGTAAGGCAGCAAGTTTTCTGAAGTACTACCTACATGGTATCTTTTATCACCAATCTCGTTTGAACAATGTCGGACCACGTTGTGTCACCAGACATCATATTTGCTTTTATTATGTTTTATTTAAAATTTGAATGGTTGTATAAAGGATTTTCTTCTTTTTTCTTCTTCTCTTTTTTCAGGGCAGCCTGAAGAAAAGCCATCAGATATCTCCTCAGGAATTCCTCAGTGAGCTGAAGTCAGGGGTGATGGATGAACGTCTGTTTGCCTGTCTAGACTCATTGCGAGTGTACCTGACAAGCAAACCTGTGAGGTATAGAAAGAAATTAGTATTTAAAAACTGCTACTTTAGTTTAGGCGCTATATGTTTTGTAATTCTAAATTTTAAAAGGTGCTGGAATTTATTCAATTTTTGGCCTTTACATTTTAGTACATCTTTTAGATTTATTCAGATCTTTCAGCTAGAGCTATTAAATAGGATTAAGTTCTTTCAGTTACATCAGATCTTATAGAATTTTATAATGGACCTGGACTATGTTAATGAGAGGCTTGGTCACAATGCTTTACGCTGTAATCAGGATTGAGGATCTTTCCTCTTTCCTCTCTGGCATTTCAGATTAATTTTAAACATTGCAAATACCATATTCTTAATTATAGCATGCATCGTTGAAATGTACTGGTTGAACAAAAAAGTTAGCTTAGTTTTTATGTATGTGGGCTCTTTTTTTCTCTCTCTCTTTATTAAAGAGGTTGAGAACTAACTGGACCATATTTATTGTAAAAGGACTGTCCTACTCCCCAAGGCGGCATATTAGGCATTAAATGGTTCTATTCTTTGACACAAAATGTCTCATTTTTCTTAATTTAAATGCAGAGTAGCATTTGCATGAACTGGGTGGTTCTATGAATTTATGTTCACATAATAGTTTGGCTGTTCTCAGTTCACATATGCATGGTTTGGCTGACTTAAAATGTTAACATTGTGCTGTTATTTAATTTTTTAAAATGATTTTCTGGATATATAAATCATTAACATCGATTCATTTTAAACATGATCAGATTACGTAATGAAACTGCACTGATTTAGGAAATATGACCAGCAATGTTTGTTTTACATTTTGTGATGGCAATATACAGTGTTTCTGAGGGAGAACTGTTACTAACTTGTTCCTATGTTCTTGGTAAACTGAAACAATTAAGCCCAAAGTACAGTGTATCACAAAAGTGAGTACACCCCTCACATTCCTGCAGATATTTAAGTATATGTTTTCATGGGACAACACTGACAAAATGACACTTTGACACAATAAAAAGTAGTCTGTGTGCAGCTTATATAACAGTGTAAATATATTCTTCCCTCAAAATAACTCAAGATACAGCCATTAATGTCTGAACCACCGGCAACAAAAGTGAGTACACCCCTATGAGACTACGTCCAAATTGAGCGCTCTTGTCATTTTCCCTCCAAAATGTCATGTGACTCGTTAGTGTTACTAGGTCTCAGGTGTGCATAGGGAGCAGGTGTGTTTAATTTTGTAGTACAGCTCTCGTACTCTCTCATACTGGTCACTGAAAGTTCCAACATGGCACCTCATGGCAAAGAACTCTTTGAGGATCTTAAAAGACGAATTGTTGCGCTACATGAAGATGGCCAAGGCTACAAGAGGATTGTCAACACCCTGAAACTGAGCTGCAGCACAATGGCCAAGATCTTCCAGTGTTTTAAAAGAGCAGGGTCCACTCAGAACAGACCTCGCCGCGCAGAGAAGCTGAGTGCACGTGCTCAGCGTCACATCCAAATGCTGTCTTTAAAAGATAGGCGCAGGAGTGCTGTCAGATTGCTGCAGAGATTGAAGAGGTGGGGGGTCAGCCTGTCAGTGCTCAGACCATACGCCGCACACTACATGAAATTGGTCTGCATGGCTGTCATCCCAGAAGAAAGCCTCTTCTGAAGTCTGTCCACAAGAAAGTCCGCAAACAGTTTGTTGAAGACATGTCAACAAAGGACATGGATTACTGGAACCATGTCCTATGGTCTGATGAGACCAAGATTAATTTGTTTGGTTCAGATGGTGTGGCGGCGATCAGGTGAGGAGTACAAAGATAAGTGTGTGATGCCTCCAGTCAAGCATGGTGGTGGGAATGCCATGGTCTGGGGCTGCATGAGTGCAGCAGGTGTTGGGGAGTTACATTTCATTGAGGGACACATGAACTCCAATAAGTACTGTGAAATACTGAAGCAGAGCATGATCCCCTCCCTCCGGAAACTGGGTCGCATGGCAGTGTTCCAGCATGATAATGACCCCAAACACACCTCTAAGATGACCACTGCTTTATTGAAGAGGCTGAGGGTAAAGGTGATGGACTGGCCAAGCATGTCTCTAGACCTAAACCCAATAGAACATCTTTCGGGCATCCTCAAGCGTAAGGTGGAGGAGCGCAAAGTCTCGAATATCCGCCAGCTCCATGATGTCGTCATGGAGGAGTGGAAAAGCATTCTAGTGGCAACCTGTGAAGCTCTGGTAAACTCCATGCCCTGGAGAGTTAAGGCAGTTCTGGTAAATAACGGTGGCCACACAAAGTATTGACACTTCAGGAACTTTCACTAAGGGGTGTACTCACTTTTGTTGCCGGTGGTTCAGAAATTAATGGCTGTATCTTGAGGTATTTTGAGGGAAGAATAAATTTACACTGTTATATAAGCTGCACACAGACTACTTTTCATTGTGTCATAGTGTCATTTTGTCCGTGTTGTCCCATGAAAACATATACTTAAATATCTGCAGGAATGTGAGGGGTGTACTCACTTTTGTGATACACTGTAATTTAGACCCCCGGCCTATTTTAGTTATTTCCATTCAGCCAAGAAGTCAATTTCTGATAGCAAAATGACAAAAGAATCTCCCAAAAGATAAAAAGACCATGTACAAAACATTTGTTGACATTTCAGCAATCAAACTCTTCTTATAATTGCTGACAAGCTTATTGCATGTTTCAGGTATAATTTTTAACAATTCATTTTTTGAGATTAGCTCCAAGTCTTTAATGTTGGAAAGGCTGGGCCACTTCAAAACATTATTACTTTCAGTCAGGACAAACTTCTTGGTATGATTAAAAGATGACTTGAAATCTAAATCTGACAGGGATATGCCATGTGTACATAGTATACTGCATCACTCAGACATTATTCACCAGTCAAGCCAATCATTATTTTAACACAATACCAAGTATTTTTCCTGCAGTTATATGAAGTTCTTTTTTTATTTTAAAGCTTTGCCAGTCTTTGTTTAAGCTCTCTCAATTCAGTACAACAATTCTAAATGTCTTCCCTCGTTTTATGTTGAAGTAGTTTCAGTAAAAGTGACTGTCAAGAAAAACTGTGGCTAGGAAACTCTAGTATTTAATGAAGGTACCACTGATCAGACTGTCAGGCTCAAGCCTAATGACAAAAGTATGGACTAGATCATAAATCTGCTTCAGCCAGAAACGGCAGCAACCTCTCGCCTTCTAATAGCGCCATTAAAGTCCTGAGTTGCTGGATTGATTTGGAAGTAAAACCTTTTTGTCTGCCACAGTTTTTGGATGCGGATCAGTGTCACTTTCCTGGCAATGATGCAAATGGCTCTCAAGCATTTCTTCAGTGCAATATGTGCAGCCAACAAGGAAAGTCAGGAAGATATATTTTCCCATCTGGATTTCTCTGGTATTGCAGACCTAAAGTTAATTTCATAATTTATGCACTTATCTGACTCTATTATGCTTTACCGCAGCATATTCAGTTCTCTGTCCCTTTTCATAAAGAGAGGCCACAGCTTTAGCTTATAGGATCAGCAAGGCCACACACTGTAATTGTAAAAATGGAATTGATGAATGGATCTGACAAAAAAGTGGAAATTGGTTTTTGATACTGTGTTATAACTGACCTTCATGTTTAAGGCTCCACTGTGATGTATTTTTTGTTTAGCTTACACAAAGATAAACATCCTTGTTTCTTACATGCATTATACCAAAAACTCCCCCAAAAACCTTGGATTCTGTTTCTGCCTCACATAACCATGAACTACAAATACGCTTCCCATATAGAAAGTATTTTTCAAAGAAATCTTTTTTTTAACATTTATTAAATATCCTGTAGAAACATTTCTTCTTTTGTTTTAGATTTCTCACATTGCTTTGACCTTAGCCTTGTGCTTCATCTCTCTTTAAAGACCTTTGCTGTCATTAAAAATGTGTCTCTGTTTAGTGGAGTGCAACACTTTGCTGGACTGCCATAGGGATTCTACAGGGAAGTTGACATACCTTAACTGGGAAGTTAGACAGATAAGACCTTTTCTTCAATTTGCTATTGACTATTTCTTTCATAGGGAAATGGGTGGTGGGATTGCCCTTGTCATTTATTATTTCTTGCTTGGTAACTGTTTGAAATTTTAGCCTTCAGATTGTAAGGATTATGATTATTGATTAATTAATATTTATCAAGAATTATAATTTAAAATCATAATTTGAAAAAAAAAATTTCGTAACCAAAAATCATTACTTACGAATAGAAATCAGAGATGTCCTCTGGTGTTGTGGTTTTGGGCTCAAAGCTCTTTAATAATTACAATTAGCTATTCATCATTAATAATTGATAAATTATTAACCAAAACCACAAAATGTCACTGATTTTTCAACCGCTTCACCGAAGGTGGGGGAATTTCGACCTTGTTTTGACAGATAAATCACTCTTGCATGAAATAAATGCGTCCGTGATCAACTCAAGAAAAAAAAAAAAACGGTTAACTTCTCATCCGTCCAGGAGTGGAAAGTATGAAGAACCGTTTAGTCGACTGAATCAACAAGGAGAAAACTCATCTCCTTGGAAATAAAACCTCTGTGGGTTTTCACCTGCGGCCTGGTCTTCGATCGGTATATGAATCTTCTGACCTTCTTGTATCAGACAGGTTTCCAGCTCTCAAGCTCTTCCGGGAATGACCTTGTGGAGCAAAAGTTCGCCTGAGAGCTTTTGTCTCTCCAGATATGCGCCTCCGTTGCGTTGTCCCGTGAGACACGCGGGAAATGGCAACGAAACTTTATTTCTGCGGGTTTTATAATCCTGGGGGACATCAGAGCTGCGATGTCTGTTGAGCTGCGCATGTTCAACTGTGCGAACAAAATGGATGACTCCAACTAGATGATTACAACTATGCGTTTTACTAAACAGTCTTATATTTAACTGAAATTGATTTGGTGACATCCTTCTACCTGGTCTCCTTGTCATACTAGGGGATGTCATAATATTCCCAGGTCAGAAAGGGCATACAATCCCTCCTTCCAGGACAGCATACCCAGAAAACCATCAAAGTGTGGCACCCAGGATGGGTGCTGATCAAATGCCTGAATCATCTTAACTTACCCCTTTCGATGCAGAGGAGCAACTGCTCTAATCCAAGAAATCCACAGGTGACAGAGCTTCACCAAGGGTGGGCACAGCCAATGTATGGAAGAAGCTCATTTCAAATGCTTGCATCTGATTCTTCTTCTTTCAGTCATGAACCATATCTCACAAGCATTATTGGTTAGCTCTTTCTTCACCACGATGGACCTAAGCTCTGCCCGCATTATTGCAGAAAAAGCCTTAATCCGTCCATCTGTCTCCCTCTCCATCCTACCATCACTTGTGAACAAGCAGGACACTTGAACTTCTTGTCTTGAGGAAGAGACAAACTCCTACCAAGAGGAAGCAGTCCACCTTTTTCCAGTTTTGAACCGTGGCCTCATAGATGGAGGGACTGGCTCTTATCCTGAACCTCCTCAATATCCTGAAGTTCATGACCTGAACATGCCAGCAGAACCCCATTATCTTCAAAAAGCAAAGAGAAGACCCTATAGTTCTTACACTAATAGCCCTCCTCACCATAGCTATACCTTGAGATTTTGTCCACCAACACAACAAACAGGACTTTGGACAAGAGGCAGGACTGGTGATGTCCATCGCACACCTGGGGAATGCTTAACTTTGTGCCAGGAATGCAGACACTGCTGTTGCTTTGCTCATAGAAGGCCTGTTTATTAGGGCTGACACAATGAATTGGATTAATTGCTTATTAAAATAATTTGCAACCAATTTAGTAATCAAATAATCGTTATCTGGAGTATACAGACTCTAAAACATGTCCTTTACTCAACGAACAACCCACTCAGAGCAGTAATTAGGCCAAAATTGAACAACAAATATAAACATTTTGCATTTAAAATGAAAAACCTTCTTTGTCTGTACTCAGGCATTATCCATTTATAAAATGTCTTGGGGAACATGGTTGTAAATCTTCCGTAGGCCACAACACTCATGTAGACTGGAAAACCAGACTTCCATGCCCCCCTCAGCAATCCCACAAGGGGGATCGGGTCCACTGTTCCATGGGAAAGAAGAAAGCCAAGGTATTTCTTGTGAAATTAAGTTTCGATGATTGCACAGAGCTTCCCCTCCAACACCCTAGATTTCCCAGGAAGGCTGATAATTGTACTTATTAATTACAGCATACCCTTTGGAGCCCTTTATTATTGAGACCACATCCCTGATTGATGTCAACATTCCCATATATGTCAACAAGTTATCAAGTCAACAACAGATGTTGGCATATAATGTTATTTTTAAAAATCTTTTTTGAGGAAGAAGAATAAGAATACAATGCTAAACATGCTTTATTTATTTATTTAATTTCCATTTGGGATGAATAAAGTATTTTTGAATTGAATTTTGGTCTCATGAAATGCATTGAGCTACACATTCCACCATTTTGTGTTTTTGTTGTTGAAATAATTGTAACATAGAAATATAATGCAACTTTCTCTATTTTCTGTTTGTTGAAAAGAACAGACAGTGATATCAAAGAATACATCAAACTACTCATGATCGTGGCTGTTGTGATATTAACAGTTGTTACTGTAAAATAAATGCAACATTTGCCTTTTTATGCTTTTGTCAAGAATGGCAAACAGTTACACAAACTGGAATACCTTGGATGCCATCAAACCAGATATCACAAAAATGTTTGTGCCATCTGTGAAGTTATTGTTAATGCTGTTTTTTCCCCCTTTTTTAAAGTTTGTAGATTAAACATTTATGTTTCACCAGCTTGAATATTATACTGCTTTGCCTTTCCTGTACACCATAGAAAGAAGTGGGACTGCCCATCTCCTCAGTGTATACATGCACAATATTGTGCTGAGGATGAGAAAAAGAGAAAGATTTAAAGCAGAATTTGGTTATTTGGAATTCAGCAATGATCAGCACTGTTCCAAATCAAGGATTACTTGTAAAATTATCCTGGTATTAAAGCACTTAAAGCAATCCGGGATAAGGCACGATATCTACATATACATTCTGTGTTTCCTCTTTGTGCTGCTAACTGTGCTGTGGTGCTTAACTGTGTGAACAACTGAATGTAAATCAGCAATGTATTTTCATGGCACTGTGATGAGTCGTTCTCAATATGGCTCCAGACTGAGGACTTTCAGGGAGAGACTGTAATTGAAGTTTTCTCATTGGGTATGTGGGAGGGCTGCCAGATGCTGGGAACTAATGAAACCCAAGGGCTGGCAAAGTATGTTAGATTAGCAAACTGAATATAAAATACTTCAGTTTAAACAGGCTGCATGACAAATAAAAAAAACAGCTAATTGCTCAAGGATAAACAGACAGGAAGACATCATAGAGATTTAGTTGTGTTTTATGCCTAAATTGGTCAACTGTGAATCATTCTGTAAGGCTCCTTTTGGCTGTTAGTGTTTGATGGCTGTCTTTATCCCATATTGGGTAGACTGTAATAATTTCTGATGTTTTTTTTTGTCAGCTGTCTAACAGATAAACCATATACATAGATTTCTCCTAAACTATGGCGTTTGCCAAATCAGTGTGTATAAACTTCTGTTAACTCATCTAATATAATGTACACTTGGGGTGTCCAACTCAAGTGCTCTAGGGCTGCATTCCTGCATGTTCTCATTGGGTTCCTGATCCAACACAGCTGATTGAAATGGCCAAATTATCTCCTCAACATCTGCTAATGAACTGTTAGTAGTTTTATTAAGATGTTCCGAACCAGGAAAACAACTAAAACATGGAGGAAACCATCCCTCTGGGAACATTTGGGGATACTAATGATGTCTCCAGTGAATTCCAATTACACACTCTTACTAAACTTATTTGATGTAAAACAATTAAACCCTGACCAAACATTTTAAAGCTTTCCCGACCTTTAATTTTTCATATATCTTGTGTGATTCCCCCTGAAAACTTGGGGGGGAAAGCATACAAAAAATTAAATTTAACAAAAAGTTATACTATATCTTGTTCCTCCAATTTGTCAAATGTCAGGGGACCTCTGTTGGTCACAGCCCTCTTCAGGTAATCCCATACATTTTCTTTCATATTTACTTTGTTGTTTACTAATTTAGATGCTTCTGATGAAAATTTTAGTGCCTTGCTTAAATTCTTTAGTTTATGACCTGAAACTCCGCTACCTGATAAAGGAATTTGAACCCCTTCTTTGTTGTTCTGTTTCAGACTTGATCTGTGACAAGGGTTAGGACAGATGGTTCTATTTAGCCTTTAAGAGGTGGTTTCTCAGCCTTCTCCAGAGCACATATATGAGATAAGATGTATGCCACACTGTTTCAGGTTCAATTGCCATTGTCAACATGTCTAGAAAAACAAGTTTCACCTCAGACCCTCCTCTGTGAGTTGGGCTTACAAGGAAATTACCTTGGACATTCTTTCAGCAAAGCTAAAAACAAAATCCCTATTCATGTTTTTAGCAGACAACTGAGGTTTGGGTAAAAATTAACTGGTGTTTGGACCTGGTCATGATTTCCTCCGCTTTGAAAAAAGCCCCACTTCCCTCTGAAGAAAAGCAAGCCCAGATCATGATGGTACTACCACAATGTTTACTGTGAATATGTTGATTTTTATTTTTTTTTTGCTGATATTCTGTGCTGTTTTTGTGTCAAGCATGCCTCTTTAAATTGTTTCCCAAACATATAAGTTTGGTTCAGTCAAACATAACAGATTCTCCTAGACACTTTTCTAAGATTTTAGGAAGGCCTGGATGTTTTCTTTGAAGATGCATTCTTTGACTTCTGTCTTTAATCCTACATCTTTGTCCAGACATACGGAGAATATAGGACATTGTTGTCTCATTTAGAACACAACCAGCACGTCAGAAATTTGTAAAATTAGGTCCTTTAAATCCTTTGCAACCTCTCTGCAAACTATGTCCCACTTAGACAGTTTTAATTGTATTTCAGGTTAATTGGTTTTTCTAGCAGTTATGTACCCAAGAAGACTAAAAATTAAAATTGTTTAAAATGGTGCTTAAAACGAAAGTAAATAAAAGTATTTGCCTAAGGACAGCTATGCAGAGGTAAATGCAGCTTTTTTATTGTTTTTTAAAAAAATTATTTTGCTTCTTTTTTAGTTTAATTGTACATGATGTCACATTAAATGTCTAAAAATTATAGTCGATTTTTGATTATATCACTTTTCGCATCTCAAAAACCTGAGTTTGAAAGAGAGCAGTATTGAGATTTACTGTAAATGTTGATATACATCACAGTCATGCTTGTCTTGATGGGGCTATTTTACTTACTAAATTAGTGTTTATATTGTAGCATATTTAAAAAAAAGAGAATCCTTGAGTGTGCAAAAATGATTCAGTAAATTTTGTAATGTGACTTTAACTCCTCACACAATAAATAGAATTGCAGTTTGCAGGTCTAAGAACCTGCTTTTATTTGTTTTGTCCCAGCCCTCTTTGACCTTCCTCAGAGAAAGAAAAGACATACTCTTTTTATAAATGGACTCTGCCCAATTGTTCTTGCTCCTGAAATCTTTTCTCAAGACATGGCAGAAAGCTATTACATTGCCGGTTTCTGACCTCCAAGATCTTCAAAATGTCTAACGGCTTAAAACTTCAAAAAGCTTTTGAAAGACGATTTGTCACCTCGATCCCTTCCACTTTTCTCTAATGTGTTTCAAGGCAAATTTTAAATTTATACCAGCAGAGCCTGATAGTGTAGGCTTGTTGGTTTCCGCAGCAATAATTCCTTCCATAGATCATCGGATTATTTTCTTTTGGTTTTCGCCTCACCTATTCATGATGAAAAACTAACATGCGATTGCCCCTGAACTATGCATTTCAATGAAGTTGTTGTCAAGAGCCTGTGTACTCTATAACCAGAATGGCCTGGGCCATGGCACATTCAGAAGTGAAGGGTGTTTCTGATTTATTATTTTTTTGTTCTTAAAGATGAAAACCTCATTTCTCAGATTCCTTGGCAGCAGCTTTCACAATCTTCATCAAGGGTGTGATAGTTTTTGTCTACCTCAACCCTCCTTTTTTTGATCTGACCCTGTAACACATTCATCCTCACTCATAAATATCTTGAAGGTGCTCAAGTCTGTGCTCCTTCTTGTCTTGTTTTTCATTTTTTTAAAGAAGGATTTATTTTTACTAACAGCAAATATAATTAACAGTAATGTTGAATAACTCATAAGTTGCCTTAAATTCTTGAAGGGCAGTTAAAAACTTTGTTCGCACAATTGACGTCCTTAGCTCACCTAAACTTGTAGATAGAGCTTCCCATTGTCATTGCAATGCTTTTATTGCAACACACATTTTAAAATTATAGTGTTTCATCATGTGTTTAACTTCAAAATGTTTTAATATACCAAATGCCTACTATTAATGTAAACAGAACAATGTAACAAAAAGATAAATATACCTCATGGGCTCACCATATCTTTTATCCCATCTCAAGAAATTTAATTCAGATTACAGCTTCTCTTTCCTTCTTTCTACCTTGAGAATTTTGTAGATTAGATGCTTGAAAGCATGCTATGCTGCTTCTTGATTAGATCATCATGAGTAAATGCTAATGTTCAAGGCTTATTTACTGGTTTATTTGAGGGAGGAGCAGGCAGAAGAAATTTTATTTATCTCTATTTTCAGACACTTTTTTTGATTATTTAAATTACATGAGAACTTGGAAAATGATTTGTGTTTTTTATCTCAACGTGTAATACACTGGTAGCTCAGAAAATAAAATCATAAGTGCTTTTAATAATAATCAGTATGATTTGGATGTTGAAAGACTAAATCAAGTCATTGGTTTATAGGATTTGGATGGGATGTTTTCTGCTTTGTTGTAACCAATTGTCACACAATGTTTGAGTATATCATAGCTAAAAATGTGTAGACTTTGTTAGGGTCTCCTTAAGAGTCAAGGTCATAAATATACTGAAGAGGAAAGCTTGAGAAAATAAATCAACATTAGACTGTTAGTTTTATTGTCCTTACTAAATACTGTGTTTCCATTCCATAGACACTTTTTACCTCTGAAAGATATGGCTTTTTGCAAGAAAAACACACCATTGTTAGATGTTGGTCCTAAGCCTTCAGTTACTCTTTAATAAAAGATATCATTCACTAAAACGTCCTAAAACTTTCTCTTAAGATGTGTCTATAAGTTCAAACAGTTCATAGCATGAAAAGTCTGTCTTTATATATTTAATTTCATGCGTTTAATGTCTTTTTTTGGAAGAGACTTTTTTGACATCCTTAAAGGATAACTTCTTTAAGGATTGAAAAGATCCAGTGGGAAATTCACAGTGTTCTGCTGTGTCATCACTGGGGACATTACTTTTCTGTGATCTTACCATCTTGTAGTCTTTATGTTTTTCATTATAAGGATAAACTGACCGCAAGTGAGCTAAGCATCCACATAGCATAGGATGAAATTAACTGATGTTATTATTGCGCCATTGCTGCCACATTTGTCACAGTGATGTTTCTGTAGCAGTGGCACACATGTTTGGTATACATGATGTGTAAGAATTGTGGCACTCATCTGGCACAATTTTTCAGAATGTAAAAAAATAAAATTTGTTCAGATTGTGTTTGCTACAGTGTTACATGGGCCATAATTGTAAATATAAGCATCTACAGTTGTTTGCTTTTATTATATTTCTGTAATGCTCATCTTGATTCAGCAGGTGTTGTAGTCCTTGGAAATTATCACCCATTACACCCATTACAAATGGTCAATAGATTTCAGGAGAATAAAGGTAAAACCCTCAATAAAGATGCAAAGATTGTTCTTTTTTAAATACATGAGAAGTTTATTTTATTCGAAATTGACAAAAAAGTAAAATTTGCGTTATCTTTGTTTCTAGGCTATTTTTGTTTAATAGACAAATGTGTTTCTGTTGCATCATAGAGTTCTGCACTCTTTCAGTGTGGCTTTGCATTTGTTGTTTCCCCCTGTCTGAACTGATTTAGTGGAGCCTTTTTTTTTCTTAGGCAAGAACTGCAACATTTATAACTGCTGCCTTTCTTCTCAGCACAGAGTTTGGAGTTCTGCTTGTTTTTGTGTCTAAAAGCTTTGCACAGTGGTTGACGAGTATGAAATAGAACTTGTCAGCTGTCAGTCTCAAGATGTTGTGCTATTGATTTATTGTATTTTTTTCCAGTTGGGTGCAGAGCTTTGGGCATGAGGGCCTTGGACTACTGCTGGACATTTTGGAGAGGCTGCTGTTCAAGAAACAGTAAGTTTATACTCAGTTGTTCATTTTTCTGTACTGGTCTATAAATCCTCATCATTACTGTGTCGTGTCCACAGGCAGGAGAAGACTGACAAAAAGAACCAACATAAGATTGTCCAATGTCTCAAAGCCTTTATGAACAATAAGGTAATGTCAGTAGTTTTCCCCATTCCTCATGTAGCAACCAATCATTGAATATACATACATAATAAATTGTTACAAAATTTTGTAACCAATAATTTAAAAGCGTTGACACTTCAACACAACTGAATGTAGAACTATGTAGAACTTGAGTGAATGAGGAGATAATATATTTGTTTCAAGTTTGTTGAATTTGCAGCTTATACACAGCTTATTCAATAATCTTACTGATGAAGGGGAGGTTTGATATAGGCCTGTAGTTCTGTAGTAGCAGCTTGTCCAAGTTGCTCTTTTTCAAATGAGGTTTGATAATTGCTGTAGAGATGCAATACAATAAATAATTGAGTGCTGCATAGCATATACTCTTGAATTAATGAATATGATGATTTTTCTATTTAATGTGCCTATTTTTAATTAGAAAACTGCACAAAAACTGCAAAAAACATTTATTACCAAGAAACTGAGTCCTATTTACGTATTATTATTATTATCGGCTGCAGCTATTATATTTTCAATGTTTTTTTTTCAAAGCAGTGTCAGTAATCTATTAATATATTACGTTATGTGCATAATGCCTGTTCATCATTGGTTGCTAAACCACTTTTTAAGCTTGTTAAAGTAAATCATGTGTATATCTTATGTAAATTGGTTGTTTCATAAAGCGTCTTGTTTTGTTTAATGTTTTTTAACCACTGAAACCTTGACTTTTACTCTGAGCTATGTTATTAAAATAATTTGTTGTCTTTTTGATCTTTTGATCTTGTGTAATATAGCCAATAGTTTTCATTGTTTAAACAATTCAAATGAAGCAATGGAAGGAGGGGCAATCAAATTTTCCCCAAAATCTACATTTTTAAAGTAAGAATTTATTAACAACCTGTCCATATAAACTTCTGTTGTCTGTATTTATCTGACTACATACACTTAAGAATTTAGTTCCTCTGTTTATTTTGTAAGACCCCTCGGTTAAAGTGACAATTTGTTACAAAGAAGTCACACTACAAAACTAAATCTTGCAGACTATTTTTGTTCTGGACGTGCTCCTTATTTATTTATTTATTTATTGTATCACAGCTTTATTGATTTTGGTTGAATTGCTTAATTTAAGATCCCAATGACACTATACAAAATATGAAACGGATAATATATATTTTTTTTATCTTAAAAAGATGCAAGGTTTAATCCCTTAGAGAGTAATACTGAATCACCTTTCAAGCTCAAGCAGTAGTTATGTTAGGAACACTCATTTTATGAAGCAATTTTTTGCTTGTATACTGTTACGCCATATGTTAGTACATAGAAAAAAAAACATCCTCATATGAAGCTAAAACCAGCAGAGACAGATATACAACCCCTCTGGCATAAATTGTGCTGTAAGGTCCCATGTAATCCTGCATCTCAACAGGCGCCAGACACCAGCATTTACCCGTAGGCCTTTCTGTAAGCCCAGACCTTTCCTGGGCTGGAGAGGCATCTTGGGACAGCAGGTACCAACAATGCCAAGAAGACAGGTGTTCTCCACCAGCTGTCTTTGGAACCTGTTTAGTTTTTTTTCCTGCTTCCTCTGTCAAATCAAATTTTTGCACATTTCCTGTTTTTTTTCCTCATCTTTCTCATAATAAAGTTATAAAAGTCACCACGCTGGGAAAGTGTGCTTTAAAGAGTTCGACATATTGTTTTTTACCAAATTACTTTTTACATTTTTTTACACTATATATTCCTATTTACGCGTGTATTCCCTTTTTTTATACTGCATATTTAAAGATGGTAAATCCAACAGTGTTCAGTACTCTCCTGTTTCAGAGCAAGAGAAGGATAATGCAGCTTATCTGTTTTACGTCTCAAAGATCAACAATCTCTAACATTGGGTTAGAGGACTAATTGAATATTACAGTTACTTAATTACCCACTCTGATGAATTTTATCCTTAAAACCATACATTAATTGGGTAAAAGAAAATGTAGAGTTTGTCAGTGAGTGAATTATACACAGTATGTTGACTTCCAGCCACCTATCAGCAAAAAGACTAACAATTTGTTTTATGTTGTTGACTTTAATTTAAAACCTACAACATTAATGTACAGTTTCATAACACAAATATTTTGTTCTATGTAACAACTGGAAACTCGTCAAAATCACAAAATTTCTAACGACAAAAAATCCTTTTAAACATTTTTACTTTTTAAGTGTCTTAAAGATACCTTTTTAAATTTGTTTTAAAGGTTATAAGAATTCTCCTTCTAAACACTTTTATAAGTAATTTTCTGCCCACTTAAGTTAGTTTGAGAGTAGTTAACAAACTTTTCAGTCAAATTCTTAAAATGGGTATGAAAAATCTCCCCTTTGTTTTATAACTGATGCGTCCCAATTTATTACATTTCCAGTAATATAAAAAGAAGGATTCTTTAAACTTCAAAATAAAAATGTGCTTTTCTAATAACAATCTATCTTAAGGTTTCTGAACAAAACAAATAGTGAGGTCTAAATAACTTACAAAAACACATCTCATGAAACGCCACTATGCCAAATTTGTAAAATAGTTATTTTTCAGTTGAATAACATTTTCTACTGCCATTTATTGCCATAATTGCCATAATTAACTGTTTAGAGCCACTTTAATCGGCAATCTCTTCCTGGATAATAAGTTACAGACAGCTAAAATTATCGTTCTGCTTAAACATGACATTTTGTCTGTCAGACACATTTTGTTACAGAAAAAATGTAGTGGCTTCATAGACATTGTAATATTAATTCCTTATATTTCGTTTCTAACACTTTAGGTAGCATATTGTTTATGTTGCATGCCAGCAAAATTGCAAAATGAAGGGGTAATCTTATGTTGTTGTTGCAGTATGGCTTGGATCGAATTCTGGGAGAAGAGAAAAGCCTTGCCTTACTAGCAAGGGCCATCGATCCCAGCCAGTCTGCCATGATGACCGACGTTGTAAAGCTGCTATCCGCCATCTGCATTGTTGGCGAGGAGAACACGTATGGTCTTGCTTTTTTCATCCTTCAACAAAGCTATAACTTTTGTTTTTCAAAAAAATGCCACTTTTCCATTTCATAACAGCACAACTGCCCTTTAGCTTAGGCTGTTCCTCAAAAATGATGAACCTGCATATAGTTTTTATCTGGTTTTTATTCATCTTAAACATGACTGCAGAGTTGTTTGCTCATGGCTTTCATGCTCTTGCACAGCTTGGAGAAGGTTCTTGAGGCCATCACAACAGCAGGGGAATGGCGAGCCATTGAGCGGTTTAGTCCAATTGTGCACGGACTGCGAGATCGCTCCATTCAGCTACAAGTGAGTTCCATGTTCTCCTGTTTTACTATTGTTTAGGGTCTAAACTAAGTGAATTATATTGTATTTTAACATCTAATTAAACCACTTTTGAAGCAACTATATGTATATAGCAAGATATGTGTTTTAAGCCAGTTAGGCAGTGATAAACCTACATTTCAACTCATAATATATTTAAACAGATCCAGATTCAACCATATCATTTCACTCATTTTGACTTCCACAAATCCCTTTGTGATTGACAGTATTGCAATAATAGCACTTGAAGTCAGTCTTTGTTGAATTATTTTTCTTGTTTAGAAATGTCAAAAGACTTGCACATAATACTTCCTTCAGCTGCAGATGTAGATCAGGCATGATAAAAGAATTTCTCAGTTTGCCATTGCAGCATCATAATGCTAAAAACATAACTTGGGCATAGATAATAATAATAATTCAGGACCAGATGTTTCTATTGAGCATAAATGACCAATTTAATCATTAGTTTCGGCACAGATGGAGCAAAAATTAGAAGCCTGTCCACAAATTCATTAAAGATGTTTATTTGTCAGACTGTTATTATCATCACCGTAATCATAAATAGTATGTCCTTAATGTTTGTTGAAACTTCACATCATGGCAACAAATTGCATCAAGTAAGTTTTAAAAAGAGCTCAGATCAGTGTGAGGCACTTTGCTTTCCATCTGCTCCTTTTGCAGAAACTTTCTCTGAATTGACGCTGAGATAGATAACAAGATAATTGATGCTGTACCATAAGTCCACATTTGATATAAACACAAATACCTTTTTAAAAAAGTAAACCAGACAATAACATCAAAAATGTTAAATTTCTCAGATGTATACACAACAACAATCTACTATCTCCCTGCTGATACACACACTTTAAATATTGATTATGAGTTGTTCCAAGTAGGACATCAGTGGTTTGTAACAACAATGTGCAAAAAGATTTTGTAAGTATGATGTCTGCATTTTTAATCAATAGCTTGGGGAGCTGAATGCATGCATAAAACACATGGGGACTGAAAAATTGCAATATTTTCATCAAGCATTTTCCTTTGCAAGACTTGTATTATTGTCAAATGATCTGCAGCCCATTAAGCATTCATAAAAGTTTTATTTGGAAATGTTTTTTGTTGTTTTTTTTTTTCATTTTGTTTGCTCAAAACTTTTTTCGACCTTAAACAACAATTTTGAGAGACTTCACAAAAATGATCTTTGGGTAAGAAATCAGTCCAAAATAAATGGAAAAGAAGAAAAAACACAAAGCCTTTAATTAAAAAAGAAAATGTGACTTTTTCTTTTACATAAAAAGAAAATATAGAAGATGAATCTACAGCAAAAGAAAGAGAACTGATATGGTTTGTTGTGGTTACTTATGGATAATTACTGCCCAAAGTAACAAACAATTGTAACAACAATACAAATTTTTATTTTTATTTTTGGGTGTTTTTACGCTAATCATGGATACAAGTTTAAATTGGATATATAACTAACTTATTAAAGCAAATGCACTACAATGAAATTACAAAGTTTAAATATAAACTCTTTTTGCATTAACAGCACCTCACACTAGTAAATTGGGATAGTCCAGCTGTTATATTAAGATCCTTTTATATGAACAGTACTGCTGTCAGTAATTATTTGTCTTATTATAGGACTTATTGTCTTCTTTGCCGATAAGACAGGGCTCGCCTATGACATTTCACAAGGTTGCAGCATACAGAGTGGCTAATCTTTGACCAGTCCTGCTTACACACTCTATGGGTCTTGGGTCCTCTCTTGTTTAGTGTCCTCTTTAACTCAGTCCACAGCACACGATATCTGTAGGATTTAGGTCTAAGGACTGAGATGGCCACGGATTTATTTTTTTTATTTTATGTTGTTTGTGGCCTTAATTTATTAGTAGCATAGCTAAAACAATGCCAGAGAGAGAACAGGAAGACATGCAGCTATTGGCCCGAGGTCCACTGCCTCTACATATGGTGCGTGTGCCGCAAACTGTTCATGGAACGCCCAACAACTTTGAATCTTTCTCTGTCTTGATTTGGCCAATTTCTTTTTCCACTATCCAGCTAAAAGACCCAGTGACAGCCCATTTTCTGCTTTCTGGCTGAGCCCACCAGATTTTTATTTGAAATGGCCTGGTGTTTCCAATAATTCATGATGGGATACACTAGGTTCCAGTTGACCTTTGTTGAAAAACATAGGCCCACAGCATCACAGATTCTTCACCGTGCTTACTTTTAGGGATTAAGTGCTTATTTTTCTTATTTTGAAAAATGTTTGTTACAGAAAAGCCCAAATCTTAGTCTTGTATGACCAATGCAAACAGTTGCAGTTAAAGTACCAGCACACACTTAGATTAGTGTGGTAGGACAGAAAATATTTTTCCTACTAAGCCTCCCAAACAAAAGGTTGTACAATAGTTATTAAATTGAATTGGTGACCAAAATAATTTGTTTTTTTCTGCAGTTCTTTTACAGCGAGCTGTGGAGATTCTTTTGTTCCGTCCCTTCCATCCTTGTCAGTGTTAGACTACCCTACTGCTATAAAAGTGGAGCATGTTTTGAGGATTTTTGGACATATTTGCCATGTTTCCAATAATTCTGGAAGGCAGGGTACATTGCAACCTTGTATCAGACTCTAGAAAGCACCTCACACACTTTCCTTATCACCCTTTCACTCATACTCACACATATTGCACTCCTTATGAAATGTCTATAGCTCTGTATCTGGAGGGCTTTTCCTCTACACCTGCATACCACTGAATTATTAGGGCTTTTTAGGGTCTAGTTGCATTTGAACTGCTCTGGGGATTGCTTTAAAGGCCTCCTGAGGTACCAATACTTTCAAAGCAATATTAGATAAGATTATTATTTTGTTATCATACTTTTACTACAATATTAAACACTTCTTAGTCTGTTAGGGTAAATGCCCTAAGGAAATAAACTATCAAACTGAGACTGATCCTTAAGGCCGCTCCATGTATAGCAATGCTATACCCCCTTTTCACACATGAGTGAATTTCTTCTTGTGGTCAGTAATTGATTTTTCTGTTTGTGTTTTGCTGACCAGCTTATGCTGCAGTCGCTGATTAGTAAAAGAAACTCAGAGGGCTTTCACAAGAGGTGTCCTGAATAGCCCATTTGCCCTTAAATTGACTGTTAGTTAATTTTGAGTCTATGGGTCTACAGTTGTTACATTAATATTTAAATCACCACCCCAGTGGGGGACTGTAAAAAATAGACATGCGTTAGTTATGGTCTTCTGCTTCCAAGGGACATAACTCATTTGAAATGCATGCCAGCATGCTTTTCATCAACTTCTGGTAGAAGAAATACGTCATCTCATTCTTTGGTTCTCTCTCCCACTTTTCACTCTCTCGCTGTCTTTGTACCCTTGTTGTTTGTTGCAGGTGGCATGCATGCAGCTCATCAATGCTCTAGTAACATCTCCTGATGAACTGGACTTCAGACTGCATATTAGAAATGAATTTATGCGTTGTGGCCTCAAAGAGATATTGCCGGTAAGTTAAACCGGCAGTTAAACACACACACACTCACAGACACTATAAACACTCACCTTGTATTAATATTTAAATGAGTTGTCCACTTCAGTGAAATATTTTCGAATTGCTCCAGCAAATAATTTATGAAGCATCGAGGAGAGTTTGCACGTCCTCAGTCTGTGCTTCAGTCAGAAACCAATAAAGTTTCTAGTGTCTCGGCTAATGATCTTTCTGCTTTATACAATCTACCAAACTTATTTATCTCTTGTAAACAATGTTTCTGTTGCTCCTATGGAAGAACATACAGTAAAGGGAACAGTTGGGGCCTGCACCTGCATATTAGTTTGAAGAATGGTGCTCTGAGTCAGCTCATTGTATTTATTTGTGCCTAAATTTTGCTTTTAGTGCAATTACCATTAAGGTCCTTGAGCTTTTTTTTAGCAAACCTATTTTGAATGCATCATTTTTCTTTTTTAAGTTATTTTTTTCTTTAATTCCTTTCTTTTTCTTCTATGGTCCTTCTTTAGCAACTAATGACCATCAGGAATGAGGCCCTGGACATTCAGCTGAAGGTTTTTGAGGAGCATAAGGAGGAAGACATGATGGAGTTCTCTCATAGATTGGAAGACATCAGGAGTGAAATAGAATATCCTTGGTAAAACTGTGAACAAAAAACATGCAACTCATGTTTGATTCGGTGTCTGCTTGTGTGACTGCGATGAATGTCAGACAGACATGCCTATCCTGCAGAAATGATGAAATTTGGTAAGCAAAAACAGAAATCCATGATTCTTATTATTCCTTATTTCATCTGATTCTTCAGTGTCTCATGTGAAAATGCAGTGTTTCCATTTCCATTCATCTACAAGTCCTTGACTCTTTGTACTGATGCGGGGGATGTATTCAGCATTGTGTTTAGCATGGTAAAGGACAGCAGTGCAGAGCCCTATTTCCTCTCCATCCTGCAGCACCTCATGCTTATACGCAACGATCACTTGGTCAGGTAAAAATCAGCAGTAACCACAGAGAACACTTGAAGTCTAAGCTGATATTTTATTTTCATTTTTTTTAGATAAAAATGTATTACCATTTTCTCATTGTGCTGTGTCTTTAGTGCTACTAAAACATTTTTCTGTAAAGATCCTAACAGTATGGAGTACTGTACATTAGACCATTTGATTTTTATGATGATTAATATAGTTTGGGAGTATTTTCACCTCATGTTATTCAGCTGCAGATGAAAGCAATGATTTGGGTAGATTTGAGCGCTGATAAAGATGCACACTAGTTAAACGGTCTGGTTTTGTGGGGGTCCAACTCCCTCTGTCTTGAGCTCTCTCGATGACTTTGGCTTACAAAGAGAATGCTTTCTCTTTCATCTCTAAACCATCTACAGCAGCAAGGGCTCTGGAGCATTTCTCATCTCCTTATTAGTGGGAATTTTCAAAGGCTTATTTTATGTTGGTTCACTCACAGCTGGGCTTGACTTGAACCTTAGACTGATCAAAAGGTGGAGCTATTGTTATCAGAGATATAAAATGATAGATATAAAAATTACCTGCCGTTTTTTCCCACCCAGAAATTACACATTTGTGGTCCTTTGCTCTGTCGGAATAAATTTCTTCAGCTCAACACACAACATGTATTCATGCCTCTCACCGTACTTTGAGTGGATTTGGAGCTAACGAGTTAGTATTCTAAAGTTTAAATGAATAGTTAAGCAATTGATATGCTTTTCTCAGCTAAGCTTATTTGAATATAATTGGTGATATAATGATATGAGCTCCTATTAAGGCACCTTTTTGTCACTCTTCTCTCTCATCTCTACTGTCAACATGTCCCTATCAATCTTGAATATGGTTTAGCACACATTAACACTGCATTGACTAATTTGATCTGATGTGGTGTGCAACTTTACAGTAAATACCTTTTTATTGTTCCTGCTCTGAGATCAATAGACATTATGTTGTTGTGGGAAATTAATTGGGTTTTAACAATGCTTACATTTTTCTTTTGTTTGGACAGATCCTAAACTTTTGGCATTATTGCCTTTTTGTTCAGATTTTTATTATTGTCGTCACAGGTGCTTAGATTTGCAAATATACCTGTTCAGCCAAGGCTTTAGGATTGGTAGAGCAAACTAAAACCACCAACGTTAGTTTCAGACTTTTATATTGGGTTGCCATACACGGAAAATATGAGAGTTTGTGTTGTGGTGTAACACTGGAAAATATGATAACAGAGAAGGGGGCAGTAGTGTTAGTCCTCTCAAGGAAACCTATTAGCGGTTTGTCGGTGCCGCTGTGGTGCCCACCGAACCGTTTTGTTAAACGGCGAGGCTGCATTTGAGGTCAACATGCCATATTAATTAGTCATCAGTGGAGTTAACAGATTGAGAGCTCTGGACACATATAAGCATATCACTGGAGCGTAGCGTGTAATTTTATATGCAAGAAGTGATGATTGTAATTGAAGCATTTGTTTTATCCCATAGAGAGCTTTAATATTTAGCCACTTCCTTATCTCCTATTTTTACATCTAATGTCTGACTGGCATCATATAAAAGACTATCTTACCTTAGATTACAAAGTCATTAAATAAAAAGGCCAATAGTTTGACTAAAATGTGTGATTTTAATATATTTTTCTTTTGCATTCAGACAGTGTTCCTTTTAGCAGGTCTTTTAAATTATGCTGTTCAGTTTCAGCTCTAGTCTTGGCTTCGTTTTAGAAATGGGTAAAAAGCTATATCTCATTCTGCTGACTGTTTATAAGTATTACAATGTTTATTAATGATTCGATGTAAAGGAGATTAAGACTCTCTGTGGCATTGTTCTAAGATAATAAGCAGATCAAACTGTTTCTCACCCACTTGAATTTGGTTTGTCTCCCCCAGGGCTGCGTGGCAGCTGCGGTTTAATAAAATGTTTCCTAATGGAAATCAGTATTTGGTCTTGCTTGATTTTGGGGTCATATGTTTTGATTTTTGTGTTCCATAGTTTCTAACAGATTATCACGTGTTTCCCAGTTTTCATAGTCATTAAAACAGAGCTTATGGGTGTGGTGCGCTGCATAGTGGTAGAGTGGGCGAACTATATATATGGAGGCCTCGGTCCTCGACTCAGCCATCCAGGTTCGACTCCCAACCCCGGGGCCTATGCTGCATGTCTTCCCCCTCTCTCCACCCCACTTCCTGTCTGCCTACTTTAAAAAAATACGAAAAAGAATTGCCACTAGTGCTGCCAGAAAAAAAAAGAAAAAAAGAGAGCTCATATCATGGTAGTTAGTGTAGATATATAAACATATTTATATATGAAAATGTTTTCAAAACAATCACCAGCCTACCAAAAGACTAAATCTAAGAAAAATGGTCGAAAAATAAATCTCTCTACAGTTTAATGACAGAAGTTAATATTTCTGGAAAATGTGTAATTGAGCCAGTTCACAGTGGCCATCAGTGGTATTGCATTTCACAATTTTACTCATGTTACCAACCTTTAGTCATGTGCATTTATCAATTTTTTTTCTTATCGTCCTTCTTGACTTTCTTTCTCATCTTGAATTTTAGGCCCCAGTACTTTAAGATCATTGATGAGTGCATTTCTCAAATTGTGCTGCACCGCAGCGGCACCGACCCTGACTTTAGTTACCGCAAGCGCCTGGATGTGGACTTCAGCCACCTTTTGGGCAAGTTTAAGACTTTTGGCAGTTCATCACCATGAAAACTGTTCAGTAAAGAAGTTAAAATGTATTGAACTGTTATTTTGTTTGCAGAGGTGTGTGTGGACAAAGCTCGTGTTGATGAGTATGAACAAAGAGCTCTAGAGCTGGCACAGAAGGCAAGTAACACAAGAAAAGATCACACAGTAAAACATAAACATTCTTACTTTAAACTTTCTACCTGTGTGCTCTTGACTGACACTTAAATTGATTGTGACCTTGATTGAAAACTGTGTGAAAGGCTCTGCAAAATATTTAAGCTGAGAGGTTTTACCTCTAAAACAGACAGACACACGTATTTGTTAAATAAACTGGCTGAAATGTTTAATGTCATCAGATACACTTTAGGTAAGTTGAAATACTTTAACAAAAAGTTTTTTATTGGATTATTTGTTAGTTGCATTGATTATGTTTTTTTTGTAGTTAATCTGTGTTCTTTATTTTAGTTTGATGAAGAGTTTCTCAGCAGACAAGAAACACAATCTCAGCTGGCTAAGTGTGAAGAACAAATAGCTGGACTCCAAGCAGAGTTGCAGGCCTTCAGGTCCCAGGTATACAGTGTGGACAGAATGTCAGATATCAGTGTCTTTGTTATTGCAGGATGCAAGGTGTTTCAAATTCTAGATGTAATTCCAGTACAAACCTTATAATTTTAGATAAGAGTTGCATTTCAAGTTTTTTCATTATGAGATGTCCTTTTTATTTTTGGGCTGCGTTATGGGGAATGGTGGTTGGGCCTTGTCCACTGGAGCCTACAGTTTAGTTTGACATGGAGGCTGCTCTGCTGGCTAGCTGACACTAAGTCTAATGAGACCACTGACCAGTCCTGCATGTTGGCCATTTCTAATTCTCCGATCTCTATCCCATAAGAGGAAATTGTTCTAAAAGCAATTTATTCGGACAACCCCTTCAGCCTCAACCAGCTACGCTCCCCCCTCCAATTACTCCAGAGAGTTACTCCCACACCCTGGCACTGCCAGATAACTACACACTCAGAGAGGGGAAGAGAACTTCCCTTTTTTTCCTTGATAATTTTTCAATTTTAGAGCGCAAACACTGAGTGAATACTCAAACAGTACCTTGGTTTAGACGGTGATGGTATGTTTAATCAGTGGTGGTACACACACACGCACACACACACTTTGTCCCTATGTCTGTGTCCGTCCACTCTTAACCTCTCGACACTCGCACTACATGCTTGTGAATTCAGTGAAAGGCTTTTCTTTTCTGTAGAGGCGTTGCCAGAGTGAGGGCCCTAGGTTGACATTTTAAGTGCATCTTTAATATAAAAATTGCACAGTACACGGATCAATAAGCCATTTGCTCTTTGTGATACAATTTACAAAGCTTGAAGGCACCGTAATAACATTAGATTTTTAACTTTGGGGAAATAAGAATCTTTGTAGGTATGTTCCGAACAGAATCAGGACCATTAAATAGCGTTTTGCTTAACATAAGCCACCTCTGTCATCTGTAGCCCGGTGGGTATGAGAAAGGAAACCTGCTCTGCACACTTAACATTTTCTTTAGCCTGTATTTTTTCCCCTCTTGTTTCACTCATTTTGTTTTGAGTGATGTGAATTCCTTGTTGATTGCAGCGTTTAACGTGCTGTAAAAATATTACGTTAAAATCAGCAAACTCCTGGTACAGCATATTTACAGTAGCTGAACGTATAATTCTGTGACTTTTCATTTCTGTTCACTTTTCATTTCCTGCCATCCATATTTGGACTACGTGGTTTTGAAGCAAAGAACATTTAAAGAAAGTTATTTAATTCTAGAATAAAATTAGCATTACAGCGGCTGCTTTCACAAACAATTGGATCTGTAAAATGCAAAATGTCCTCTGCTAATCATTAGTTACAAAAGCATGACCGATTCAGCTTCATGTAAACTTGAATTTGGGAGTTCTATGGACACTACAGATTTTGGATTTTAGAGAAAAAGATTTGCTGTCGTTGTACAATGGTATAACAGCTTCTGTAGCTTTCTACAGGAGATCTTGGCAGTTTGTTTTTGACGATTTGTTTAGCAACTCTTGCTTCCACAAAACTATTTTTGTGAGACATTTTGATATGAACCTGTAATATTTGTGTTTTGTTTATGCAGTATCCACTTACATATATGTGTGTTTTTACATTTTTGCCTTTCTGTGTCTGGTCAGTTTGGATCAGTGCCTGCCAGTCTGCCCTCAGCCAAGGTTGGAACACCATCACCGTATCCGGCATTTGCATCTGTACCTTCAAGCTCTGGTCCCGAATCAGGGGTGCCAGCTCCTCCTCCTCCACCTCCTCCTCCACCGCCTCCCCTACCTGGATGTCCTCCTGCACCTCCTCTGCCTGGAATGCCTCCTCCGTTTGGAGCCCCACCTCCACCTCCTTTAGGTTTTGGGGGTGGTCTCGGTTCCCCCACCCACCACACGCTGCCTTTTGGCCTCAGGCCGAAGAAGGAGTTTAAGCCTGAGACTTCAATGAAGCGCCTCAACTGGTCAAAGGTTAGACTTTGCATAGCCTTTGAAATTTTCATTTTTACATACCCTGCTGGAGTTTGGTTTACAAACACTTTTGAAGAAGGAACAAAAAATCCAGACAACACATTATTAAAAGCCACTTTCCTTATTCTTGTACTTAGTTCATGCTGTTTTTGGCAGCGTCCAAACAGTACAGATGTTTTCCAGACAAGAAACATCTTGTTTCCTCGGTGCCAAGCCAGTAATAATTGAAAATAACAGATGATTAGATGCTTTTGTCAGAGCAGACCTCTTGGTACCCCTACAGATGTTTTTCCTCTTTTGAGTAATATTAGTTGATACCACGAGTGGTGTTAGTTTGTAATTTGATAAATAATTTACTCTCAGATTTGCATCAGTACAGGTGTTCAGCAAACTCAAGCATCTGCTCAAAATTTGAAATCAACCTTTCTGAAAGGTGAATGAAATTACATGCGGTGGAGACCTCAACATATGGTTAAGTTTGGGACAAAGATGTTCTCAAAGTTCTTTAACAAGTTCGCAAACTTCCGCTATTACCTCCAAACAACATAGCAAAAGCACAGCAATGTTTTCATCACAGCAGTAAGGTGGAAGTGAAGTGTTTTTATCCTTACAAGATAATCTTAAAATTTCCCCTAACTATAGATGTTATTGCAGTATATCTAAATGCAATGTATTTATGCCAGATTGAATGTTTAAAATTATTTAGATGTAATGTGCTGTTCTTTACTATTACATTGCAAATACACTTCATCTGGCCATAGCTTTCTATTCATATTGTGTTGTATTCTCTTGTTTAATGTTGACGAGTTTTTTTAATTGTTACGAGTTTGAAATTTTCCACTTCTGTCATTATTTTATGACAGAGGGGCTCTACATTGCCCACTAGAATTTCCCTATGGTCAGATGTTACTTAAACATTTATAAATGCTGTGTTTGTTTGCACGTTTTGCCTTGTCAGCATTCATTCCTAAAACATTGGACGTCATCTTGGCTACAAACAAATGAATCTTGTTTTCATTTAACCGGTGATTTTGACAGTTTTTGCCTTCCATGAGACACAGTGCATTATCATTTATATTCTTTGAGCTGTCTCAGAAAAAGGTGTTACTTAAGAACCCCATTGCAAAGTCCTGCCTGTATTTTGGCCTAATTTACACAAGTTGCAAAACATTATTTAGAAAGGTGACTACTGCTGCTTCTAAGTGCTCTGATGAAGTGGTTACATCATTTAGTATGTCTCCTGATTGCCGCTTCAACTTTGTTTTTACTTTTTGTCCTGAATTATGTTTCTATCTTTGTTAAAATTCTTTCTCTTTTGGTTCCTTCTGTGTTTTTTATTTTTATTTTGTGGAGCTGAATAATCTTGCAAAAACTATACAGTCAACGGGTACAAGACGGAGAATGTTCTGGTGTTCAGAGGTCATTCTACAGCAATGTTTATACAATTATTCAAATTGTATTTGTTTTTATATTGCTTTGGCAAATGCACCTTTTCTAACCAATCTGTCAGTGATCCCAGTGGATTCACTCCTGCTGCATTAGACATACGTTTTTTACTCTCTTTTCATTGCAGTTTTTTTAAGTTATAATAGGAAATTCTCAGGGTTGCAACTTAAAACTAATCTAATTATACAAAAAGTAAAATGCATTGTTTTGAATCTATTGCTAAGTAGTTTTACACTGAACTATGTGATTGACATGACAGCTTGTAGAACTAAGAAGAGTAGGAATGATTCCTCAAGTTATCAACTACAGTGAAGGTTTGAGCTGTGAATGAAACGTTTTTGGCCAAACGTTTTGTTTACAATATTTATATACAGATCCTCTTTTTTGAGTTGGCCGTTAATACTAAACTTTCAGCTGAACAGGCTAAAGGTTCCCTGAGAACAGATTAAGAGATTCGCTTCGGCACACCACTGCATATTAAATTAGAAAGCAGACTATTTTGGTGCTTGTTTTTTGTGGCATCACACACTATAATGCAGCTCTTGTGTTTGTTTAATTTCTGATTATGATCATGTATTGGTCCTTCTGGCTAATGTTGAGATGGGATTTTGTGTTTTCAGATACGTCCACAGGAAATGTCAGAAGATTGTTTCTGGGTGTTGGCTGATGAGGACCAGTATGCCAAACCAGAACTGCTCAGTAGAGTTGCTCTTACATTTGGTTCACAAAGAACAGGTCAGATACTTTTTTTTTCTTTTTAATATGAAGAAAATTTCCATCTGCAATGCTTCTGTATTCTTTAAAAGCTCGATTTGTGTCATTTATCCAAGAATATTTTTGAAAATTAATTATTTTCTTTAGAGAACATTTTTCTGCAGCTGCTTTTTCTCTTCAGTTTGGATGTTTTTGAACTGTTAATGTCTGCTCTATTCATTTAAGCAGGATTAGTGGAACTTTGCTATGAAAGACTCAAGTCTTTCAAGCTTTTTCAAGTCAGAGTGGAGCTCTTGAGCATACTCGGTGAACTGCAGTACATATTTCTCTGCTTGTTAAAACACCACACAGTTACATCCTCCTACATTAGTATGTCTAGTAAGACCTGCAATATTCATGTATGAGATTGTTGGAGTGATTAAAGATAGAGCAGGAGGTAGCGAGATTTTATCACTTTTGTCTTCCCCAGTGTTTGGTCTATTAGTCCCGTCACTGATGATTTATTCACATTTTGTGTTTTTTTTTTTTTGTCTTGTCGTGCCTTGTCTTGCTTATGCCAACTTGAATTATTCATCCAGGTGTTCTCTACCTGTCACAACTCTATGCTGCTGGTCTCAAGGTGCCTAAAACCCACCAACACACAGCTGCAGTGTAGATTCTGAACGTCAAGGTGTTGAATAATACAGCTTAAACTAAATTGTAAACAGACATCTTCCTGGGAGGGCAAAAGAAAGGTGTCCACTGGGAGAAAGTTGGCCTTTACAAGAGATACTTTTGTTCCACATGTGTTCTGCACACCTCGGTGCTTATAATATAAGGACCAATAGTGCCCTTAAAGGTGAACCAGTAATGTTACCCCTCTGAGCCATCACAAGTGGTAGCTATGCAGTCAAGTTCAAAAGTAGGTGTGAAGGACTTTGCTGGCGCTCTACAATACTAGTTTCACTTATGTACACGCCCATCAGCACACGTTGTGGCCGGCTTGAGTTGTTGATTTGTGAAAGGCCGAGGCAGCTTAAAGAATAGTTTCTGTCTTTTTTTGAAACATCATAAAGCCCATTTTTCAAAAGCAATGATTTTACTTTTTACACTGGGATGATGACCCAAAGGGGTCAGATATCTATAAACTTCAAAATTTTACTTTTTAGCATTAAAACATGTAATCTGGGAACTAATTATGATGATAAAATTGTGACTGTAATAATGGATAAGCTCTAGAATGTTCTTCGGCAGCATTATCTGTCTGTTTCAGATATGATGAACATGCTACGTTTTAAGGTGGGCTGGACGTCTTCATTTGGCAGTGATGCAAGATGCTGTACTCGGGTGGAAATAATATAATATTTTCTTATATAACTCTTGGATTTTAAATTATATTCCTCCAAAAAAATCCAAGGACTTCAGTAATTCCTTGAAACTTGAAAATTCCTAGCAGAGGTTCACACATAGCGACTCACAGAGGTGGCACAATCTGACAGACTTGACTATGTTTTACTTTTAAAAGTCACTAAATACCTTCAACCTAACAACTGTTCCACTTTGAAGCTCACAAACCGACCACGGGTCTGTTTTGTTTTAACATTTAATTAGCAGTAGTACATTTTGGATTCGGTAAAATGTAATAAAAAGACTGAAACAAAAACAACAAAGCTAACATTCAACCCAGTTTAAATTATCTTTTGTTTTTTAATTTCTCTTCCTCCTCAGTGTTTTCCAGTCCCACTTCAGGTTGAAGGGGAAATATTACTGCTGTGTCTTGCTGTCAAATCCCAGTTGCAACAGCTGCTCTGAGTCAGTTATTGAACTCGTATGCATATGTGCTTTTAGACTTATTAAAAATAGCATTGTAGCATCATGTTTCATCTCACTTAAGAGCAGTAGCATCTGGATGAATATTAAACATTAAAAAGGACACACGGTAGTCATGCAGTGTTTGTCATTAAACATTCATTTGCATCTTTGGGAACGTCTTTATTCTTTGTTTGTTTCCTGCTTCGGTTTTCTGAGTGAATTCTTGCCGCACTGTAAACAAAATGCTGGGTTTGATTTGTTGCAGGGAAGAGTTTGGTAGACCACCCACATCTTTATCAGCACGCCTAAACTTTAAAAACTATGATTAGACTTGTACATTCTTACTTAAGATGCAAGATTGATACATTGCTTGAAAATAATATTTTTTCACCTTATTGCTATACTGTATTCTTGCTGGTTTCTAATACAGGGCTCCAGATTTATAGTGCAGTCTGACAAATGGTCTTGTCGTTCAGTTGGACTGAGACAAAACACCCGAGTCCAAAATCAGGGTACAAAGTCCTTTTGAATTAGCATCTTTTTGTGAATCAATCCACTATGAGGGTAAAAAATCATACTTAAAACTTTTAACAAGAAATGCCAAGAGATTGACAGTTTTTATTGTCTTTAAAGTGATAAGACCTTGTTGGTTTTACATGAACTCAACACTTGTCAAGCACTTACACAGTGCACAGTCAGTGAAGCTAACTATGCATCCATCTAAGGCTGTACAATACAGTGCCTTGCGAAGTACTCGGCCCCCTTGAACTGGTCAACCTCTTGCCACATTCAGACTTCAAACATAAAGATATAAAAATCAAATTTTTTGTGAAGAATCAACAAGTTGGACACAATTGTGAAGTGGAATGAAATTTATTGGATGTGTCAAACTTGTTTAACAAATAAAAAACTGAAAAGTGGGGCGGGCAATATTATTCGGCCCCCTTGCGTTAATACTTCGTAGTGCCACCCTTTGCTGCAATTACAGCTGCAAGTCGCTTGGGGTATGTCTCTATCAGTTTTGCACATCGAGAGACTGAAATTCTTGCCCATTCTTCCTTGCAAATCAGCTCGAGCTCAGTGAGGTTGGATGGAGAGCGTTCGTGAACAGCAGTCTTCAGTTCTTTCCACAGATTCTTGATTGGATTCAGGTCTGGACTTTGACTTGGGCCCTTTTCCAACCCTGGATCTTTTTTTTGTGAACCATTCCATTGTAGATTTGGCTTTATGTTTTGGATCATTGTCTTGTTGGAGAAAAATCTCCGTCCCAGTCTCAGGTCTGTTGCAGACTCCAACAGGTTTTCTTCCAGAATGGTCCTGTATTTGGCCCCATCCATTTTCCCCAAAAATTTTGATCATCTTCCCTGTCCCTGCTGAAAACCATGATGGGGGCCACCACCATGTTTGACAGGGGGGATGGGTGTTCAGGGTGATGAGCTGTGTTTTTTTCGTCAAAATATTTTTTTTGCATTGTGGCCCAAAAACAGTTCGATTTTGGTTTTCATCTGACCAGAGCACCTTTTTCCACATGTTTGGTGTTTCCCAGGGGCCTTGTGGTAAACTTTAAATGAGACTTTTTATGGATTTTTTGGGGAAAAGGGGCTTTTCTTTCCCTCTTCAAAAAGGCCAGATTTGTGCAGTGTACGACTGATTGTTATCTTAGGGACAGACTCTCCCACCTCAGCTGTAGATCTCTGTAGTTCATTCAGAGTGATCAGGGGCCACTTGACTGCATCTCTGATCAGTCTTCTCCTTTTGTTCGAGATGAGAGTTTAGGGGGACGGCCGGGTCTTGGTAGTTTTGCAGGGGTCTGATACTCCTTTTCCATTTCAATATGATTGCTTCCCAGTGTCTCTTTGGGACTTTTAAAAGCTTGGCAAATCTTTTTTATATCCAAATCCGGCTTTAAAATTCTCCACAACAGTATTTCGGACCTGCCTGGTGTGTTCCTTGGTCTTCATGATGCTCTCTGCGCTTTGAACAGAACCCTGAGACTACCAACGGGGGTGCATTATACAGAGACTTGATTACACACGGTGGATTTTTTTTATCATCATCAGTTATTTGGGATAACATTGGATCATTCAGAGATCCTCACTGAACTTCTGGAGTGAGTTTGCTGCACTGAAAGTAAAAAGGGGGCCCCCAATAAAATTGATGCTCCACTTTTCAGTTTTTTTATTTGTTTAAAAAAAGTTTGACACATCCAATAAATTTCATTCCCTTCACGATTGTGTCCCCCTTTTTGTTGATTCTTCACAAAAAATTAGAATTTTATATCTTTCTTTTTGAAGCCTGAAAAAGGGCAAGAGGTTTTAAAATTTTCAAGGGGCCGGGGTACTTTTCGCAAGGCACTGTATATCATAGTTACTGCCTATCCACTAAACAAAACTAGTGTTTACAATAATAATATTGCCAAGCACTGTTTGGAGTGCACAATATGTTGACTATTACATATTCCAAGTGTCTGGAATTCACATTTTGCATGTTGATATTATATTTGGCCTGTTGGATCAGGCTTCACTGAAGCAGGTGCCCATACCTGACATAGGTTATAGTGTTCAGGAAGGGGTGGAGGCATTGTACAGACAGATGGCAAAGAGAAAAGGAAAATGTAGATATATTGCGACTAATACCGTCATCACATAGTTTCCTCATGTTGCCCTACATCCACCTATCTCCTATCTTAAGTAACATGTCCAAAGCTTGAAAGCACCATGAGAAATGATCTGGACTAAAATTGAAAAAGTACTAAGTGGTGAAAAGTGACACGAGCAGTACCATTTTAGTCATATGTTTTTGTCTATAAGGTCACAGCCAAACAGAGAAACACTACAGCAATCATGGAAAAATAAACGAGTTGAATCTGACTCTGAAGCCCTGTAACATAACCAAGAGAGAAACTGTAGTACTTGTATATAGACAGTTAGAGTAAAAGGTTCAAAATCACTTCATATAAATAAGGACCCTACTCAGTATTTTTCTTTCATGTCTCATAATTTCTTGCATACTATCCAGCCAAAGGTAAATTGAAACGCTGAAACATTTCAGCTAACCAACCAAAATTTACCTTAACTGATTTGCTGTTTGAAGAATAATGATTTGCAATATTATTTTGTGATGATCTCTGACTTGTTCTTGCACATTAAAACCTAAAGAAAATAGTGTATCGAGTTTTTGTGTCACATTATTAACCTGGCTGCAGCTGGGTTCTAGTAGGTAGGAGGCTCTGCAGTGTTAGTTTTGAGACTGACTGAATGATTAGGTTGTATTAGAATGAACTGAGTTGGGTGCTGTATAATTGGTAATAAAGCTGAATTTGACCTGGTTGTCTTACGAAGAATATTGAAAATCACGTTTGCAGATTGAAATGTTTTGGTTTTGCTTTCTAAGAGTGGATATAGAAAATAAAAAAAGAAAAAAAACAGGAAGAGGAAAAAATATTTAGAATTTGGTTAGATTAAGTGTTAGAAATTATGTCCTATTATTTAACATATACCTTATTACGCAGATAACTAATTAATTGGGGAAACATAAAAATCTCGACCTGAGATACAGGATATTCAAGGTTTTCCAATGAATAGCAAAGTGTGAAAACTCATTTTCTGCTTTCAAGGAGCACATGTTCTTGTAATTTTTTAAGCGATCTTAAGGAATAGTTCCAGAGGTAAAAGGGTTCGACTCAATGCAGAATACAAATTTTGAGGATGCATGTTTCGTAGAAAACCCTTTTCTTGTCTTTTGTGTTGTCTTCTCCAGTGAACTAAACAGCTTTGAGGTGAGAAGCTACAGAGCTTCATATACGTCCCTCCTGATCCTCGGAGCTTCTTTTTATTTCTCAACCAGACGGTTCACGTCAAGTTGCTCATATCCCCACTTCTCTAAATCTGTTGTTTTTAAGTAATAAATGAGAATCCACCATGAGACCTGGGATGTCTTGTTGAGCATTCCAGTGTGCATTCAGTCTTTATGATGCATCTGCCTGGCAGTCAAACTAGACCTTTTTTCTTGTATGGAGAGCTGTTTACTGTTTTTCAGGTTCTTTTTTCACATTTTTAGAGGCTCATCACAGTGGACAGTGCTGGATTCTAAAGCAAGTTTGTTATCTTTAGCTAAGAAGAGCCCACTGAGCTCTACATCATCAAAATCTTTATTTTCCTTCTGTCATTGTATCTGTTGCTCTAAAGTATTATACACACATTTAACAAATCTTCATATCAGTTAAAAAAAACAACTGTCTTTTGTGATCTTTCACCATCATGGTGGAAGATCCTGAGATGCATAATGCAAATCGACCCCAACACCATTGCTAACTAGTGTGCATTTAAAGATGTCTACTTATGATTTAAACCAATATGCATTTTGACTACCATGGGTATTTGTGCAATTAGATTCCAGTTTATAGCAAGAATGTGCAAAGCTCACATTGTATTTTAATTAAAATTATTTTATTAGCATCTCAAACAGTACCAAGTTGCAGTTAAAACAAAGACACAATGGGTTCATTTTATTACAAGGAATAGCATCCAGCAGTTTATTTTCACTGTCCAGCTGTGTAGTGCTGACTCCTAAACCCTAATCAAAAATTAAATTATATTAAATGCTGGAAAAAGTAATACAAATTAGAAACTGTGGTTCAGCACTGCCTATAGGATGGACTCCTATTACTTCGTGTTGTACTAGTTAACTATTTTCTCCACCCTGGAATAAATAGGCGATGCTGGACATAACCCAGGGTATCAGTATGTAGATAGCTGTCAGCACAAAGAGGGTAAACATGTTGCTTTTGGCAGTTGTAAAGGATTTAATTACCTGTTTGTATTAGGTACTGTTGTTGGTGTTGTTGGCTAAAAAAAGATTCATCCATACACTCAGCAGATGATGTGAAAAGGGCTTGCTCGTCCTAACCTTGGAGTAAACAAATCAACAAATGTTTGTACACTTAACGTAATTAGTGTCAATCAGTGCAGGTTAGCACCAGTTGCTTTTAAAGTTCGTTAAAGCTGTTTTCTTTCTCCTTTTAATTAGCACATTAAGCACTGTCTAGTTGTTTCAGACATCTCACCTTCTGTGGTGAAAAGTGACAGTCTATCTTCACAGCTGACAGCATCTTTTAATCCAGTTTCTACAGCTTTGTGTTAGGGTTTTTCAGCCGCTAATAAGCCGCTAATAAAATGTAGTTAATAAGCAATTATGCAGTCGTACATTAAATACAGCAAACTCACGGTTTGGGTGCTGTGTTTGAAATTGCTCTTTTCTTGTGGGCGAGTGGCTCAGCAGAATAGAGAATTTAAAATCTCATCTCAAAAAACATATTTTAATGGATAGTTTCATAGCAGGGTTATTTAAATATCCCTGAATTTATTTTAAAGGCTTCCCCTCATACGGTTGAGGCTGAAATTATTCACGCCCCTGGCAAATTTAGATCTAAAATATTTTCATCCAAGAAGTTTATTTCTGATTAAAAGAAAAAAGACAGGCGCCTCCCAAAGGATCAAACAAATACATTTGACTTTTGCAATTGGCTCCAGGTCTTTGAGGTTGGAAGGGCTCCTTGCCATTGCCCTAAACTTTAGCTCCCACAGTGGTGGTACTTGCATGAATGGTGCCCTGGGCGAGCCCCTCTTTATGCTTTTCCACAACTAATCAAAATGCAGGTAATGATCTAAATTCTGCACCAGATAAAATGATGCATAGTCTCCCACTAAGTCAGTGAAATAGTGTGCCTGTTCTCAGCATGATGTGCACTCCCTATTGAGTGCTCATCATGAAAGCAATGAAAAACTTTAGGCAAAAAAAGTTACAACCAAAAAAAAGTTAAAAGATTACTTGAAATCCAAATCTATTAGTGGTGTGAACAATGTTGGTCTTAACAGGGAACCACAACCCCCAGGCTAGGAACATTGAGCTTTTGTACATTTACGGGCACAATATTTTTTTACAGACATTTTGTAGCCTCCAGATAAAACTGTATGTCAAATGATTGGTAATCCAATGAGTTTTTCTGTTGAGTTGTCAAATTGACATTTTTGAGACATGTCTGGATAGAAATGGGAAAGATTGTTATCAGATTTTTCCAAAGAATTACTTGTTAATACTTGGGTGATCTTCTGACTTTTCCTTCAGGACCAGCGGTTTTGCCATTCATGGTTTATTTCTGTCTTGTCAAAAATATGATTGGATTCTATTATGGTAGCGTTTCCATGCTAAATTGTTCAGCACCAAAGTAAATGTGAAATTTGATGGATATCTTTAAAATGTTTAATCAAAACCTTGAACTGTCCAATTATAAACTTGGGAATATTTAGGTGTTAGAGCAGTTCAGTGATTGCAAACACATTAACACATCAGGAAAACATAAAACATTTTGGAAGAGCAAATGATAGCCAGAAAAACCCCTCTTAAGTGCTCTTTAACTCAAAACTGAGCCAGGGAAGCCATATCCAACCCTGCTGTTCTTGTATGCCACTCTGCATTATATTCCCAGTCTTGTAATCTGAAACAACAGCAGCCTAGTTGATTTCCTTGAAAAAGAAAAAAAATATATTTTCAAAGCAGCAGAAATAGGAGTTATGGAGAATATGTGTGTAGTGAAATTGATGTCAGAAATGCAGCGAGCTACTTCACATTCCTTGGACAAAGCATTTGAGGAACCATTTCAATTCAATCAGATGCAACCATTCATTTTATTTACAGATTGGCAAAAAAACATCTAACACATATCCAGTTTTCTATTCCGTGCATCTATGTGCGAACTGCTTACTACTTTTGACCCTGATTCAAAATTTATTTCTCCACTCGTCCTTTGTTTCTGCTATCCCTGTGAAAGGCAGGGCAGCTCATGCCATTACAACCCAAGGCACGCAGTTCTATTTCTTCCTACTTGTGTCCTGAGATGTTATCTTTTCCCATAGCGTATAGCTGAAAGGGTATATTTGTTTATATCACAAAGATTAAATCTTCTGTCATCTGTGAAACAATTTTTTTCCCCATAAACTCAGATGAAGGAAATAAACTTTGAGATAAAAGCCATTTAGTGTAATGTTGATCTTTCTATTGTCGTTTGCCGTGTTTCTTTCCTGACATGCTAAATGTTGCAATCATCACAACAGGAGAACTGTCTGTGCAGTGTGACAAGTCAGAGTTAGCCTGTCCGGGCCAAATAAAAGTCAAAATCAACTTGAGTGTCTAGGATGAGTAAAAGAAATGAAACGGGTCCGTCAGTAATAAACTGGTTTTAAGTCTAATTCTGCTATAATGCTATGACTGACAGTGGAGCAGATGCTCACAAATTTCTCTATGGGTAGTGCAAAAAAGTGACAAACAGGCTTGGCTCCTGAGGTGAACAGTGGAGAAAGAAAAAGTATAGAAAAATATTTTAAAGGTTTAGGTTGCGCAACAACAGTGTACATTTAGGTCAAAAATTATTCATACCCCTTGTGGAGTTGGGTTTAAAATTATTTTTAATCAACTAAGATGTTAAAAATAGCTAGTTGAAAGTTTTTGATAGTCTTCCCAACAATCAGTGGCAACATTGTTTATTTGGTCTTACAACAGTTACACCCCTTCAATAATTACCGAGCAAGTTTTTGCATGTTTCCATTTTTTTTTTTTAAGATTTATCCTTGGTGATGAGTCCTTGAGGTTGGAATGTCTACTTGACATCAGCCTCATTTTTAGTTCCCTCTATAGATACTCTATCAGGTTCAAGTCTGGACTCTGGTTGGGCCATTCCAAAATGTTAATACTACTTCTAATCAGAAGAAACCTGTTGTTAAAGATTATTTTAAACCTAAATTGTAAGGGGGGAGGATTTATTTTAATGCAATGTTGGTTCACCCTTTTCATTGTCGAACCCTTCTGAGAAGGCGTAAACAATGTTTAAGGGTGTGTTTATGGGGATTTTTGTGAGGTCAGACACTGATGTTGAAGTAGAAGACCTAGCTTATTGTTTCTGCTCTAATTCAATTAACCCTAACCCAAAAGTGCTCTATAGATTGAAGTCAGGAGTCTGTGAAGGTCAATAAGGTTCTTCCACACCAAACCCGGTCATCCATGTCTTTATTTACCTTGCTTTGGGCACTGGTGTGCTGTCATGTTGAAACAGGAAGGAGCCATCACCAAACTGTTCCTACAATATTGGCAGCATGAAATTGTCCAAAATGTCTTCATCTACTGCAGCATTAAGAGTTAATTTCTCTGGAATTAAGGGGCCAAGCCCAACTCCTGAAAAACACCCCTACACCATAATCCCTTCTGCACCAAACTATACCGTTCGCATAATGCAGTCAGTCAAGTGCAGTTCTCCTAGCAACTGACCAATCCAGACTCATCCATTGGATTGCCTGACAAAGAGGCATATTTCAGAAAACACGTCTCCACTGCTCTACAGTCCAGAAATGGTGTGCTTTACACCTCTACAGCTGGTGCTTTGTATTGATCTTTATTGAGTCTAGCGGCTTAGCCATAGAAACCCATACCGCAATGTTCTCTACGCACTGTTCTTGAGTTAAACTGAAGACCAGATGAAGTTTGGAGGTTTGTGGCTATTGCCTTGGCAGAAAGTCGTTGACCTGTGTGCTCATATAAAGCAGCCATGCACTAGCTGCTTTACTATTTTATTCATTTTTTTTAGAGAAAGGTTTTTTTTAAGCATGCACCATTTCACTTGATAATTGTACACATCCAAAACAGTTTTCATTTCCCCTAAACTGCATATTTGTGAGTACATTTCCACATTACTGAAGTTTATTAAATCTGTCTTAAAAAAAAAAAATCCTTTTTATAGTCTACTCTCTTATTTAGTCTGTTCATAAAAAAAAAACGTTTCACATATGAAAATGCAAGGTAAATTTTTTTCTATAACCACTGAAATGAAGTTGGCCAAAAGGTATCAGCATATTAAGAATCTGTCAGACAATATTAGTACATTAATGCCTGTAAAGATGGAAACCAATCTGTGAGATATTATGTTTCATTCAGATGAGGGCTAAATGGCTCTGACCTGTGATGTCTGACGTAATTACAGGACTGTCATCATCCGCTTTCAGTTTCATTATAAACTGAAAGCACTAATCTCTGCAGGAACATTAAGTCCTTTTGCAAAAAATCGACAGAATTTCAGCAATTCTCTGTAATTACAATAAACTCAGTTGTTATTTTTCTTTTGACAAGTCTGCTATTGCAAAGAAATACAAACTGAACCTAATCTGTCCAATCTCATTCAATGGTTTGTTACACGTCTCTTTATTCAGTGCAGCGCATTCTTTGTTTTCTTTGCTAACAAACAAATCTGAATCAATGCTCACTTCAGACATCACTAACATCTTTATTTGTTTCCCCTCTTTGCTCTGTTTCTCCTTCTTGTTCTTTCTTGTCTTTCTTTTTCATGTTTCTGCTTTTGTGACTGAACTTCTGCTTGGCTTTGCTTGGCTTTGCTGCTGTGCTTGATTTGGAACAGAAACAAAAAGTGAGTTATGTTTTTAAGCTATATTCCAACGGCTATTGTATTTTCTTAAATGCTATTGATACATTTTTTTTCATTTGACCATAATAATTACAAATTTAAAGACTGTAATATTAAGAAGGCCTCATGAGATTTCTTTAACTAACCAAGCTAGCATTATTCCTATATGAAAAACTAACTACCCGCTAAACCTAGGAACTGGTTGTGTCACCCTTGACGGCAATTGGCATCAAGCGTTTTGGACAATTAGCTAGGAAAATTTTTCTAATTCAGCAAAGGTTAATGGCATTCGAACACGAACAGCTTGTTCAACATCATGTTAACGCATCTTAAATGCATTTCAGACGTTTACTAGGCTACTCCAAAACCTGCATTTAGTGTGTTTTTGGAGCCTTTTAGAGGTGGGCTTCAGATCATTGTCATCTTTATCAACATTGTTGTTCCAACTTGGCTCATCAGTCTGCAGAATATTTTCGCAAAAGGTTTGGTGATCATCAGGATGTTTTTTGGTAAATGCGGAGAGGTCTTTGTGTTCTTTTCAGTCAGGCTTGTTTTTCTCTTTGAAACTCTCTTGTGGATGCCAGTTTTGGCCAGTCTGTTTTCTTGTTGAATCATGAGTGCTGACCTTAATTTTGGTACACAAAGCTTTAAGTGGTGTTCTGGGCTCTTTTGTGATCTTCCATTCTGATATGACTAACTTTGTTTCTCATCTGTTTTTTAATTTGTTTAGTTTGGACCATGATGTGTTGCTTTTTAAGATCTTTTTTCCTACTGTATGTTGTGAGTCAGATCTATTTAAGTCTTTTTTTTTTTATTCTGCAGGGCTGACAATTATCAGACATGGGTGTGGCTAGTGAATTAACCAAAAAAAGATGTAGTTAATCATATTTGGGTCATGACTCACTTAACAAGGGGGACAATTATATTTCTGCAATGGGTCAGGTTGGTTTGGATTAGGGCTGCCCAAAATTAGAAATACATGCAATATGCGATAGTACTAGTGAATGCTGTGATATGACTTGCAATAAATAGGCAAATAGTTGAAAAGTGTTGCTGTTTTTCTCCTTTGGGTTAGTTGCAAACATAGTCACCAGATAATGGGTATTAGATCCAGTTGCTGAAAAAAAAAAATGTCCATCTCAGCGAGAAGGTTTTATGTAAAAATGTTCTTTGTGTTCTACATCTGCATTATTGGTTAACATTTATTATAATACAGGCAGTTCTTTGCAATGTGTTTATCCTGTACACTGTTGATGCAATAATGATAAATTTGCGATATATTGTGCAGCCGTAGTTTGGATAGCTTTTTATTCCTCATAAAATATAAATACGTGCAAATAAAACATGATGCAAATGATATTCAGTGTTTAGAGTTGAAGAACGGTTGAAAATCAAAATAATCATAAAAATGTTTTAATGGGCAGTAAATTACACTGCATTTCTTCAAATACAAAATGGGCCGAATTTGGTTAACACAGCTAAAAGTAGGTGTATGGTATTTATTAGCATGCATTCGATTCACAATGCATGGTTTGCTTACTGAGGTATGACCAAAAAGAAGAACATTTAATCTTTTTTGTTATCACATATCAACTAACTCATATGTTTGGATAGTGCCAGGTAATAAAACTATTTCCGTATTTTATCAAGGAACATAGAATGATAATCTATCAAACTATGTTAAAGATGGGCGTCAAAATAAGACAGAGAATTCATATGGTTTATCATGCTGGATGGGGCAACCATGTTTTACAAGATGAAAAAAAGATTTCACCCAGTAGTATAAACTTAATTTTCAATATTACATGCTTTAACTGAAAAATATTTGTACTTCACTTACTGCAAATGGGTGTAGTAGTACATAAGTATATTGCTAGTTGGGAATAAGTAATTGTTTTTTTTTATATTTGTAATTCCTATTGTCCCACTTTAGGGAAAAGTCTATTTAGTTTACTGCATTTTTCTTGTTCTTTCAGTTTGTATTGTATTGGTGTCTTGGGAACTAAAATGTTCATTTGAAACTGTATGATGATGGGTATTTAAATAGTTTTATACAGAAAAAAATATTGTTTTATGCTTATGTCGCCAGCTCTATGTTGGGGTGCTGTGTATTTAAAATATTTCATATAATTTATGGACTGTTACTTATGCTTAGATTTCTGTTATGCTGCAAAACACATTAAAGGGAATATTTTAGTGTTGTAGATGAATTTGCCCTCTAAGCCCTTTGCTAGTGTAATGATACAGTTCTTTTTCTTCTCACACATTGCTTTTTGTCAGTTGTGCCAATTATTGCATGTACTTCAAAGTATTCCCACATGCTTATCTCAGTTGATGCTTGGAATAAACAGCGATTTTCCTTCCATCACTTTTACCTGTCAAAAGATGGCTGAGTGATGGATTTGTTGCTGTAGCTTTTGGAAAAAAGAGCAAGAATGTGAGTACTGCCCTTTCCTGGGGGCAGCCAATAGATAAGATCCAATTATACAAAGTCCACAGAGATTGCAATATGCGTTTCTTTTTTTTTTTCTTGACAGGATGCAAGCAGGGTGGAATAACCTAAACCATCTCCAAAGTTACAATGCTACAAAGAATACCTAACAATTTGTAATTTTAAAATATGGTGTGATTATTTGGGATTCTAATTAAATAGACTAACATAAGAATGCGCTGGACCCGAGTTTGTGAACCCAAATTCAGTTCCTAAATCAACAGCTTAGCATATCTTTTTGCATGTGTTTTCCTAAAATTTCCAAATCCCATTTTCATAAAAGTACACTGATGGCATAGATAAATTCACAATGGAAAATTTTGTAAAAAAAAGAAAAAAAAACTACACCTCGAAACTTAGATGTGCAACAAATATGCTAAAATCCTAAAATTTAAAGAAGGGTGTACTTGTTTTGGCTTTGACTATACATCTGAGACCTTATTAGCAAAAAATATATTTTATAGTTATTTTTCTTTGCTATTATTAGCATATAAGTGTTTACATACAGGGTTCTCGCCAGCGCATTTACGCTGAAAGTTGTCGGCGCTACGCTGAAATTAGGCTCATTTTTTATGAGCGTATCGGCCCTTTGACATCTGGGCTCCCTCCGTGTAGCTTTAATGCCGGCTATAGCGCATGCGCTGAGTCTGTTCCCACTTCCTTTCACCCTATGATCCTGTGCAACTGCTAATGGTAAAGCTTTCTGAAATCATGCCAGCTTCGAAGGGTGGGTATAAATGGCCGTTTATACCCACCCTTCGAAGCTGGCCCCCCCTCCCAAACAAGAAAAAAAAAAGGTTTGGTACTAATAATTTTATTTTCATTTTGAGAAACACTTTCCTAACTTTCAAATTTCATCTAAGCTGATGGGAAAACTAACCTGGCCACTTGAGCTGACCAATCAAGCATATCTAGCTTTTTCAAGTGTTGTCGGTTGCGTAGCTTCCATTTATAAAGAAAATGTTTGAATATATGGAAGTAAATGGTGCCCTGCTCAAATTCTCTTGAAAAATGAAGAGGTTTAAAGCTGAAACACATATCTATTGTTTTTTTCATCGTGTTTAAAGTGGAGAAAATGTTTAAAACTGTTGTAGGCTGCCTTCTATCAGAGAAAGTATGAGGTAATAACTTTTAAGAAATAAAACCTAAAAAATTATAATGAAAAAGTTGTATTGACTAACTGAGGTTTTAATTAATTAATGCAATTTCATTTAAGTTTATAAACTGAAATTTCCAAATTCCAATTAAATTAAACTAAACTACAGAACTGAAAGTTTATTGCATTGCAGTGACTTTGTTCTTTACAAGTCACAATTTTTGATGTTTGCCCATTTGATTTGATGTTTGTTATTAAAAGTAAATGAATTAAACTCTTGATACGGTGTTGTAACAAAAGTTACACTTTTGGTGTTAAAAAAAAGTCAGTCAGTCAGTCATTTCTACCGCTTCTTCCATAGTGGGTTGCGGGGGAGCTGGTGCCTATCTCCAGCAGTCTATGGGCGGGAGGCGGGGTACACCCTGGACAGGTCGGCAAAAAAAATTATGTGCTTGTTAAAAAAAGCTTCATTTGTCCTATTATTGTAGGTGTGTTTTTAAATACACTAAAATTAAAGTAGAGGAGCACGATTCTAAGAAGCTGAGATTTGCTGGTTAATTAGTCAGGTTATCTGCTCGAGTGTTTAACTGACATGCAACTTGTAACTTGACAACTGTAGTTTCAAACAGCATTACCTTAATGAGAGAGATGGTGGAACTCCTTTAGCTTCCACATCAAAACTGCTTGTGTTTCTTGTGACAGAAAATACTTCCAAACTGATGAATTTCTCCTTCTTAAAAGGTGCACGGTTTAAAAGAAACTGCAATATTATTGATTATTGCCTTGACAATATCTATTATGATTAATCCTCATCTTTTTCACCCTTCTCTTTCTTTCCTATCAATAAAATGTCTTCCCCAATTCATGAGGTTGATGACATCTTGATCACAAATATCTATATTAGGTGTGGGCATGAAGGACAGTGAAGCTAATCCCACTTGCTTGTCAACATTTTACGCATGGTACTTGAAACATCATAGCAGTCATTTGCGATTTCGATATTGCACATGATTACAATTGCGATGACAATTGCAGAAAGGGGAAATTTTATTAGCCTTCTTTTAGCCTGCTGACTAGCAGTGTACACCTGCAGGTAAGGGAGAGACAGTGCTGTGGTTTTGTGGCGTTACACTACCATGTGATACAAGCACATCTCCAACTGTTTGTGCTTCATACTGCTGGAGAAAACCATGCTCACTTGGCCACTTTTTCTGTGATCTCATTAAAAGACCTTTAAACTATAGAAACCATATGATGGAAAATTCTGGCATTTTAAAACCACAACTTTTTAAGACCTGTTCTGACTTAATACCAAGTAATCATCAGTGTAAGTGGAGTGTGAATTTTGAAAAATATATTTTTTGCATTTGTAATTTCTATCATGCCTTTAAACAAAAAATAATAATGATTAAGAAAGACCCAAAATAACTAACTAGAATGGTGCTTTGAAATAAATACCAGTAGTCCCTGATCAACATGGCATTCAACGTTGAGAGGTGTATTGTTGAACACTCAAACAGGGTGAAAAACCAGCAGTCATGAAGGGGTGCCACATGATGAAAACCGGCATCAACAGGTCACAACAGTTTCGTAGCTCTGTATGTTTTTTTTTATAAATTAAAAAGATATATTTTCAGCAGGTCTCCCTAGTAGCAGGATCTAGCACAAAGGTCATTGCATAAGCAGTTTGGCAGGATTACAGCATAAACTTGACCAGATCTCAGTCCGCACTTTATTTATTTTAACAACACAATAGTAGTTAAAGACTAATCAAAGTTATAAGGGTTCACCTAAACAGTCCATTAACAAATAAACCGATCTACAAAACTTACTACTAGTTATTTTACATACACAACATACATCTGGTTACCATCACAGATGAAATAATCAGTCAAAACAAATGAAGAACAGTCTGTGTGGCCTGTCACAATGAGGTGGATGATTAGGGATTGCCATCCAGGTGATGCCATTCTCATGTCTGCTGTTCTCATGTCTGCTTTCCATGAATCTTGCCTTCAAGAGGTTGACCTCAAAGACCGGTTGGAGGTATTCCAAATAAAAGCCTCACACAACTGAAACAAACTTCCTGTCAGCCAGTGTAAGGATGTGCTTCCCCTCAGAGAGATGCTTTTCCAGCACCCTCACACATCATCTGTTATGCAATATAAATGCAGGTTATCATTCTATGGCCTCCAAGATGCTGTATGTACAGAAGACAGGGCTGAAGATGAAATGGAAGCAGTAAAATAATGTTGCTATCCTGTGTATCTGGTATTTTCTGGGGGTGAAATGTAGCACTAGAGCAATACTTGGAAAACAATCACAGCACATTCGATTTATGTGGTGAGAAATGGAGAGGCTCACATAAGTGGCTCTTCTATTGTTTGCTTTAAATTTATAGATCAGTAATTTGAAAAACAAATTCCCTGTACAGATATGGCATTAGTTTAATCTTTGCAAACATTGTAATCCTAAATATGACTTAAGCTGATGTTGTTGGCTATTTTTGTTATTCTATACTACAGTGCTTATTACTTATTGCACTTGTGTTTATTAATGGATTACAAAATAATTGAAAATCGATCTTTACTTTGAGATGAGTTTATGTTAATTATAAATCACCATATAAAAGATTAAAAGGCTTTGGGTTTGGTAAGATGCCCAACATTAAAACAAAAACTACCTTCTGTAGGGGAAATAAAACTGGTGTTAAAACAAGGGAGCATACCAAGTTTCCCCCTTTTCATGTAGCTTCTGTATATAATTTACTGTATTGTATTAATGCTTTGCTCTTAGTGGATTCCGGGCTCTCAAGATCAATGTAGCCTGTTAAAGAGAAAGTTGGGTAACGACAAGTTCGTTCCTCACTTCTGGCACGCTGTAACAAATAATTATACAGCCCATTTCCATATAAATATAATGACCTAGCGAGACGGCATGTTTGTGTGGGCTCTGTCAGTCTGCACAATGCATATTTGTAGAACACTCGATGGAAGAGGTGGTGTGTGTGGGAGAGGTTAAGCTCGTATGGGTTGTTTTGGGAAGTAAAGGCTCCCAGGTGGAGTTAACGTCCGCGGTCAAAGCTGACAGCTTGGCGTGACTTGTCAAACTATGTGACACATTGAAGAGCAATGATCATTCAAATTCGTGCTTCTGCACCGTCAACCTTAACTACAATAACCCTCACAATACATCTAAATTGAGCCCACTTAACATATCCACTTAACATATCCGTGGTGGATAATGGGTCTCTCAAATGCGAGGTGGGAATATTTCTCAGAAATGCACAAGCTTTTGTAGTCTGCTGTGTGGAGAACTTGATAAGCTTTTGAATTACAATGAGACAAAAGCAGCTGAGGAGGTTGGTGGACACGGTCGTAGGAATTATCAGGGGATTGAACACCAGAGAAGGTGGGGATGAAATGACTGGAAAAAAGTGGCAGTAGGTGGCATTGTTTAAACTAAATACCTCCAAGCGGCTTTAGAAAGTCAAGTTATTACATTCTCATTTATCCCCAATTTGTCTTAAGTGCAGAACCTAAATCACCTTATTACTGTCCTCATTTCTGCAAGATTTTATTCAAATACAATGTAATGTATATGTTGGCTCAGGAAGTGTGTGAAATGTGGCCAGATTACTGAGGTTAGGAGATAGAATTAGCCTCTAAAAGGACTTAAAACACTGCAAATGCAGTTTGTTATGAAGCACTCTGAGTAGCTGTGGATAGCAGCAGGATGTCTGTCTCATGCTGTCTTGCAGTTAGTATTTCTTTCCATGGGTACATATCGGCTCTGATCAAATGGGGTTTCTCGCTTGCAAGTCTGTCTTTTTCCTTGCTTTCCCCCCCCACTCACTTCATGCTTTTTGCTTTGACATTTTGAAGAGCACCATTAGTTCTATAATGAGTTTTTTGTGTGTGGCTTCAGAAACTGTGTGCCATTATGACACATATCATCAAATGCAAAAAATCATTTAAGGCTTTTCATGTCGTTGCTGAAAAGGAAGGTCTGATCACGTACTGCGAACATGGCAGTCTTTAAATGATGTCCATGCCATTATTTTCCTGTTCAGCATATATTAAAATGTGTACATAATACAACAATGCCCAAATTGCTTTTATGTTGCTTTGACAGCAATTTTGTGGGCCCTACACACCAATTACCTGCACCTTTTAACATTGTCTTGAAATGCTTGAAAATGTCACCAGTTTTCCACAAACACTCACAGTCCTCACAAGCTGTTTCCCTCCTGCGTTGTTAACCTTGTCATGCTTTCTCACCCCTATTTTTTCCTCCTATATTGTCTCCTTTTCTTGTTCTGCATCAGCGTTTCAGACATCAGCATTCAATTTGATCCCGCTTTGTTTTTCAATGTCTTCGTATCACTAAGGTAATGCGCGGGCTCGTTAAAAATATATTTGCCTGTGCGACTTTATATTTTATTGTGATTTTTGTGTGTGCAGGGTGAGGAGGGGGGTGTAGACATGTGTGCAGAAGCATGAGGAGAAAAGGGAAAAAAAAGAAACTACCTCAGTGATGAATGGTTTAGGCTGGCATCAGTCCACTGAATGACTTGGGAAATGTTAGGATGGGCTTAACAACTGTTAAGATCAGACTGGTGCTGTCGCTGTGGAAAGAATATGGAGATAACAATGCTTCAAACCTGATATGACTGCTGTCTGAAATTACTCATTTAGCTTATTCACACATACAAACATTTTAAGAGGGCAATGGTGCATCTTCAGGAGTCCTATAGAGGGCACTATTCCACTGAGAATAAAATCCTTGGTAAAATTCATACCCACAGGCCAGCACACACTGATTAACAACCTTCTAATCACCCATGAATCTTATCGTGTCAGTGAACTTCAGTCAAGATTTGCAAATTTTTTTTTTAAAGAGTATACTTGTTCTCTCTGTGGGAATGATTTCTTTTTTAAAAACAAAAATGACTGGGATGTTGTAGATGTTAATGCTCACAAAGAAGTACTTTTTGTGATCTTGGTGCAGCAGGAATAGATGGAGAAAGGAGGAAAAAAAAGCCTAATGAAGTCTGTTAATTTGCTGCTATCAGAATGAAAGTCTCAGACTAATTATGGCCCTGGGTCATCTAGTCTTGATCACAGTTAGAGGTGGCCCTGCATGGTTCACTTTGATTAGCTCACTCACAACAGAGCTCCTTAACTTCATTACTCTGATCTCCCTCACTGTCTCACTTTCTCTGGTGCTAGCACAGCAGATAGGGGAGGATGCTCCATGTGCAAATAGAAAATTGTAGCTGTTTTCGCATCGCTGTGCGCACCAATGCCGAGTTGTGTGTTATCATAAGGCAGAAAGGAAATGTTAGGGCAGGTATGTAGCGCTCAAATAACACGTGGATGTCTGTTTGATGTCTCCTGTGCTTTCTTGTACTTCCTGTCAGACTGACTGAAGTTCAGGGCTTAGTGGAATTTGAACCATACAGCGAGTCAACAGTCAAATTGTGCACCCTGTCTGACTATTCGTCTCCACTCTGTTGACTGTAGACTTGACAGATTTGTTGGAGCGCTGGATTTCTTCACTTGCTGCAAGCAGCCCCCTTCTGTGCATCTGATGTCTAGTGGTGAATTTTGCTGCAGGCAACATTGTGTGTTTAATTTATAAATATATGTGCCTGGTTTCCAGTTATAGCTCATGTTATGGGAACCTAAATGTGCTTACAGTCTAATTATAAAGAAGATTCTAATTTGTGGGTCTCTATAACTAATTTAAAAGTTAGTCTAAGATTAGTTTCGGTAAAGGCTTGGCTCAGGCAAGCTGTGATTTTGTCTGTATGCTTCTGTAATGTCCTTTGAAGGTACTGATATGTCTGAGTGTGTATGTGGGGGTTTGCTGATTCAATTGTGAGGGCTTCTAAATTAACCCTGCTACAGAACCCCCCTTAATAGCAGTGATTTAAACCTTACCTGCATGACTGCCTTGATTGGTTATTAGAACCAACACAGTGATTTAATTAGCCTTTGAAGACAGCTGCCCTCTCAACTTTCCCTTTGCTGTGTGCTTGTCTTACCTTTAGGTCGTGCCACAATATTGTTCTTTAGATAAAGAAGCCCTGTTAAAATAAAAAGTAAGACACAGATCTTAAGTAAAACTGAGGAACAAATAAGCAAATACCAATACATGCACAAACATACTTCTGATCTCTTGTGTGCCTCAAAACCACATTTGACTGATTTGACCCAATTGCTAATGCTGGGCTGGTGCTAATGCTGAATGCAGCAATGTTAATTGATGCAGATTGTCAATATTTAAACTAGAAGAATAATGATGTCATAGGCTTTTACCAGTGCTTTGACTTTGCCTCCAAACAGAAGCTGTTTTTTTTCTGCTGTAAATGAAAAATAAGCTACAGTTACTCAGTGCTTTATTATTATTATGCCAAAAGCAAAACCAGATTATAAAATAGCTCTCTCAAGCTCTTAAGCAGTTCTGGGTTCTACACAGGTGGAAAAGTGGTGCATGCTAGAACCGGATTTGTAAAGTAGTCTCTAATTGCAGGTCCCACAATGTGTTAAGGTTTATAAATCAGTGCTATATCAAAGGTGAATTTTTTGTTTCAAAGGGCAATTTTGGAGTAGACAGTGGCTTTTTAATGAGGTACTAATGGGATAAAAACCTAGAGTATAAATACCACTTTGCAGCATTTAAAGATTTCAACTAAAATGTAATGTGATATACTTGCTTTTATTTAAAATGGGAAAAAGTTGACATCAGAAAATTTCCAAGGCATAAACGCAACAGCTCTCACACACCATGCATACTCCACATGTGCATGACTACTGCAGCATTTACGCAACTGCCGCTTAAATACTGCAGCAATGCCCCAATAATAGTTTTACTTAAGCTCATGTAGCACCATCAAGGTGCTTTGCCTGCACTGATAAACATCAATTTGCCTCAGGATGCAGGGGACTTGAATTGAAATTGAAACTGATGACTTGACATTCTCTTCGATTTAAGTCAACACCCGAATTTTATACCCATGATTCCAATACACTTGAGCTATTTAGAATGGGAGCACATCAAAAGCGGTATATCTGTTTCAAACAAGTGACACATTTAAATATTCCCCAGAATCCCTTTAATTTCATTTGATGTAAAGCTAGGAAACAGTCTTACAGCAGCTTAAGACTGATTGGTGGAGCTTGCGGTCTGTCGTTCTCTGTCTTTCTAGTAAGCAAGAGAAAGTATTGGAGCTTTTTTCAGCCAAACAACCAACCAACCAACCAGCAACTAGTAGGAGACGGGTGCTACTCCATATATCCAGTGAAAACAAGCCTAAAAAAAGGCTGGCTCTGTTCTGGTGACTCCACTGGAACCTCTGGAGATCATTGTACAAAGAAGGACGCTTAATTAAATGAGGAACATTATGGAGACTCCTGAGCATCCCCATCATAAGACTGTTGTACAACAACAGTGTCTTCAGTCAGAGGCTTCTTCAGATCTGCTGTAAGACAGACCGCTACAGGAGATCCTTCCTGCCTACAGACATCAGCATCTACAACAACTCTTTCAAGAAACCTTCACAATATGAGCGACAACAACATTTAATTTCCTTTCGGGATTAATAAAGTATTTTTGAATTTGAAAACTCCTGTCACTCTGGCACTTCTCTGGCATTTCATTATAAGGACTCTAAATTCTAAGAAAGGCATGATGTAATATTTTTGTAAAACCGCAACTTCTGAAACCTTGGTTCACCTCCATACCAAAAACCATCCCATGCCTCTTTGGGAGGTATATAAATATCAGGTGTGGAAGTTTGGACTTGGTTTTTGATGTGGCCTTTTGGCATACCACCTTGTCATTTAAACTAGAGATGCACGATAAAATTCTTTGGCTATTAGCAAGCCAACATTTGCTAAAATACATTAAACAAAACCATATCTCTTACTTACCGATATAAAAAAAACATAAAGGCCTCTAGAACTGATTAAATACAAAGGAAAAAGTGCATTCCACGATTTAGATTCTAAGTACATTTATTTAATTATATTATCAATATATATTGGTAAACAATTATTTAAACTGATACAGTGCATTTCTCACAAATATAGAAACTAAAATAATACACCACTGACAATTTTGGACCATGTCGTATCATGCTTATTGGGTTGACATCACAAGTCCATATATCGATGATGAAGCTTATTTCATTTACATTGTTGTTAATAAACATTTAGCGATCACATCATACTTAGTTGGAAGGCACACATCAGAAAGTAGCGACGGCTCGGCAAAGTAAAACGCGGCTCCAAGTGTCTAATGAGCCGAGAAAAACCTCTGTCTTGAACAAGGGTTGGTCTTCAAGGGCCATTATTTCCATAATTGAATATTTAATCGCTTCAGTCCTAGTGTCCTCTCTGGCAAATTTTCAAAAGCCTCGACAATGGATTTAAATCCTGATGGCTTCTTGAAGGTTGGCTTGTTGCTAGCATCTTTAGCAGCGCGGGCGTCCTGAAATACTTTGAATACTCCGTCAAAACTCATCAAATTTGACGTGTTAAAGGTCGTGCTGCGTTTCCCTCCTCGTGAAACGAACTTTAAACATTTGTTACACAAAGCCACCGAATTTTCTTCCTCGGAAACTTTGCCATGTTTTCTGTTTACACATACACGCTGTGCTGCATTTGAGTGGGGTCGGAAGTTACCTGGTCCCAGTTTGGGAGTTATTCTTTCGACCTTTTTACGTTTATATTTCTATAGTTTGTGCGCAACATACCTTGGTAGTTTGTAAAATACTATTAACAATTCTAAAAATTATGACCGAGATGTTTCCTGGTATGAGGGAGTATTCTAATGATTTTTTTTATTTTCCCAGTTAGAAAGTTGTTTTCTCCAATTATAACAACGGCACTTGAATGCTATGTAGGTGTTATGTGGGAATGAGCGCTTGATAAAAAACACCCATACAGCCATGCTGAGAAATGTAACGCTATTCATTATGATATCAGACAGATAAGTATGGCGTTATAATTCTGAATATCGGCCTGATAATTATCGGCCCGATAGTTATTGTGCACCCCTGATTTAAACCATTTGCATCAGTATAAACCGGCTATTTTGGATTTCCACCAGTGTTTTTATCCTGTGGTGCTTTTTTATGTACACTTCACCTTGCTGACTTCCTTATTTGTTTTTTTAAATTAAATGTACCCCTGACACTGCTGTTAGATAACTGTAGATTTTTAGATATTGACAATGAAGTTATACAACTTGAGATTAACAGCCCATATGGATCTTAAAAAAAACATCAATAAAAGTTAAGATTATTTGTTTTTTGATTGCAGAACAGTGTGGGGTTAAAGTACCTCACTTGGATATTTACTTTGTAAACTTTAGGTTTTATATTATCGTTAGTGTGAGAGTGAGTGCTTTTAATCAAAAAGCAGAGGAATGTTGACCCCTATATCATCAGACCTTTGTGTATACAAGTAGGGAAAGTGTACAAGAGTGAATTCATAATGAAGCACAAAAATGTTTGGTAGTATGCTTTTAAATATTTTTGTTAAGCGTTTCTGAAATCTTAGGTAAGATTACAGTCTGCAAGGCCATCATGTATTTGTTTCTTCCCAACACTGAAAATAGTTGACTTCACATAACAAGCTATCGCTCTTCATTGCAAAACCAGTGGCTTTGTTACATGATGAAAATATGTTTTTAGACGTTGCTCAACTCTAGGTTTTTACAGTACTGCAATTTCAACCTTGATACCAATCCAATACTTAATACCATTTTCAGAAAAATGAAATTAAGCATGTAAATGTACTGAATGAGAGCTCATTCAGACGTGGTTGCATATACTATTAATTTTAGTAATTTCTGTCACTTGTTTAGTTGATTTCTGCTGTTAAAATGATTGCAGAAGACCAGCTGCAGTTCGGTGAACATCACAGTTATAAAAAGGTATTCCTCTTTGGTAAATTGATTCTCACACATTACAGCGATAGGCATGTAAATGACATAATTTGCAGGGAGATGACGTGTAGAAGAGGCTCCAGAAAGCATGTGTTTTGCCCATTATGACTGGAGCAATAGTGTTACAGGCATTTGCTTGAGCATCCAACAGTCATCACTGTGGGTTAAGGTCAAGAGATGAAAAGGATGTCCTGTTGATGCATTAGATAGACTGTATTGTATTGGTGTATTTTTATATATTTGTGATTTTAGGCAAAAAGTCACTCAAGGTAAAATGGATTATTAATTATAATTTTGTCAATTCTTTAGCTGATAATCTTTGTTTTTAGCATTAACCACAGGGTATACTATATATATATATATAAATTAGATTTTCTGTGTGTGTATGTGAGTGTGTGTGTGTGTGTGTGTCAAAATCAGGGCAGTTCCAGTAAGCTGTTTCCTCTGATTAGAAATCCACCGTGATAAGATGAAGTGCTAGTGTGAGTGGAAAGAGCCGAGGATGAGGAGAGGGAGATTTGTGTGTGTGTGCGCATGCGCGTGTGAAGGCTGGTGTGGGGGGTTGAATTTGAGGTGTTACTCGCTTGTCTCTGAGGCCCGCCTGTCATGTACAGCATCAGTCATGCTCTTTCACAGCAGTTTTATTTCATCCACCACTCCCTTTAGTGCTTTGATGGCAGAATTTACTGATATTGCCTTGTGGGAAGGACAGCTGTTTGGGACGTGCGTGCAGTGTTACACATTTCAAGTGCCTTTACACTGTGGTAGAGATCAGATCAAAACCAAATGGCAAAATTACTACAGGTGAGAAGTGTAGATAACTTAAAACAAATCCAGCATTGAATCACTAGCTGATCCATCCACAAAACATTACTCGCCGTTCCCCTAAGAAAATAGTAAATCATCTCCTTTCTTGTTTAACCAGTAATGTTTTTGAAAGGGAAAATTATTTAAAATGTTTTTTGTTTTTTGGGGGTTGCCCAGTTGGTAGCACTGTTGTCTTGCAGCAGAAGGTCCTGTGTTTGCATCCCGGCATGTGATCTTTCTGCATGGAGTTTGCATGTTCTCCCCGTGCGTGCATGAATTCTCTCTGGGTACTCCAGCGTCCTCTCACAGTCCAAAAACAAATTGTCCTATGAGTGTGTGTGTGTGCATGGTTCTTTTCCTGTGTGTCTTTGTGTTGCCCTGTGATTGACTGGCTACCTGTCCAGAGTGCACTCTGCCTCTCGTCCAATGACCTCTACAGACAGACACCAGCCCCCCTGAAACCCAGCAAGGACAAGCGTGTTTTGACGGTGGATAATTGTATTGATAGATAAATGGATGGATGAATAGTTTGTTTTTGTTTTTTTTTACTCTGGGAGTAATAGAGAATTTACTTCTCCAAATGTGAACTGCATTTGCAGTAAATAATCATATTTAGTCTTTATGTTGCTACAGTTTTTAACTATTCTAACCAGTGAGTTGAAATTAATCACAGGAGAGGCTTTAACCTAATTTGGAATATATTAAGAAATCCTGATCTTTGTGAATCAGCACTAATAAAAGGCTAATTTAGAAGCATTTTGTCAGTGTTGTCTATGAGGAACAGCTTAAGCCTCACTTTTTACTGATTTCTACTTTCTGATTCTATTAGTTATTGGTATGTGACTCAGAACCTTTCTTCTTGTAAAGAAATGCACATCCATCATTGCTTCTGTAGGTTATACCTTTCCTGTAACGGCTGCTTCTTTTCTGCTTTTGCCAATCATCTTATGGGACAAGCTCTCCACTGCTCAGCTCTCATAAGTGTATCCTTATCTTTCCCTACTTCTTGGGTAATGGCGCAATCTGATAATCACAACTATCGGCACTTTCTTTGATTGATTAACCTGTGACCTTTGACCTCCTGCAGTACACGTTATTTGGTTGATGTATAATTTGTGGATTTCTTCGAGGAGGACCCGTTCTCAAGCCAGAGAGACTGAGGGGTTATGTCTGAACGGGCAATCTAATTAGCCTTGTTATTAACTGATAACAACTAGGGTGATGTGGATTGACTCTATGTAGGTGATGTGATTTCTATCTTGTCTGTATCTCTTAAACGATACAGATGGATGTAGACTGTGAAGTAACATGTGAGGTTGACTTGTAGATTTTTTTTTAACCAACCATGTATACAATGCCTTGCAGTTGTATTTATAGCTGAAGTTCCACATTTTGTCACATCACTACCACTAATGTCAATATACACTCACAGGCCACTTTATTAGGTACACCTGTCCAACTGCTCATTAACGCAAATTTCTAATCAGCCAATCACATGGCAGCAACTCAATGCATTTAGGCATGTAGACATGGTCAGGACGATCTGCTGCAGTTCAAACCGAGCTTCAGAATAGGGAAAAAGTTGATTTAAGTGACTTTGAACGTGGCATGGTTGTTGGTGCCAGACGGGCTTGTCTGAGTATTTCAGAAACTGCTGATCTACTGGGATTTTCACGCACTACTATCTTCAGGGTTAACAGAGAATGGTCCAAAAAAGAGAAAATATCCAGTGAGCGGCAGTTCTGTGGGTGCAAATGCCTTGTTGATGCCAGAGGTCAGAGGAGAATGGCCAGACTGGTTCGAGCTCATAGAAAGGCAACAGTAACTCAAATAACCACTCATTACAACCAAGGCATGCAGAAGAGCATCTCTGAACGCACAACACGTCGAACCTTGAGGCGGATGGACTACAGCAGCACCACACCGGGTGCCACTTCTGTCAGCTAAGAACAGGAAACTGAGGCTACAATTTGCACATGCTGCGACATTCGGATGGTAGGGTCAGAATTTGGCGTCAACAACATGGAAGAATGGATCACTCCTGCCTTGTAGCAACGGTTCAGGCTGGTGGTGGTGGTGGTGTAATGGTGTGGGGGATATTTTCTTGGCACACTTTGGGCCTCTTAGTACCAATTGAGCATCGTGTCAACGCCACAGCCTACCTGAGTATTGTTGCTGACCATGTCCATCCCTTTATGACCACAGTGTACCCATCTTCTGATGGTTACTTCCAGCAGGATAACGCGCCATGTCATAAAGCTCGAATCATCTCAGACTGGTTTCTTGATCACAATGAGTTCACTGTACTCAAATGGCCTCCACAGTCACTAGATCTCAATCCAATAGAGCTACTTTGGGATGTGGTGGAACGGGGGATTCGGGGGAGCCGACAAATCTGCAGCATCTGTGTGATGCTATCATGTCAATATGGACCAAACTCTCGGAGGAATGTTTCCAGTACCTTGTTGAATCTATGCCACGAAGGATTAAGGCAGTTCTGAAGGCAAAAGGGGGTCCAACCCGGTACTAGCAAGGTGTACCTAATAAAGTGGCTGGTGAGCGTATTTTACTGTGGATTTGTGTTACAGACCAACAGAAAGTTGTTTTTTCAACATGTTTTGCAATACAAATCTGCAAATGTTGTGTGCATTTGTATTCAGCTCCGCTGAGACAATACTTTGTAGAAGTGTATAATCTTGCTAAACACTGGACTAAACTCTGTCTATTTCTCTTTGCAAATCATCTCGAGCTCTGTCAGACTGGATGGAGCGTAGCTGTGAACAGCAACTTTTTGAGTCTTGCAACAGATTCTCAACTGGATATGCGTTTTTACTGCAAGTTATTTCTTTTGCAGTTTCTAGATGTTTTTCCTTAGTGTTTAGGATTATGTGTAAGCTTATGTTTAGGGTTAGGGATACACACAGCATTTTGCATGTGGAACAAAAAATTTAATTTAGTTCTTCTCTGACCAGTTCACCTTATTAGGGCGACCAAAAAAAATAAAATCAGAATTCTGAGATTAAGTCAGAATTGAGATTTTTTTTTTCTTTTTATCAATGGGCCTAATACTCTTCTGTAGTTTTCCCAAAATTACCTCCTGAAAACTATAACAGGACTTCTCAGCAGCTCCTCCATACTACTTTTGTCTCATGGTTGATTCTCTGATTAATGCACTACCTTCCTGGCCTCTCAGTTGAGGTGGATGGCGATGTCATAGTTTGTTCTTCTGTTGTGCCATACTCTTCGCTTTTTGATATGATGATTATTCAGTGCTTGATCATTTAAAGCTTGGAATATAGTTTTATAACCTAAGCCGTCATTAAACATTTCCACATGTCTACTCCTGACCTGTCTGGTGTGTTCCTTGGTCTTAATAATGCTGTAGTATTCTATAACAAACCTCTGAGGCCTTCACAAAACCACTGTTACAAGTGGATTGTATTTATTAAGTAACTTTGTTAGGGATGTTGGAGTAAAAGGGGAGCCACACTTTTCATGTTTAATTATTCCTTTCATTTTACTTTTTCCAAATGAAATTTGTGGTTGTAATGTGAAAGGGTTTAAAGGATCTTAATACTTTTACAAGGAACTGAATGTATATAAGACAAAGATGTTAATGATAAGTGAATTTCAGAAATATTTGTTGTGTGCTAGGTTAAATAAGGTGTCATCTTACTTTATGTTTTAAAAGAAGACTGATACAATATCTTAATGAATGCTGAGTAAAAATGCTGAGTAGACCCAAATACAAGATTACATTTCTCTGACAGTGAATATATTTGTTATTCATAGATTTATTTCATTTTAGTTGTGCGGTCTTAAAATTTTATCATGTTTTACTATTCATCAAAACAATGTAAATTAATCATTGCATGTTAAACACACACAGGAACCAGGAATGTGCTGGAGGTTATGGATGGTATCATATAGCAGGAATATGCTACGTGTTTGCTGTCCTCCGTGTCTCTTTAAAGTCAGGTTCATGTAGAAAAGGAGTTACCTCAAAAAAATCTAACCTTGTATCACAGTATCTCATACTGTGTATGTTTACACTGATTGAATTATACCAATCCATTTTATTTCTTCTGCGCGTAATGTAAATCTGGGATAATACTACATCAGTAACAACAAATAAATTGTTTCTTGCCATGTTCTTAAGGTTCCTTTCAATGCTGATCCTTAACATTTGGCAAAAAAACCAAATATTAAAACTGAACATAAAGTTTTGATTTAACTCTTTACAGCGGGCTCAATTTGAGAGTAATTCCTCTGCAATTTTGCAGATTTACTAGCTCAGTTCTAATTTTGAACAATTCACAGTAAAACTTTGCAATTCTGTTTGTTAATATTTGCTATAGCTCTCTGCAACTCTTCCCCCCTCTAGCCCTTTGAAACTCTTTTATTTCAAGTTTATTTTGTCAAAGCAGTTGTCTCCTTATTGTAGTCCATGTGTTTCAGGCTGCACTCTTGTGATACATTTTTATGTCTTTATTCTTGTTCCTCTTTGCTTTATGTTGCACTCTTCTTTTTACTGTCCTGCTTGTATGTCTCTCTTTTCCCTCTCATTCATAGACTGTGAGGAGAATGTAGTCACGGAGGAGCCAAGTAAGTTCAAGGAATAGCTCAGTGTGTGGCTGTGTTTGTTTTTCTGAGCGTGGTGAGCTGTGCCGTAGGTGTGCGTGTTTGTGCACATGCTACTCGTCTGGATCATGCGGGAGCTCCAAGTATACCTCTTCACTTTTTAATTGGATACAGGATCCCTGAAAGAAGAACAAGACCGTGTGGAACAGCAGGCATACCTTTTCCTGCGGATTAACCCCTGTGTTCTTAGACGCTCTTCCCCTCTTTTATTCCCCGCTATCCTCTCCTCTCTTCTCAGCACACACCCGCGATAATTACAGCAAGAGACAATTGCCCGGCAAACTCCAAGGGTTGCATGTTTTGTTCTGTTAATCCTGTGTCTTAGCTAATTAAAAGCAACCAGGACTTTCTCTTTGTTAATGTGACTTAAGAGGATGTGGTTTTTTTGTGTGTGCTCATATCTGAATTTACACTACCTGGCCAAAAAAAAGCATTACCTTATTTACTGTAGAAAATGTGTAAGAGCATTATTAAAGCCTGGAGTTCGAAGGAGGAATGTGGTTGGGAAAGAACAGCAGCCGATGAAGTGATGAACGCATCATGTCAAGGACCTACTATACAAGGCTTTGATCAAGGGTTACTTCAGTTGATTGATGTCCTGCAACATATGCCCAAAAAGTAATATCAACTGAGTACCTGAATGTCCATCAGTCGGATTGTCTTTCAGTTGATGGCACAGAAACATTCTGAGATGACATAGTCCACAATACACTCCAGATTGAATCTTTGGGTACTACTGTAGAAGCCCTTATGTGGCGCTCTGGTTCATCCCTTTACACAAGCTCTACCTTTATAAAACATTTACTCAACTCTGGTTTGAGATTAATCTTTCATGGATTGGAAGTTCAACATGATGCTGTGGTTAATGTGGGCGGGTATCAAAGGTTAAAGTAATATGTGCCCTAAAAAATGTAAATGGGTCTCATTTTGGCCAGACAGTGTATGTTCTTTGTTTTTTTACTTTACATCTCAGTTTTTAGTAGGGCTGTAACTGTACATGTACTGTCAGTTTGGTACCCCTGAACACATGCAGAATTCAGTACTAAGTGCGCAATGCACGGTTCTGTAGCACAACTTTGAAAGGTGACATTAAAACAAAACAGAGTATCAGAGTTTTTTTTTGCCTACCTATAAATTCATGTCTTTACTTTTTGTAACATTTTTGAATTTTTGTCTTCATCAGCTAAAAAGGAGGAAGAGGATCTGGAGGATAAGAAATCCATAAAGAAGAGGATTAAAGAGCTCAAGGTGCTCGATCCCAAGATTGCACAAAATCTCTGTAAGTATCCTTTTCCTTTCAGGCCACTTCTATCTTGATTTACATTTACATGAGCCTTCAAAATTTGTTCTTCAAGTGTAGTAGGCCTTTCTGGGTTTTTTATCACTGTCACTTTTGATTCTCCTTGTACTTTAAATTTTTTTTTATTGTCATGTTTAATAACCTGGCAAAGAATGGGTTACCCAGTCTTTTACACAGGTTTAGAATATAAAAATAAGGCTTGGGTGCACTTAACAATTAACTGATACAAGCTTAAGCAAATCACATTGCCACAGTTGAATCACAAACGAAAATGCATGTCAGAAAACATGATCTTAATCTTTTCCAATTTGTCAGCCTGGTTCTGAATGAAACAATAAATCCTAAATCTGCAACAAAACATGATGTCTAAAAGCCATTGCAGATGGATAGGGGGGTCAACAGTTTTTCATCTCAACAACATGGCACGCTTGTCTACGAGAGAACCAAAAAGCACCACTGGATGTTCCACCCAAGGAATGTGCTCAATTAGCTTGCTTAACGTACCAAAGAGAACAAGTAAAGGATTTAAAGGTCACTTACTGGTCAGTGACCCTACTCAGGTTGTGATAAAGCTACTCCCAGAAGCGCAGGGCATGTTCAAAACATATGTATTAAGGTGTCCTCATCACAGGCACTCCAAGGATTTAAACCCAGGTGGATCCTAGCTAACTGATTTTCACAAACTGACTTTCTGTAACTGCAAAGTGATGTTGATTTTACCAAAGCAGGGACTGATATATTAATATCAGCTGAAATAGTAGGGTTTTAATCTATCCTCCATGGAGATCATATTTTCTCTGAAAGAGCTGGAGTTGCATTACAGAGTTTATGATGAATTTAGGTAATTAAGTCTTTATTAAACATTTGTAAGCTTAGAAACTTTTCAATTAGATTTGCGTGATTGGGCAATTACACAATTTAAAAGATGAGATTAAAGAAAATGTGTGAGCGGCAAACATCTTAAATTCAAAATCTCTCCTAGTTAAAAATCTCTTGGACTTCCCAAATCTTTGAATCAAATTAGTTTCTCAGTTCTAAATTGCAGTAAAAATTTAAATATTCTTTCAGCAGGCACTAATGCTGGTAAAATAATATTTGTTCCAGCCACTCTAGAATTTTACAAGCCAATCTTTGCTTCAAACTTTTGCTTTTTTATCTCATTCGCAAAATAGTTAAAAAAACTATGAATAGCAACAAATAACATCTGTTTTTGGAAAAGTCTAATGGTAATCGATTCTTAACTCTGCAAAATGAACTGTTGCGTTAAATAAATATAATGATATACCATTTATGTATATTTAGACATAATAATGCTGGTGGGAGCATACTGCCCACAGCTCCAGGTCAGTTTGCTCTTTCATCAATTCGTTCCCCCATTTCCTACCCACACATTTCGTCATTTCGTCCATTTCCACTTCAAACTTGTAACTAAACCAGTTTGTATCTATCTACCTAACCGTTGTGTATCAGTTTATTTCTATTGGTACTGAGGTATTGTTGATGAATTTTGGTAATGAATAACCATTAACATGTTTTAATGCTTTAATTTCATGGAAAATTTCATTTAAATGTTGATTATATTCTCAAGTTTTTATATTACTCCATATTTCTACTCACTGGGGTTCAGATTGCCATTTGGAGCCATCTGCTTCTTGCAAAATATGAAATTTTGACCCTTGGTCAAATAAAAATGCCTCTCTGTGACTTCCTGCTGCAAAATATAAATTATTGGAGTCACTTTAGCACCTTTCCTTACTGAGTAGATGACAGAAAATTCGGTTAAACTATTGGCTGTCAAAGCAGCTACAAAACATTCAAAATTATAAAAGAACAGAATGGTAAAAGGGGTAAAATGTCCAGCACTCACTGCCAATGATGGGAACAAAACATTGATTGGTTGCTTTCGTCAAAAATTTGGTTATGTGATGGTCAGTTTTTTTCAACTTCTTATAAAACACCCCTTTAACTTTAAAAACTGATTTAGACTGGAAATGTAAAGCTATGTTGCCAATCAGGTAATTTTCCAATGATATTTTAAACTGGAGTAGTCTAGCTGCTGGTCAGGCACAAGGCCTCCCATGATGGGTCAGCTGTAGAAATTCAACTCTGTTTTCCTGTGGAAATTGCAAACCCACTTTCAGGTTCCGCAGATATACTTTATTTGCCAGTAGATGGCCAGTGGTGGGTACTAATATCCTCTTCTTGTTCTGAAATTATCAAATAATAAAATCAAAACACTTATCACTTTTAAAAAGCCAAAACCATCCTGAATGTGAGGTCCTTTTTGAAGATCATTTCATGATGAATACACTAAATTATTCACATGATCAGGGCTGCCCAAACTTTTGCCATCCTTATGCCTTTGCTTGTTGCCATAGGAGTTATTACAAGACAGCACTTAATGTGAACCTGGCCGTTGATACTTATGACTCATCTCTTCGCACAAAGCTAATTAATGTTAAGGATCCATTAAGGGAGAAAGAGAAAAAATAAAACGCTATGGCGCATGATACCATAGATCTGTCCTCTCCCCTCTCTCTCGCTCTCTCTCTATTTGCACATGTGTACTTGGCCCTAAAACCATCGTTTTAAAAGCACCCGGCATTAATGAGGATCCTGCTGATCTCTTAAGCACTCTCGGATCTTTGCACCTCATTGGCTTATATGGAGGGGAGCTGTGACCTTTGTTTCATGCATTAAAAGAAAATGGGACTAATCAGCCCAGTAACAGTGATAAATCATGCAGTCGAAATTATAGAGCAGAAAAGAGAAGGGAAAAAAACAGGTAGAGTGGGCAGGTTCACAGTATGTATTTCACCATAGGAGGGAAAGGGTCTAAAAGCCTTGACTGAGGTTGGTAATGAGTATGTGATTTTTTTTCTTTCTTTTTGTTTGATTGATTGAGTTGTGCTTCAATGTTAAGTTTTAGTCTAATTCCTCCTATTGAGTTGTTGTCTACTTTTATTTTCCTCTCTGCGTTGAGGATCTTATGTCACCAGGTCACATGAAAACATGACCTTGATGATTGTTCGATTATTTTTTTTTTCAGTGAAAATGAAGGTTGTATGAAAAAAGTCAGACATTCATGAAGAAAACGGAGCCGTATGTTATGTTATTATTAAAAAGCAATATGTTACTTATTCACTTGAAGTTAATGTGTGTGGATTTCTTTACACTGCACTCAAATACAGACAAGCTACCATGCTTGTTATAATTTTGTGATAAACCTTCAAATGGCTGGAGTATATATATTTAGTTTTTTATAATTCTTAGAGCTAGAACAATGACTTACCCTGACGAGCCATTGCCCATCTCATCCCTTATCATACATTCTGTTTTGGATCTAGCTAAGCTCTTTTGATTTTTAAAATTAGACATTTAAAAATAGTTTTGTCTGATGGACTCATGCATTGATGCAGCTTTAATTGGATTTCTCTTTGGTTCCAGCTTCATTTACTTAATGTGTTCTTTAATGCTTTCTTGAGTTCTTTTGTTTTCTATGACTTTATTCTTCACTTTTTTCTGTTACTTTTTACTTCTTTCTAATTAATTTGATAAGTTGCCTGAAACTTCACTGATGATGCACAGTTGTGAATCATTCCAATATGTACAAAAGGATTTTTTTCTTATTTTCTTTCTCTCTCTAGCAATCTTCTTGGGTTCCTACCGTATGCCTTATCAGGAAATACGTCGCATGATAGTGGAGGTGGATGAGGAGCAGCTCACTGAACCTATGATCCAGGTAGGACAAGCTTTACATAAAGTTGCAAAAATGTTTGGAGCTTCAGCTTTTTCTGCTGTTAGATTTCGTTGACCCGCCTACAGTAAATCTGGTCATACTCTACTGTGAGATGGAAAGAGGACTGAAAAGTAACTCACCCGACAATATGCAACTACACACCTGAGGCTGGAATTGGATTTCTTGTGCTGCTCTTCTCCTACACAGCTACAAAGGTTCATGCCCAAACCCCTGTCCGTTGTCTTCATTAGTTGTCAACCTTAAAACAGAGCGTAGCTTGAGGCTGAAACACTGGAAATCTCGAAATATGGAGTACACCCTCATTTGTGATTGTTCGGTCAGACAAGGAGTCTCTAAATAACAGAGAACTAAACAAAGAAACATATTATGGGTGTTTACCAAGGTTGTTTAACCTGTTGGTCCCCTTGTGTTCTGCTTTACGTTTTCACTTTATGACCTTAAATTTTTTTTGTCAGCTGTATAACACACTTTAAGTTAATAAAAAATTTTTTGCCCACCTGTCCTTCAGTTTATCAGTTTATTTTACTATCTTTCTTTCTTTTATAAGAAATGAAGGGGTGGAATAAGTCACAAAATCCAGTTTGGTTTAAGCTTTTAGGTCATGGTTTTGCGTTTGGTTCACCTTTTAGGTTTTTTTGTTTTATCAACATTCCAGATATGCCATGCATCAGCAGATGATAATCAATATTTGTGGATTTAAAAATAAGTTATACCCGGAAACATGTCATGGCAGAGACTGGGAGGTAGTTTGGCCTTTGGTAGGCCATTACAGCTGTCTGAGGTTAGGGCTTGGGTGTATTTTAGCAGCAAAAATCAGATTTGTTTTATTTGAGGTGAAGTCAGTCAGTCAGTAATTTCTACCGCTTCTTTCATAGTGGGTCGCGGGTAAACTGGTGCCTATCTCCACCAGTCTATGGGCGGGACGCGGGGTACACCCTGGACAGGTCGCTAGTCCATCGCAGAAGTTGTTTTGATACATTTTTTTTTATTATGGACTTTAATTTCTAAGGTGAAAACTTTTTTACACTTTCTTGTTGGCTCTGTACAGTAAGTTTGAGAACTACAGTCTTTCCAAAGTGTTAGCAGGAGGAACAATTTTTCCTTCAAAGGTTTATGTGTTTGTATTACATGTTAATATCCTGCATCCCCCACAGTGGCATAGGGCCTCTTATATTTAGCTATAAAATATCAAGATGCTGTAGTTATGGCTTTTGCCCTCTTTGACTTTTCACACAGAGGCTATTAAAAAGCTGTGGGAAGTTGAAGTTCTTCTGTAATATAGCTCAGTTTTGGACCAATGCAAAATATTTTAGTATTCCAGTAAAACAGAATAAAGAGAATACTTTGAGCATTTTCGAAAATAACATTGTACAGTTATTAAATATTTATTATGATAATATTAGTAAGTAAATTCCATTGATTTAAAAAAAAAAATCACATCTCAAAAAGGTGCATGAAAACAGGTCATAAAATCAAGTCCTTCCTGAAAAAGGCTCCAGCTGCTTTCTAAAATATTCACTGGAATCAGAGCAACACAGAGATAGAGGCAAGCATTACACAACTTGGGGGCCATTGCTTTGAAAGATCTGCCTCCTCTGTCAACAGTAGCAGTCTCTTACTTGTTGATCTCAGACGATGGGAAAAGACTGTAAGCTACTATTGGGCAGATGTATAAGTAGGTGCAAAACCGCATAGGTATTTAAAGTGAGAACTGAGATTTTAAAATAGATTGTAAATTGTACAGGCAGCCAGTGCAAAAACACCAAAATAGGGGAACCTGGAAACCACTTTAGAACCTTACAGTGTCATATACGCTGTTTAATTAGGATTAACAGCTTAAGAAGGGAGCAGCACTTTATAGATTTTACCAAGTGCCCAAATCTGTATAATATTCTGCACTTTTGAGTCACTTTTTGTGTTCTTTTGTTACATTGGATGATTATATCCACCTCCAAAACCATCACTATATTGACCAATTGTTGTATTGTCTTTACATTTGCATGTTAGATGACGTTTTATTAAATTTTTAGCATTTAGTTTTGCTTAATTGGATTTTTTATTATATAATTATAAAACTCGTCCTTATGGGATACATGAGAGGAAAAAAAAGACCAACAACTCTGTGCGAAACAAATAAAAAGACAGTTTGCCAAATTAACTTTATAATTGGGTTTTTGGCTGACTAATTTTGCTCCAAACACTGAGGTTAATGAATGCCTCTGAAGGTTTTAGATTATGTTGCTGTCATAGTGTGCAAACTGAGTTGAAACAAATAAAAACAAACCTGGGCTACAGATGTACACATTGAATAATTCATTTGATCAATTAATAGTCATTAAGGCAAATTCAATTATGGAGCATCAATAAAATAAGTTTTATTAATAGACATGCCTTTATCTGCGTTGACTCCAGGCAGCAGAAGAGTTTCTCCACATAAAACTGCAAATGTTGGATTTATTGAAAGTGAACTGCAGTATATTCATCATAAGAATATATAAATGGTATTTCTTTAGCTTATAAACAACAGCAAATAAAATTTTCTCTGTGGTTTTTTGCACCAAAAATATGACATCATGCCTGTCCTTGGTAAAACATAATTTATTTTTTTAATGAAAAGCAGAAAATAAATGCATTAAATTTTAAGGAAAGTTCAAATGGTAAAGCAATAATTAATGTCTAACAAGGTGCCGAGCATGCTTATTGAATTTAATAATGCCTTTTATCGTGGTTGCTGCTGTTTTCATCTTCTCTCTTTCACACTGTTTGCAGAATCTTGTAAAGCACCTCCCAGAGCAGGAACAGCTGAACACTCTGGCCAAGTACAAAAACGAGTACTCGAATTTGTCAGAGCCTGAGCAGTTTGGGGTTGTGGTGAGTATACTCATGCACACACACCCACATACACACAAAAAACTGTCAGCCCAACTCAGAGTAAATGGCTATTGCTTTAATAACAAGTAGAGCATGTGATTTTTTTCTTTTTATAATCCAAAGCGAAATGCACAAAAAAATCTAGGCGTTATGCCACACTATAACATTTTTGAAGATTCAGAACCTCTACTCTCTTCTTTATCAGCATAGTGCAAATTACGTGTAGCAGGAATAGAATAGTTAAACAGAACATTACTGGCTGCACAGTTTTAGAAGACATGTTTGTTACTTCATTAATGTCATGGTAATCTAAACTTGTGTCCTATTTGCATTTCATTCGCTGTCTATATGAAAACACTAATGCACGCACAGGCTCACACTGAGTGCTTTCATATGATTAACATAATTCAGGGCTTTTTAAAAGTCTATCTTTTTAAGAGGTAGGAAGAGAGCCAGGACACCTGTGGACTAATTTATGCACATTAAAAAGCAGCACTTGCTACCTTTTTATTATGTCTGCATCATTTTCCTAAGGATGTTCCAAAGAAGGATTATTTGGATTTATACTTAAAAGGTGTGGTGGGCTTTGTGTGTTTTGTGTTTATAACAACCTAAATGCTGACTAAGACATGTTATAATCTACTTCTTTTGCCCTTTGTGTTGTACTCGCATGGAAAATATATTTGGTTGATTGACTGGAGGGAGCAGATGAAGTGGTTACAATAGCCTTTTTTGTAAAACTAGCAAAAATGAACCAGGTAAATCATGTTTATGTAATGTCTGTATAGGCCCAAAGCAGCTTGTCCTTTCATCTTAAAGAAAAGCTGTAAAAAAACAAATAGATGCATTTTATAGTTTGTATTTTCATCACATTCTCCCTCAATCTTTAACTGAGGCCTGTGTTTTTCATTGTGTTGTTGTAATGTCTGTGCAAAGTAGCGCATTGTCAAAATCGCAGTGCCATTAAAATATATATCTTTCTGCAGGTAGATTAAAATAATAATCATAAAAACTTTCACATGTTTTTGTGCCAAAAGTCAAGAATAGGTAAAACTCAGTTTTAATTTTCATTATTTTCATCAAATTTCATGCAGAATTTTGAGATACTGATATAGCAGACTCCTGCTTATAATTCAGTTGTGTCTCAATAAACTAGAATATCATCGAAAGGTTAATTTATTTCAGTACTTCAGTTCAGACTAGGAATATTATATGGATTCATACACAGAGTGGTATATTCAAAGTGTTTATTTCTGTTAATATTGATACCTGGTTTACAGCTAAAGAAAAAACAAACTTATGTTTCCCTGAAGGTTAGAGTATTACATAATACCAATAAGAACAGACGACATTTAATATAGACATGTTATGCTACGGTCATGTTATGGTCTAAATCATGGGGAAGACTGGTGATTTGAGTTATCCTCCAGACACCCTCTACAAGGACAATCAGCACCTAAAGTCATCCCTAAAGAAGCTGTCTGTTCAATAAATGCTTCATGCACGCATATTATTAGAAAGTTAAGTGGAAGAAAAACGTGTGGTTAAAAAAAAGGTCCACAAGCAACATGAATAACGTCAGCCTTGAGAGGATTGTGATGAAAGCCCTTTCAAGTGTTTGGGTGAGAATGAAAAGGGGTGTCTTGAGTCAAAACTTAAAGAACCACCAAACACAGACCTACATAGGACATAGGACATTAAACCACTTCTGTTCAGGTAGAAGAACATTTTGTCCCAGAGTCACATGCTGCTATCATTTTCCCACAGAACTTGGCAACTGCCCACAGTACTAAATACCTTATTGAATAACCATGATATCACAGTGTTTAATTGAGCAGCAAACTCACCTGACCTAAATCTCATAGAGATTCTATGGGCTGTTGTCAAGATGAAGATGACTGTTGTGCAATTATGATTATTTGATTATGAATATTTATTTAAAAAAATTCTGAGTATTTCTAATGTATAATGTCTAACCAAAATCTCTCACAAAAAATAGATATTAGAAGTACACTATGGGGTTGTTATTATTGGCCTACTAGTACCTATTAATAATTATAATTAATTAATTGTCATCAGTAATTTATAATTAGCCAAAATCCCAGTACATGTAACTGTATTATCAAACCATTACACAATAAACAGAATGAGACAAAGAAATGATCAGGCTCAGATTACGGATTACTCCAAACAACTTTAATAATCCAACTTTAACTCACGGCTGATTTAAAATTGGCCAGTCAGTTCTATGTATAGACAGTCACTATAGACAGTCAGTCTGTCTATAATGTTCTATGCTTTCCACTTTTTTTAACTTTTAAAACATAAATCAATTGAAAAAGATTTGTTGTTTACTGCTGACTGATGTAAAAAAAAAGTCTGATTTTTATTTTTGCTTTTGCTTCACTGAAGCATACCAGAAACATACTGAACCATGATTTTTGTTTACAGTTACACTTTTAATGTATTCTCTCAGATATTAACAGTACATGCTTACCGTCACACTTTTCCTAGATTATGTATAACATTGGAATAAAGAGCCTATTAGTTTACTCACAGCTGCTCTCCATACACCTCCATTGTGCTAAAAGACACACCTATCTTTATTTGAATTCATCATATATATGCTCATGGCTTAATTTGTAAACAATTGGGGCCAGGAGCACAGAAAGATGCTGGTCAGATGGGCCAGGTGGTAACACTCTGAACATCTCCTCTAACCTGCAGGGCACCAGCCAAATAAATGAGCAGCAGTTTGTTCCTGAAAGGGAACCAAAGGTGCTGCCTTTAGCAGCTGTTCTTGTCCACCTTGTTTGTTTCTTCTTATTGAAAGGTAGTCTAAATAAAAGACTTTTTGCTGTGACAGATATCTTCATGTTTAACATTTTTTTGCATTGCCTTTTCTAGTACACCCCAGGTATTACAGATTTTAAGAATTTCTCATTACACTATCTCCCCAGACCTCTTAATCTGCAGCCTCTGTGTATCCAGACTGCTATGTGAACAAAATAAATGTTTTGTAAGAATTTGTAGCTTTCATTATTTCTACAATACATGTAAACCTCAGAAAAAAAATGAAACCTGAGGGGTAAAAAAACTCGATAGAAGCAGAGTGAGAGTCTGTTTAATCTCATTGGTACATTTCATTGCTTGTTTAAAATGTGAACCATTAAGTATACATATTCAAGGAAAAAGAAAAATGCCAAAAGCTCGACAATTTTTGTTTTTTAGGGGGAGCGTGGCCTCATTAGGAGACGCCAATGCTGATCTGTTCTCTTATGTGTGTTTACGCTTTATCTCAAACAATGAAGGAACTACCACAAGCACACACAATGTTCAGATTGTTGGAACATTATGCACAGAGTGGAACAAAACAAAAATTTGAGATAAAATATTTTTTTCCTCTGTCAATGTAGGCCTTTTTCACTCCAACATTCTAAAGTGGGTGAATTATATGGTGTTTGTGCTTTTTCTATTTACTCTTCAGCTTCAAGAAATTTTATTTTTTCCCCTTATCATTGTGTCACTTTTTTATTTTTCAAAACTTCACATTTTCTGGTATTACGCCTCATCTCCCTAGTGCTTTTCACACTGATGGTGTTTGCTCTCTTCTTTTCCTGGTTATCTAATTACAGTCATATACTTATTACATGACTTATCCAATCTCCGGACTTCATTTCAGCTTCATTTTTGAGTCTTTTGTGGCATTTTATTCTTAATCTTGTTAAATAGTTTTCCTCTTTTGCTCTCTGCCATTTATTTTAAACAAACACATTGACACTCACATATAAGCTCACTCAGTCACTCACTGAAACAGTTATTTGATAAGATTACAGTAGCTATAATTAAACCCTCGATGGAGGACATCAAACCGCATAGCCAGCTGTTGTTTGAACTAGACAATTGGACCCCCCCCCCTCCTCCCCAGCACACATACACAATCACTGTTGTGGCCAGGTCTTGGGCCCAATGCAATATTTTTCAATTTTCTCTAATTGTGTGAGAGTGGTAATCCAAGGCAGGCTATTGTATATTCCACCCCCTCCACTGCCTGGCCTATATGGACACTAACTTCACAATTAACTTACCAGACCTGGGACTCAAATCAAATCACTGCCAGCATCTATTACCACCGCCAAGCAACACTTTCCTGTATGCAGGTTGCATAAATGTGCACTAAATTAGATCAGCTAAATGTTGAAAGTGCCAAAAAATGTGGTTGTAGATAATTTGAAGTCTAAGTATGTTCTCTGAAGTAGGGTTGTCATTTTTTCAGTTTTGCTGCATACATTTTCTGTTTATATTAATACCTATCTTTTCTTGTCACAGATGAGCAGTATGAAGCGGCTGCGACCTCGCCTTAGCCACATCCTTTTCCGACTCCAGTTTGAGGAGCATGTGAACAACCTGCGTCCAGATATCCTGGCAGTAAACGCAGCATGTGAAGAGGTCAGAAAGAGCCGCTCTTTTGGGCGCCTGCTGGAGTTGGTGCTGCTGCTGGGAAATTACATGAACGCAGGCTCTCGAAATGCCCAGTCATATGGCTTTGACCTCAGTTCTCTTTGCAAGGTAAATGCTGGCCTCCACAACGACCTTTCACATACACTGTGCAGTTATTTATAACCCCATTGGCACTGGTTCAACATGAGTGACACGTGTCCAATAGAGCCCCTGATACTGCATATTGATTTTATAAAGCTGTGTTTGCAGGTGGACACTTGAAGTGGCAAAAACAAAAGATATGACTGACATGAAATGAACACTGCGTGAAAATGATCTGCCTGGCTCCTACTCATTACTGCAGCCTATTCTATTCTGTCATATTCTATTCTGTAATTAGCTTAATGACCAGCACGGCTGACAGGGCTAACAGCTGTTGACCCAAAGCGACCAGTGTAAGCGGAGAAAATAGGGCCAAAAAGGAAGTATCCAGCAGAGGAAGTGGAAGAAATGAAAGAATCGCTTGACAACTTAACTTCAGAAATCTCTACTGTCAAAAAGCAATAGGAGTAAATATTGAAGTTGGTGAAGGAGGTGAAAGAACTACGACTCCTTCATGGGGAGAAGGACAAGCACATCGCATTCATGGAGAAACGGGTGAACGATCTGGAGCAGTACACCAGGATAAATGACGTGATCATCTCAGGGCTCCAGATTAAACCTCGGTCATACGCTTGAGCAGATACTTTGACCAACGGGGTAGAGTCGTTGAGCAGGAGGTCCGTTCAATGGAGCAACAGGTGGCTGTGTTTTTAAGTACAAAGGGACTAGCGCTGGACATTAACCAAATAGACATATGCCACCCGCTTCCAAGGAAGAGTGTAAGCAATTACTTCCAGGAGTTAAATCTTCTGGGTGACCTGGGGAATGGCTTGTCCACTCAGGGCTGTAACTTTCATGGGGGTAGAAAGAGAGATGGTTTTTATGTTGTGTTTTGGATGACTAGCGAGAAATCTATGATGCATTGCTCACAACCTGAGTCAATTAATGCAGTGAGGGGATGAGGTTTCTTATTGATAAGGGTTGCTGAAAGGGTAGGTCAGGATCTTTCATTTTTCCCATTTCAGTCCGGATGTCTCCTCAAATTTACCGATGGACCCTTTTTGTTGCTGTTGATCCATTAGGGTCCGAATAATGTTCTAATGGGTTGAAATTTGCGAGTTTTGTTCTGCAAGAGCCATCCTGAGCGTTTCTCCTGGGTCTGTTGGGCCTGTTACTCAGGGAGACAGAGTAAGCACAGACAGCACAGCCCGGGATTCCTGACAATAACCTACCATCACGCAGCGAATAGCAGGTGAATGTCATGTTTTAGCTGAACTAACAATAATATCCTGAAGTCATGTAATTGTACAGATTAACAATCAAAGTTGCGACACTTGATATGTGTATTTTTAATTTTTTTTATTTCTGGTGTTACGTGGGCCAAGCCCTACCTTTGCAAATGCAGAAAGTATTGATATCTTTTGAACTTGTTCACATTTCATTATCTAACAATAACAAACGTTATTACCTATTCTTTGAGATTTTATGATAGATCAACACAAAGTAGTGCGTGATTGTAAAGTGAAAGGACACATGACACATGGTTTTTCCTTTATTTTTAACAAATAAAAATATGAAAAGTGCAAATTACATTAGTATCCCCCAGTTTATTAGTTTGTAGAATACCTCTTTGATGCATTTTACAGATGAGTCTTTTGAGATGTGTCTTAAGCAGTTTACACATCTACAGACAAAATTATTTGCCCGTTCTTCACTTAAACACAGTTGAAGCTCAGTTTTCAAGTATTGCCAAAATTTGCAATCGGATTTGGATTCAGGCCATTCTAATGCAGGAATATGCTTCAATCTAAACCATTCCATTTTAGTCCTTGTTGTACGCTTAGGGGATCCTGTTGGAAAGTGAACCTCCCACTCGGTCTCAAATTTATTACAACTATTACAGGTTTTCTTCCAGCACTGCCCTGTCTTTAACTCCTTTAGCCACACACGGTATTTTATATCTAGGCCAAAAAAGTTCAATTTCGGTCTCCTCTGATCAAATCACCCTCTTTCACAAGGTTGCTGTGTCCCCTATATGGCTTGTGGCAAACTTCAAAGTGAAATAGCTTTCTTTAAACATTCAGTAAACTTGCATAGCTCTTCCAGTGGATTACTACTTTTGCAAGGCACTGTAATTGGAAGGACTGACTCTGGCTGCTAATTTTATTTCCACTTTTTTTACCACCATCAGCCCTACAAGACTGACAGTGACCTGTAAATATACAAGCAAAGGTTTACATATCAGTTTGCTTTTATCAAAACATTCAAATAAAGGCCATGCTTTGTTCCTATTCACTCGCACACAGTAGATAACTGGCGCTGTGGTCACAATCCATCCGAAAACACACACATTTTTCAGGACTAACCGAACAGTTGATGGACGAAGACATGGCCAATGGGTTTACCTCTGTGATGAAGACTGAGCACCAAGTTTTCCTGTGTGATAGTGAGGGCAAAAACAAGGTGTAATCTTTGGATGAGAAACTCCTGCAGTGGTTACATTAAAGCTGTTGGCACATGCGCTGCAGTTTCCACAGTAACAGCGACTGCAGCCATTTGTCACTGCCACCTCTTTGCCCTGTTAGACTTGGATGCTTATGCTCATATAAACACCAGCACATTTGCCAAATGTGGATTCCTGCATATTTGATGGACTAGAAACATTAGCAGAACGATAACATAATCAATCAACAGAGGTTTGTTTGTGGATTATGTCTTCCACTTAGTTCAATGCCACTGTTCCAGGATGTCGATTTATTTATTTTTTTTCCGTCATGCTGACATGTCATCTGGCCATGGCGAGTCGATGTCTCAGGCACAATATGTAGAGGAAGGCATCACCTTCATGCCTCTCACAGAGTTTGACAACTTAATACTGTGACACACTTCACAGCACAGGGAAATTGCACCCAGCCCAGCTGGAAAAAGAAGAAATGTTTACATTGTCATCTATGATTACCATCCATCTAAATTCAGAGAGGGACCTTTTGTGAGTGAGCCGTTGAAGCTTTTAGGGAAGGAGGAAAAAACCAAGAAAAACAGAAATGAAAAGAGAAATGAGAATGTTTGATTAGAGGAGATAATGCAAACATGATTAAACCCAGCGGGTCTGAGTGCACTGCTGTCTACCAATGGATCACCTAGAGAGATACACAGCAACATACTCCACAGGAGGGATGCACAGCGGGGATACTGAGAGGCATCTTGGAATTAGAGCAATGATGGAAATTTATCAGAGAAATTGAAAAATTGTTGTGTGCGGGTGAGAGAGGCGCAGCCAGTGCAGGGGGGTCATCATATTGTGAAATTGCATGTGCTGCATGAGTATAAGACATAAAATCATCTGTTGCACTGTCGATACTTAGCATTTATGACGCAGGCATTCAGACACGAGATTCTTTGTTTTATAATACCCAACAGATACTGCCATCATATATTGTTTACGAAATTGCCGCGACACATGTAAAGTCTGACAATTTTTGTCTGCTGCGGCAAACACATCTACTATGACAAGCTCTCACACTGTGATTTTCTTTTTTCTTTGGAGAAGGAAAACAGAAACTAAAAAGGAGGCAATTTATACACATACATTGCAGTGACACATCAAAGAAAAACCTTGAATGCCAGACCCTTACGGTTTGGAGAATTCATTGCTCTATCATCCTCCGTTTTCATATATCGTTTTTTTTCTGTGACAACCTGCTTTGGGTCCACTTATCCCCTTGGGGGAATGGGTCACTGCAAATCAATATAAAATTCTTCTGAGTGATTTCTCGTCTGATGAAACTTTGCTATCTTGAGTGAACTGGCCTCTTCCAGGATTACAGGGCCCCCATTGAGGGGTCACGTGGGGTCACAGAAACATTTGACAACTATGAAAATGTTGAGATTGATATAGACTTATGCAGTCACTGGCAGCCAGCCCAGTTGATCATCTTTGGATCATCTGCTGTGTTAGATTATGTCCTCCTCCACCACAAGCATCAAAGTGTCATACGAGAGAAAGATTTTTTGTTTAAAATTGTTTGTTCTTTATCATCACTGTTTTCTATATTTAGGTAATTAAACAGTATCTTTTCAAAACTGTGCATACCCATATTAAATATCATGTTTCGTGGTGCATAAAATAGACTTTGATAAATCATTAAACCTTTTTCTTTCTCTTGCAAAAATACAATTTTTAAACTAATAGTTTGTTAAAGCACCTTCATTCAACTTCCATTGTTCTTTAGTTTACACCTGCCGTCATTTATACAGGTTCTGATTAATTGTAAATACATTTCAGCTGTTTTTATGTGATTAAGTATTTTAGAAAAGGGCATATTTTGTTGACAAGGGTTACATTGATCCTGTTGTTCAAAAATATATTTCAGAACAGAGTTCCAAAAAAATTCCTCAATATTGTATATAATTGAAGAAAATATGGGTGAATAGGGACATTATAAGGACTACACATTTCTGCAAGATTGATCAAAAGACAAGACAAGAAAGTGGTCAAGGAGGATGCCAGGAGGCTGAAGCGTCAGAATTGTTTTCTTCTTAAGATAACTTTTCAAACATCTAAACCTTCCGAGAAACTGTGTTGTGGTGTGATGAAACCAGACTTAATCCTTTAAAAGATTGTCTATTTTGTGTTTTACATTGGTGGATAAATGTCACTTTACATTTGAAAACCGTGTTGAAATAATTGATCATCTTTTCACTTTTTCTATGCCTCAAAGATCTGCTGTTTTGACAGGGTGTGTAGACTTTTGAGAGCCACTGTATAGGGGCGCTTATATCAGTCCAGCTTACATCACTATTCTGATATGTATTAAGTAAAGATTCATATGATATTTCAGCTTTTTCACTTTGAAAAGAAACATGTGTCTCAGATATAGTGGTGAACTAGCATTAGCTTACAGGTTTAGAAAGTAGCATTTCATTTTGAACCACAATAGTGGAAGAAATGCACATGTTACAGTTTTGAGGAAGGGTTCATTTGGTGGTTGCTTCACCTCAGTGCTGCTACAGATGGATGGCAAAATAAAACAGTACGAGGAGAATAAGAGAGTAGTACGATACTGTCACAATTGTTGCATTTATTTTACTTGTCTTTTAGAATAAAATAGAATAGAAAATACATATGCTTAACTGTCCCTCATGGGGGAAGTTCATGAGACAAAAGATTCACACAAAGATAAAAATATATAAAAATAACTTAAGAGCAAAATAGTTATTAAAAAGGAGAGATGCTATGTACGAATGGACATAGTACATTGTACATAGTACATGTACAAAGGGTAGAAAAAAAGCGTCATTTTAGATGGGGCCAAGTGTCCGCTTGACATGACAGCATCAACATATTTTCCGTTCTTTTGCAAAAAAACAGTCTTAAGATTTTTCTACGTGAAATAAGATTTCCTTCTTTTTTAAAATAATCACTTTATTCCTATTAAAAGCTGTTTTATGGTTCCATTCAAAGAATCCCATTTGTCAGGAGAGTATTAAAACAAAACGAGCTGCGTTATTTAATGTTTTTCTGTGTTTTACCACAGTTAAAGGACACAAAGTCTGCAGACCAGAAGACCACATTACTGCACTTCTTAGCAGAAATTTGTGAGGAGCAGTTCCCTGATGTGATCAAGTTTGTTGACGAGCTGGTGCACGTGGATCGAGCAAGCAGAGGTACACTATATATATGGAGAAACTTTAAAAACTGAAAGTTGAAGGTATTTATTTTCTGTTATATATAAATGTCTGGGTTAATATGAGATGTTGATACAGTTTATTTAGTATGGACTGATTGTTAATTGGTTCAAAGTGTTCTTTGGCAAAATAGGAAAAGGGAAAATAAATTCCATCACCGTTTACCTAGCTTTGTATGTCAAGAAAGCCCTTTGATTTAATGTAAATGGAAAAAAAAAGCCTTTTGTGTTTTTACTTTTTTTTTTTTTTACGTTTTAGCTCCTGCCGATGTCATTAAATGTAAGAACTGAGTGAGAATTTATTCATTTCCCTGGAAAACTTGCTAGCATCATGTTCCATTGTGAGCAACAATCACCTCAGCCTGGCATAAACAGAAGTGACATTCAGAATGGCGGAAGAGCAGGAGAAAATAATGGAAGCACACAGCCTAATGAAATGTAATGAGATATGTGGGATTTTGAGCCATATCAGTTTTTGATCCTATGTACCTCAACACTTTTTTTTTTAGCGTTGCCTTTTCTGAAAAAATGTATAATCAGTAACATAGGTTGAACAGAACAGAAAATAGATTGGTATTATCAAAGTATGCTATATATATATATATATTTTCATATATGACAATTTAAGAGTACTTGTCTTTTATGTGCTTTAAGCGCTTAATGCAGAAAAAGAACGACCTACCTACACTGAAACAAAGCATCTTTGTTTTGCTGTCTTTTGTTTTTACTGTAAGCTTCATTCTCTTGGGGTTATTCAAGAATCAGATAGCTTGTTGATTCTCTAAACAATATATTATTTTATTTTACTCTTTGATCCACGCTACACTCGGTTCATCTGCTCCGCTGTTTGATACTAGTATTAATCTTCAGCTGTTGCACATTTACAAGTAAGAGCTTTATTTTTTAGATAAATACATCAGGTTGTGTCAGCTACTGAGATGAAGAGCAATTCTCTCTTTGAACACGTTTGGAGTTGCTGTGTTGGGTTTAACACGATTTGGTGTTTTTTTTTTCACACAAACATGGCTCCACTCAAAGTGCTTTTAGTCTGGCCCGACTCTCTTGAGTACGGTAAAGGTCAGAGACAAGCAGAGCCGACTGGGTGGTCAAAGGAGACTCGGTCTTGTTCTTTGTTTGTTGTTGCTATAGGCGGCGAGTAGAAGTCTGTGCACAGTTTGTGTTTGTTTGTGTGCGATTTCGTTCCGTCACAGCGTGTTTCCTCCCTGCTCCAAAGACGATTTTTACCCACTGCTCTGCTCCCAGTGGGAGGGTGAAAGGGTAAGTGTGGGGAGGGGAAAACATAGGGGATAATTTGTGTGGCTTCATTGTTTGGAGTCTCTTCATAAAAACTCCTCCAGATTTTCTTTTTATGTTTTATTTTTTTTTTAGAAAGCAGTAGATGATGACACCCCTGTTGTGGGTCTATTTCTCCCAACTAGACTGCATGTCCAGAAGGCCAAGATTAATAAGTACAAGGTTGAGATCAATGGGAAGCACAGTTCTTAGATCTTTCTTCAGACTGTGTGATGTCTCTTTTACAGACTTCAAGCTGAGTATATTTACATCTGTATAGATGGAGTGTCCTTTGTCTGTCACAGTCTTTCTCTGTTTCTGTACCAATATGACATGCTCACATTAAGTGCCTTATTACACCACATCTCGTATTCAGACACACAAATCCCATTTCTTTTCAAACGGGGCTGTTGAGTGGCTTCTTTTTCATTAATTCTGACAGCCATTTGAGAGGACTGTAGACATGCTAAAAGGCTGCATTACATTCATAAACACCAACCAAAGAGCTTACTTGGGCATGAAAGCAAGGTTGGGTTGAGGTAGCAGTAATGATTTGTGTTCCAGCTCTAAAGGGTGCTACATTTTTGACTACATGTAACACGGCCCCTCATTTCCCCCACTCTTCTCACAGAGGTAAAACTATACTTTAGTTCAGTGTCACTTTGTATCTGTCTTCTTATTTTTGCTCCCCTCTCTTCTCCTCAGCCCTGCAATCATTATTTCTCCTGACAGTGAGAAACAGTCTTTTTTTGCTGCTTCTGTCATTTCCCATGGATCTCTCCTTATCTGTCTGTCAACACCTTTGTGTCTGTCTGTCCTTCTCTTCTTTTGTCGCCTTGCTCTTGTAGTCGGTCCCCCTCCCCCCATCACAAACGCACACAGACATGATGAACAGCAGCGACCTCAGGCCGTTAGGATGGTTTAAACTGAGTGGTACTTTGTTTAAGCTAATGCTGTAAGCAGGTGACTGTTGAGAGCTATTAATGGCCACAACCAGGTTAATTCATCTGGAAACTATAAATTCTACCTGTTGGTTGTAGAGAGAATGAATATCCGTTTTTGGATATTCTGAAGAGACATTCTTGCATAAAAGCTTTTACACAGCAAATATATGGAGGTTAGTTTGTTTCTGGCGTCTTGTTGCATTAAAGAGTCATTATGGACTTATGTGAGGACTTGACGACATTGAGATGACTGTTTAATATGCTGTTCAAGCTCTGCTTTGTAGTTCTACCTCATGCAGTCTGAGTGATGAGTCTGAGGTTTAAAGTAAATAGAAGGAGCTTTGTGCACTACATTTTAGAGACTGCTTTGCTTTTTTGGATTGTAGTATCGTGGGCGCTCAACATGTAGAGTGTTTACCAGGATTTCCAATTTAGGTCTCCCATCCACAGCCTCTGGCTCCATCAGTCTAGTCCGACTTGTCTGACAGGCTTTGGCCTCAAAGGGCAGATCTGCATTTCTTCACGTTCCTAATTTTCATATATCAAAAAATGATCTATTGTGGATCTGTCTGTAATATGGCTCTTTGCGCATATGCATAGTTGTGTGCTCCTCTCTCTGTCTAATTTATTGCACAGCAGGTTCACAGAGTAATAAAAGGATGCCAATGGGGGATTTGACCTCTACAAATACTGCAATTATTATTCCTCTAAAACACCCTATATCTGTCTGCAACCTCTCTGGACTCCAGAGGCGTTCAGGTCCCAGTCCCATAAAAATCACTCACGCCTTAATGCTCAGAATGAGAAAGCAACAAAAAGCTTGGCCAGAAAGAGCATGAAAGACACACGAAGACCACTTTGTCTTTTTTCCCTCGTATTCAGTTTGCCACTCATAAGTTGAGCTTTTACATATCAATTCCTCAGTTATATATTTTAAACATGTATTTTTAATAAACATGAATATCATTTGCTTTTAGGGGCACTTGTTTGTGTTTAGCAACAAGTTTAGTATATTTTCCTCCTGAAGCATATGGTTCTGTTTGTCACCCTTCTGTCAGCCATTGTTCACATGTCCTTCCATGTGAGTGAGCCACATCACAAAAGCCTGCAGATTAGCTTGTGAAGCAGAGAAAAGAAGAGATCCCTGTCCATTTTGCTTTCTGTTTTGCCCTCCCTTGCTCTTTTCTCAGTCGCAGCATCATCTCACCGGGCTTTAATCATTTCTATTAACAGGCAGGCTGTCTGGCCCCCTTCCACTTTTCATTCTGCCCACACCTTATTCAGTCAAATTTGGTTGCCAGGTAATGCAGAGAATAAAAAGAGAACAGGATGAAAGCAGGTAAAGGAGCAGACTGTTTACTAAAACTTTGGTTGTTTATTAGGATGGAAAAATCTATGATCTCTTCAGTCACAAATTCAATGAGAGTATTGATTGAATTTAGGCATCTAGTGAAAATAAACAGTGTATTCCAAACATATTCCTATCCACCGAAATTGTTTTGGATCCTGACATGTTTCATCCACAGAATAATAATATTTTAAAAGCATTTTATGTGAAAGACGAACACACAATATCACATAATTATGAAGCGGACATTAAATGCTTCCCTTGTCACGCATCTAAATCAAAGGGCTGAACTGTCTCCTCAGCATGCAGTTAAGTGGTACAGAGGCCTACTAATGAACTAATTATCTGGTAAATGTAAAGGTTTCTGGTAACATGACACATTGTAAAAAAAAAAAAAAAAAAAGTATGATTACTTTAGCAAGGCACATGTTTTAGTTTAATTTATATAAGGTTTAATTATGATGTTTGTAATCACATATGTATATTACATCAAGACCAAGTTTACTTTTTTCTATGTTGTCAGCAGTAAAGCATTACTGTATTTTCAGGTTGTGTCATTCTAAAAATTATTAATCATTTACTTGTTTTAGCCTGATTTCTTTTGTCTGCTGGTGTCATCATGTCAGCAGATGCAGTGTGTTTAATGACGCTATGACATCCCATTAATGATCTTTACTTAACCAAAGCATCTCTGGAAATCAGTCATCGCTTTAATAGCAGAAAAGTAATCATAAAAGCATCGCAGGGTCGTTGCACTAATGTAGTATCAAAAGTGTGATGTAGGTTTCACCCTACAAAGGACCAATTCTCTTCATCACAAATAAAATATATCTGAAGTGTTTTGAATGACTGCTGCTGTAAGGATTAAATAAGACATACACCAAAAAGCTAAATTCTCAGTTTGAATTGAAGGAAAAAGCATGTGCCTTATAGAGAAGGAAGCTGTGTTAATAATTTGGCAAGTACAGGCGTCGTTAATGGATGCACTACTTAAAATTCAGTTTTCTCTACCCCTCTTTCCTGTTGTATCTGCTTTCTCATTTTCTCAGTTATGTGTTGAGTAAAAAGTACCACCTGCTCTTGTCACTCTGCCATCTGAAAGCATGTATGTTTGGTATTTGTGTTTATTTAGATTCTCGCCAGTGAGAAGACCAAATCAACTCTCCACCAAACACAAATGTGAAGAATAAAAATCTTCAACTTTAGCTACTGCAGTCTTTTTTTCGAGTCTAGCACAGAGGGTTTTCATCACTAACGGGGGTTTATGTCTTGAAGTCAAAGAGAAGCTAAGCTACTCTTTTCTGTTCTTTTTTCATAAAGCGTGTATTAGGATCAAGGGAAATTTGAAACTACTTAAAATTAAGCAGCTTATGTTTTTTTTTTTGTCAAGCAGGGTCTAATCAGGGTAATTTAAGCCATATGCTGTATTCACTCACAAGCTAAACGTGTCAGCCATGACCAACTTAACAGAAAGTTTGGCTCAGCCCTTCTCCCGTTCTCTCCTGGTGTAAAACCCATGCACCTGTTGGTAGGAGCGCATTTAAAGGATGAAAGGCCTTGAAGCCTAATCATAATTAGCTTTTTTTAATGCAGCATGTGAACCAGTCTGCTTGTGTCTCCTCATCTTTATGTCACGTGTGTTTTGGTCTATCACCGTAAATGTGTGTGTTTGTGGCTGAAAGTATGTGCTTGTGTCTCTTAGTCTCTGCAGAGAATTTGGAAAAGAGCCTCAGGCAGATGGAGAGGCAGCTGCTGCAGCTCGAAAGAGACCTGGAGACTTTCTCCTCCACTGATGACCCTAACGACATGTTCCTTACCAAAATGACTATATCCTTTTTCACATTAATGCATATGCTTTACTGCTCGAAGGCAGTATACAGTGTGTTTAATGTAAAAAAAAAAAAAGTATAAATAAATGAGGTCAGAAGAATATTGCTGAGATGCCAGAAGTTGGACTAACTCCTAGTTTCTACCACCATCTCCTTTGAATGTATAATGTCGTTTGTGTAACTTCCATTGGGGAAAAAAACAAGAAAAAGATAGGAAGATAAGAATGTTCTGCTTCCTCAGCCTTGGTCACACTTGGTTTTCCTTTCATTATCAAAGATGATGTGCACAAGTAATGAGTACATCCCATTCCACAGTCGACTCACTATTACAGCCTCTCCCTCAGTGTTTTTTTTTCTGAAGGTTTCTTAAGAGTGAACACAGCTTCAAACAGAAAGCAACGGGTTGAAGACAGAGATTTCATGCACCACTCTCTTTAACTCTGGCAGTGACAGTAGACACTGTTTATCCCTGAGGAGAAGCAATTTATTATGCTATTGAATTGTCATTTAATTATACAAAAGCAAAAGCACTAATGCATAAACAGAGTCAACGCATTTCCGCTGCCCATACAGGATATCTCAGTCCTGTGCTGACAGCTGGTGTGCATTTGACAGCAGGGTAAATTATTAATTGTCTTCTGAGAAAGCTCTACAGGATCAGGCTGACAGGTACGACTCAGGCCAGGTGTGTTCAATAATACACTCTGTTCCCTGCCCCACCTTCATGTAGTTTTGATCAACAGCCTTGGGGCTTGGGCACTGATGAGTTGTGCTGAGGTAGTTAGCAGAGAACTTGAGAGCAACTCAGACAAAATTAATTTGAAGCAACTATCTATCCGTGTGGAACTTGTTACTTGAATGGTGTTTCGAAGAGTTAAAAATGTCTTTAATTAAAAAAAATTGCCTGCTTAAAATGTAAAAAATTATTTACTAAGCAACATTAGTAACAGACTGTATTTAAGGGAATAACTTTGCACTGTATTTACCTTAGTGGCACCTAAATGTTTTGTGCTGCTACCTTGTTGGTATCAAATATGTTGTTCTTACACTGTAAAATCCACTATGCTTCAGAAGATATTCATATGCATCTTTTGCTTTTACATGGGAACGGCACTGGCACAGTGGTAGAGAGCACGGCCCTTGTATAGAAAGGCTTCGGCCCTCGATGCGGCTGTCCCCTTGTTCAAGTCCTGGCCACGGCGACCTGTGCCGCATGTTTTTCCCACTCTTCACCCCATTTCCTGTCTGCCTACTTTCTACAAAAATGACAAAACAAAGGCCACAAGTGCTGCAAAACAGAAAGTTGGGGCTCCAGTATAGTAAATTATTCATACTTGGCAGAGTTTTTCATGTTTGAACATTTTGAAACCACAAGTTTTAAAGTATTTTGTTTGGATACAATACAAAACAAAAACAGAAGTCAATACATGGTGGTGCCAGGTTAGTGCTGTTGAGATGCTTTTGTTCATTGAGGACAGGGAACATAGTCAGAGTTGATGGGGAAAATGGATTGTGCTAAATAGAGGGTAATGCTGTAAGAAAACCTGCAAAAGACTTAAGAGTGGGGTCTTCGTTAACCTTCCAGAAGAATGACAACCCTAAACACACTGTCAGACCTACATTGGAATGATTTAGATCAAAACATACTCATGTGTTAGAATAGTCCAGTCAAAGCCTGCTGTTTACAGATGCTCTTTGTCTAATCAGAGAGAGCCCACAAAAAGTGGTTCTACAAAGTATTGAGTCAGGGGGCCTGAATACAATATATCTCTTATTTAGCGATTGTAACATGTCAAAATATACAAAAGTTTAAATCTTTGACAGTTTAGGAAGTCACTGTAATACAGCATTGATTACAAGCTTTAATTATTACGGTACTCTCTACTATATGGAAGTTAGTTTAATTTTTACACTCATTTTCACATATCACGTATATTAACCACTCATATTTGTACAATGATATTCTTAAAACTAAACTGCATCTTGTTCTAGCTACATTATGACCGCTAATATCTGTCTGTTTTCAATCACAGCAAATAGTCTTTTAAATTAATTTTGCAGACGTTTAGCTTAATGTTGAGAGTAAGCCTCTTGCAAAGATGAAGCTATTACTTAACCTGCAGCCAATGCGGTTTGAAGGAAATATTCAGAATTATGAGGAGTTATCTACCTTTGCAGGGTCAAATGAGAGCAGCTGCGGGATGTCACACAGGTGAAAATGTCCTTTTCATTTTTAGCCCCTCTTTAGTACACAGTTACAGGGTTATTGAACTGGTGTTACACATCAGAATCTGAACCCGGGCTTGTAAAGGTGGCAGAACAGATCATGAAAAAACGCTGGAGAAATGGAGACTGAAGAATGATGGAACGGGGGGTAAGGAGGGGTAAGTGGAAATGCTCGAGGGGAAAGAAGGCCTTGAAATTGAGCTGTGCTGAGCTACGGCTTTCTCTGGAACAGGAAAGATGTCAGGAGATGGGGGAACAAAAAGCGGATAGATATTACACTCCACAACACTTATCAACCTCAACCCTTAGCTTTTTTTTTTCTTTTCTCTTCTTCCTCATACTCTGACCTTCCTAATGCCTTCCTACCCTCACATTCTGGCTTGGAAACATATTACTGACAAGTCCGTCTGGGCTGAGAGCCTATCGAACAGCATTTATCCAGCTGTGAATAGGTAGTCTCATCGTCAGCCAGATTCAGCTGAGGCCAAATCTCAAATAGGTCCATCAATTGAGCTATAATGAAGGTGCACAATCAGAGCCAGACTTTTGCCCACACACACTTGTATGACACTAAACTCACAGTGCTGCTGCTTATCTGCCATTAGGTGACAGTGTTAGCCATTAGCCAGGTTGTTGATTGCTTATTCAAGATGTTTCACAGAAACATAATCTAAAATTCTCAAAAATATGAAACTGACCATGACTTGGATTGTTTTTCAACACAGCTGAAGCTTTGGCTTTCAACAAATGGTGAGCATGTGAAAGGAGAGACAGGAATATGCATTGCAAAATTATTTTAGAGGTGAGCATAGAGACAGACTTTCCTCCACAGTACTGCCTGCCCTGATGGTTGGCACAGAGCGTTTCAGAGCTTTCGCTCCCAAAGTGACACCTATACGGCACACATTGACAGAACTGTTACAGTATTTGTCTCCTTCGGCACACAAACACGGCAACGCATAAGAAGCTATCCTTTTCCTTGCCTCAACTGGTTGAGATTGTGAAGCTCTTTCAGTCAGATCCTGCAGGTGATTCGAAATCATTAAAGATTTATTTTTAATAAAGGATCATTTCATTGTTTTGAAATAGTTTTGAGAGGCAAAAACATTGTGATGCTTAAACATGTTACATAGACAGAGACAGCACATGTTGCAGCTTTTGATTGGACTTTGAAAATGACACCATCAGGAAGATGAGAATTACAAAAATCTTACATTATATAAAACCAGTGATGCACAATTCTCAATGCAGCAATGCTGAGAATTTCACTGTTCTTTATTTCTTTGCTCAGGTTTATGTTAACTGATATGTGTGTGAGATACATTAAGACACTTTGCCAGGAGCTGAACATTGATGGTGTAGGCTTCAGGGATGCGAGCACACTGAAAGCAACTCGACAGACTGTATCAGAGCCACCATTGGCAACATTACAGACTACCTCTGACTGATTTTCTGTAGACTTTCCTGTAGAAACAGGAGCGAATGCTCTGGCCTTTGCTGTCCACCAGAGTCCTTTGTTTGGCATTTGATGAATACCCTAATATGTGATGGATGTGTTGTTGACCTTGACACGCCCCCTTACAGCTTCTTAAAAGTGGCGCAGGAGCAGTATGGAAAGCTGGCAATCATGCACAGCAATATGGAGACGATGTATCAAAACCTACTGGAGTACTTTGCTGTTGATCCCAAGAAGACGTCTGTGGAGGAGTTGTTTACTGACCTTAGCAACTTCCGCTCCATGTTCACCGTGAGTATACTTTATCTTAGTGTCAAGACACTGGGGCATGCCTTCACGTTAAGGTTCGCCACTCCTGTTATGTAATGTCTATAAAGTTGTTTTCATTTGTTTATGAATTTAACTTTTAAAATCATTTAACAAAACAGTACTTTACTCTAAAACAATTTAGACTCAGCTAATATATAGTGGTGGCTGGCTCACTTTCTTTAGGTTGATGGTTTCTTTCTTCAATTGTTTCTGCATTTTACTGAAACGTCCTGCATGCCATAAAAAGCACCAAACACAAACTTCAGTATTACGAAAAAAAATCTGCTGTTACATATAAAAAAAGAATACAAATTTTATGTACCATTCTTTTTTTATGTTATCACTTTACTGTTGTATAATGCACAGCAGAACAATGTGAGCCCTGCTTTGTCTGCTCATATCCAGGCGTTTATTATTCCTCAGCTCTTTAAACTTATTAGTACGGTGCTGCTTCGAGCTCTGAATTTGTGCTGACCCACTGTGTTAAATTTGGGGGATTAGTGGCATAGGTCACTGGACATGACATAAATTAGTAGCTAATTAAATGACTAAAGTTCTTGCCCTGCCCCAATCTTAACATTTACCCTAAAGACGCTAAGAGATTTCATGCCCTTTTTATACCATAGACAAAGACTTCTTTTTTTTCCCTTTTAGTTATATCTTATCAAAATTTTGGATTATTCATTACTCCCTTGGGCCAGAATATAAGCCGTCTTACTCCTCCTTTAGAGTTGTCAAAATACATTTAATATACTTTTGCTCAAGTAAGCATGCAAAGCAAAATGTGTTCCCTTTTTAGTTACAACATTGTAAAATACAGTTAGTTATAGGCAGAAATTATATGAAACATTAAAGACCAGCCCCAATTTCTTTAGACATTTTCAATGAGCTAGAACTCCTTGCACTCTTTTTAAAAGTGGTTCTTAAGGCTTCGTGAACATCTTTGAATGTTTTTCATGGCATTTCTTTCCAGCCCTTTAGCTGACCACACCAGCGTGTGCTTAAATAATGAGGTCAGTGGACAAGTGAAGGACAAGAGGTATTGGGCTTTAAAAATAATGACAGCAGATGAACAGCATATGACAGTTATGTGTCCATAAAATTAGAAAAGAAAATCAGCAAAGGTCTTTTTTGAACCTGAAAGATGTATCATCCTTGAGATGATCCATCTGCTCTTTCGGGTTTTAAATTAATAATTTAAAAAGCGTTTCTTTTCAAAATGTGATTTATTCCGTGAAATTCAACTGGAAAAGCAAACAGATCTGTTAGAAGGAAAAAAATAAATAAAATGTACAATAATCTGCTTTCATAAGTGTATGCACCATTAAACTAATACCTTATTAAAGCTTTTTTTTTTTATTTAACTTCAACATTTAGTCTTCCTTGGGTTTATCAGCATCCAGCATCTTGATTTGGCAATATTTGTCCACTTTACTAAAGTTCTCCAAATATATGGGTTTGTGTGGAAATCTCTTGTTCATACCTACTTTAGGTGACCCCTCAGATTTTCAGTCAGAATTAGTTCTGAACTTTGGATAGGCCATTCCAAAACTTTGTTTTTCCTTTCATTAAGTCATTCATTTGTTGATTTTGGTTTGAAGCTTAGGCTCACTGTAATGCTGCAAGTTAAAAATCCATCTTCATCTCTAGGTTACGAGTAGACAGCTGAAGGTTTTAAGCCAAAACTGCCACAAATCCACTTTTTGAAAAGCTGGATGAAGAAAGTTACCTGACGAGAAGTAACCCCAGATTATGATCCTGCCTTTCTGGTGATGTGCTTTGTTGTTTTTGTACACTTTGAAACTATGGCCAAAAGTTCAAGTTTGGTTGGATCAGACCATAACACAGGGACTCGCCAAAAAGGCTTTGGAAGATTTTAGCCTGGCCTGGAACGTTCTTTTGCCTAGGCCAGACATATTCCTTAGCCTAGGCATTTGGAGAATAAAAGAGATTATGGTCACATTCAAAAGGCAACCAGGATCCGTCCTGTCTTTTCAATAACTTTGGAGAAACAGACAGATTTTGAAATGTCAGTATTGTTCCATATTTTCTCCAATCGCTGATTGTGCTCATTTTGCCGTGCTATAATAAATAATTGCTATGGAACTTTTTGTGCCCCTCTCCTAACTTAAACTTTGGTACCCTGAGATTCTTCAGACCTTTTTAACTTCTCTGTAAACTATGGTTTTAGCTAAATGATACAAAAATGGAAAAGTCAGAAAAATTCTGGTAGAACATCTGAACCATATTTTAGATTGATCAAATTCAGCATAATTGATGGAAGGTATGAACTCAAGATGACTAAATGTTAAAACTGAAATAGAATATAAGGTGGTTTATCAAAGTATTAGTTTGAAGGTGTGCAGACTTAAAGAAACACGTTTGTGCTACTCTTTAAAGTTTTTTTTTATTCTAGTAGATTTATTTGTCATTTGAATTGTAGATGATGTATGTCACATTACATGTGAAAACAGGTTTTGAAATCTTGGTGATTTTTTTATATAAACAATCCTGGAATTTTTTTACAGGTGATAGACACTGTAGCTTTTTGGGAAACACTTTGGTGATGCAGTGTGGCAAATAATGTTGTCTTTGTTATTTTGTTTCTAAAGTTAAACAGCAACAAAAAATGCTTTAATGTTTAGTTTTCTTAAATACCCACATGCAGGTGAACTAACAACATATTAATAGATCAACAACATAGCTCAGGTATTCCCAATGTACTTTTACTACCAGAGAATAAAACTAATTCTTGGGATATGGTTTCAGTCACTTCGTGCCATCTTTTGGCTCTGTGTCCTGCTTTAGCTTTTATGATCTGACCAGACAGGTTTCTTACTCCGGTTGTGAAAGGTGAACAAGCCAAGTTTTATAATGACCTGTATTATAAGATCAACATTCCCAAGGTAGCTATTTATTTTCCTGGGATAGGTCAAGGCACAAGCAGCATAGATCTTCAGCATTTTGTTCAAATTGTCACATCACGCAGACATGTCTTGGGAAATGCCAAGGCCAGGTCAGCGGACACAAGTTATACACTAAATCTTGGCATCGTGACCTATTGGTCAAACCTGTGTCAGCATATACCCCGCGGTGGCAAGGCCCATGCTAATAGCTTTGTGCTCTCTCCAGCCTCTCTCTGTAAAGGAAACTGAGCTTTTGAGTGTTTGTATGAAATTTGTGTAATGTGTTTGCGCACATAGTTTGTTGATGTGCAGGAGCTGGTTAGTTTTGTTTTATTTGCACGCAAAGACATACACATACTTGTGCACACATGCAGCAAGTTCAGTCACCCGTAGGAAGGAGATCCAGGCCAAGGCCGCACATCTGACAGAAATCCAATTGAGCGTATCTAATAGTGGACATCCAGGAGAGGAAAATGGTGAAGCAGACCTGCAGCGATGAATGAAAGTAGCAATTCCCTTAGTGAAGTGTTTTTTTTCTCTCCTTCATTTAAAAAATATTTAAAAAATGTTTATTTTCTGAAAAAGTGAACAGAACTCACATTTCTCACGTATTAGAATTTATTTAATTTTTATAAAAGAATGGTATGACAGAAAAGGGATTGATAAATTTTAGCACTTTTCATTTTTATAAAAGTCATAAATGAGGAAGGTTTTCTGTATTTCTTCATGAAAATTGCTAATTTACCAGTAGATAGTCCCTTTGAGTTTGAAGGATCGATGAAGGCAATACAGGTATACAGATGTAAACAACAAAAACAAAAATAGAGGATATCATGAGAATATGTTTGTCTAAAATTACCAGTGACCAGTTCAGAATGAATTTGAACGAAAGATGCCAGCAAAAGCCAATAATAAGGCACATGTAGGGGGCCCTGTTTTTTTTTTAAATAACAATAAGTGCAAAATCAAGCTTAGTATTCTAGCTTGGGTCCTTCTCCCCACTTGGCTGTAAGTGAAACAGAATCTGAGGTGGTGCAGACAAAGCAGTTAATCAAGTATCTTATATCTTAAGGATCTAATTTGTTGAAAGTCTCACTGCTGTGAGGCTACTGTTGTTTGCGTTGTTATATTATAAAGCACAAACAAAGGCAGCCACACCTGCACTTTGTTTCACAGGAAGGTTTTGCCACATAGCTGCGTTTAGTTTGAACATCTGATGACCCTGCTCTTGCTTTATGATGCCTGGCGTGTGCAGCTCAGCTATTCAGGCCTCTGCCTTGTTGACACTGAGAGCAGAGATGAAAAAGACTGATGCAACTTGATTGCCATATATTTATTGTCCTCACATCTGCACGTTGTCATTGGCTGTTGACTATACATCCCTTTTCTAAAGGTTGTAACCCTAAAAGACACTACACACAACAACATAAGGAGAAAGTAGGAAAAGGGCAAAACATTTATCAAAAGTACACCAGCACACATATCTAGTTGGCTATATCTCACGGATATAATTTGTCAAGAATCATTTGGCTTATTTTACATTCAGATAACAGAGCTATCAAAGTCTACCTTTATGACATATGTGGATTTTTACACAAAGAAAATATTTGAAGTGTGGAAAAGGTTGCAAAACCATCTTTAAAGACTGCAAGAAGAGAAAAAGTCAAAACTTGTTTATTCCTCAGGACGTTTGGACTAAAATGATTATTAGCAGAGGATATGAGATTGTTGAATAGATAGATAACCAAGCAACCCACGTTGCCTTAAACAATTTATGTGAAATTTTTATTATTTTATTGTATGAAATAATAGTTCCACATCATAAGAATTTTTCTCTGCAAAAATTAAAGATGTGTACATGCAAAGAATCCAATGGACAAGACATAGCTTTCCAAACATAATTTACCTTTAACATCTCAAACTTTTTACATTTAGTCATTTTCCAGTTGCTTTTCTTCCAAGCAGCTCACAAAATGAAGATGAACATGCAACCTTTAGTGTGGTGTAAAACCCTGGTCTAATTATTGGGTGCTATCTATCTAGTTAAAGGACAGAGACAAGTTGAAGGATTAAGATACAGATTGTAACAATGAATCATTTTTCTCAATAGGTGACTGCAGAAAATGTTTGACAAATTCCTTTGAATAAGATTCTCTTTATCCGTTTAAGGTTACAGTTCTTTTGAAAGCGGGGAGCACTAAAGCTTTAAAATTTTTCAGAACCAGCAAGCATGTGTAGGTGTGACCTGGTCTTAAATGTTACTGAAAATGTATTCAGTATTAAATGACTCCTCTCTCTTCTTTTCTTAGTTTTCTGTGCCTGCTTTACTGTACCAAATTGGATACTCATTTATTGCATAGTTCTCTTGTGAAAAAAGTGTTGCCATGAACAACCAACAACCAGTCTTTGTTGTTTGTATTTTCAAACCCTTGCTACAAACTGTACGGAGCACATACATTCTTTTTTTTTACACGTATAAGCATTTTAAGTCAAAATATATATTTTTTTATTCACAAAACTTTGTAACCTTAATGATGAGAAGTTGTTATAACTACAAGCTTGCACATGTGGATAAGTTTCTCCAATTCTTCCTCGTAAACCATTTTTAAGCCTTGTCAGTTTGATTAGGTAGTATCGTGGATAAAGCGCAGCTAATCAAAGAGGTTAAGATAGGCATGTCTTGACCCACAGCTATAGTCAGTAGCTCAGACTACATACAACCCCTTAGCATGATACTCCCTCAACCATACTCATATTGTGAAACTAAACCTTGATGATGCAGCTATGATGAGCGTCCGTATGTGAAGCGAATAAAGAGCTGTTGCTCAACTGTAGACGGGTCAGATTCCAGATAGAAGATGTTGGCTTTCATCTGTGGCGCTGTCATGTGTCAAATTATTCTTAGGCGAAACACTGAACTCCACAGTTTTTCTGATACTCATATTACTGTGTGACAGTTTTCCTTGGCTGCAAGTTGCTTTAAATAAAATGGGATAATAAATGTAATTAGCAGTAATGTTTGTGATGCTGATAACCCTGCCTATTAGTGCAAAGGAAGTTAAACACAGAGTCTGTGTAGCATGCTGATACAAAGACTCTTCCCACATGACTTGTGGTTTAACAGAAGCTTGTATGTCATTATACTTTATTTTGAATTGTTGGGTTGAACGATATCCACAATTCAGAACCCTGAATACGCACATCGTATGTGTTCTAAACTGTAATGGTTATTCAAATTTGGACTTGCATGACAAATATCCCATTTTCGATTGTTACACAAAGTGAGAAATAGATTCACACCAGATTTTAAGAGTTCTTTATTTACCTGAGCCCCAGCTTTCTGCCAATTCTCTATGGTATTTTTCCTTTCCTGTGCTCTTGTTGACAAATGGCAGTGAACACCTATTTCATCTTTAATTGTGCCTTAGTACTTTACCAGAGAAACAGGAAGAATAATGCTTTTAGGTCAGTTTGCTGAAAAAAATAACCTACAGTTAACAAGCAAAGGAGGTCACATTGTGTAGATATTTCATAGTATGCATTATTCAGTCGCTGATTTTCTCATATGCAGCCACCTTCAGCTCAGTTTTGAAGCACAGGTTAAGAGAGGTAATGTAGATGGTTTCTACTTTGTCTTTGTAATTTACATGCATTTCAAGTGGCTTGTTGACGTTAAACTGGCCACACTGAACTGTTTTTGAAAGCAAGTTGACTGTATCATTTCTAACAATGGTCTCTTTGATGCAGTCATAATAAGAGGTTGTCAACTGGTCTCAATAAACAACTGCCCCTCTTTAAAGTGCCGCTGGAGACCTCTGTATACCACAGTGTGTTAAAGTGTCTGTCTCTGTGTGCGTGTGTGTGTTTGTGTTTTCTCAACATCCTTCTATGTCGTCTTGGCATCATTATTAGTCTTTCTTGGGCCTGTCAGTCAAGTTGGGCTGTGTGAATACAGTAGGAGGGGCGATTTGGAGGGGAGGGGAGGAGTCGGACGTTAGATGAAAACCCGGACCTCCTTGGTTTCAGTGACAGGCTATTGATCAGGATGGCAGTCTGGCCACCACTCTATTAAATCAAATGCAGTCCATCTCTTGCTGGGGCCTTATTGAGCTATTGATATTTTAGAAGTTTAACAATAGAGATTACTGTTTCCCCTTGGTTTGATGTACGGAGGACATGTACTGTATTTTTCTACTTAAGCACATTAGATTATGAAGTGCTTGTATAAAATGTTAAGTTGTTTGCAACATTAGTTTGTGTGAATGTAAAATAAAATGTCATTGCAAATGCCTCCAGCTACCAGCACCTAAATGCAAATTGCACACTCTTCTTTCTACAACTCAATAAATTGTTTAACTTTTGGAATACTATTTAGACTCCATATTAAAATTGTTAGTATCCTCATTTGGCTTGGCAAGAGGATCAGATCAGATCAGTTAAAATACATTTTTTGTAGGTTTTTGCAGTATTAGGAAAACATTAATGATGATTAGGTCCCCCCCCCCCTTCTTTGTCTTGTCCTTCATCATAATGTATCTTTGAGCTTTAGTATTTTGGTTTCTAAATTCAATGGTAGGTGTGGACGTCAAGGGCAGTGAGAGTCCATACAATTACTGCTATTTTGCACACATCATTATTGCAATGATCAATGCAATTTGATAATGAACACACAATTAAAAACTTTAATTCATTGCCCGGCTAAATCACAGCTAATACTTTAAATATTAGTTTCATCATTTTTTTATGTCCTATGCTACAGCAAACATTGAAATAATTTTAACTGTCACTATGGCTCATGAAATAGACCATAACATCTGTTTAACCTGCGTAGGAGTTTAACTGCAGACCAGTCACCTGTTAGCCTCGCCCACCAACTTTGATGGGTAAGGCTGACCGATAATATCAGTTGCCAGCTATGACATGATTTAAATAAAAACTGGAATAACTTTTATGATAAGCTTTTCAGATTTGAAATCATTTCCACATGTACTTATTGAAATATGTAAAGAAAAAAAATCAGTTGAAACATTTTATTATGTGTACATTTATTCATTTTATTTATGCATTTGCAATTTTATGGGAATTGTCACTTATATACATATTTCTTTAACGACTTATTTATTAATTGAATTGTGGCACTTTTGTTTGCTTTACAGGTGCTGGAGTTTTTATTATTGCCATTATAGTTCTGGTTACAGATAAATCTTAGAGTAACCATGAGAGGGTGAAAAAAACATCTACACTCACACAACCTTAACATTATAAAGCACTTACATTTGCAACACGGTTTCAGTTACACTGTTGGATGTGTCTCACTTTGTCAGCTTTACTAAAAAACAGTTACAAGTTCCCACATTAGTAACCAGGTGATGATGTGCGTGTGTTATTAACCTCTACACCTAAGAACAACAATTAGTTCATTTTTTTTTATCATTAGTCTACAAGTCAGTACAACGAAGGATGTTGTTGACCCTGAAAATAAGGGTTGAAAAAACAACAGACATTGCTGAAATATAACTATAGGTTTCCTTTGCATAATAAGGTATGCAGGATCAGATTTTTTGTGTATTAAAGGAGCCAGAGGCAAAATGCAGGATTATCAGTCCAGCAGTCCCATGGCCCTCTAGTCTCTAAAGCCATTTGTTGTGAAGCCATTTTGTCTGGCAAGACCATAGTGACAGTGCACCTTAGAAGTGTCATCTGACTTTAATAGTGCTTGATAAAGAAGTCTGTGCGGTTTGACAGATGCTTTTGCCTTTGACAGGGCCTACACTACTGTAATTAACCCAACTTAGTGGTTTGTCATGTTTTCTCCTTCTCCATCTTTTCATCACTTTTTTCCTTTTCTTACAGCAAGCACTGAAGGAGAACTATAGGCGGAGGGAGTTGGAGGAGAAGCAGAGGCGAGCACGGGCTGCAAAGGAGAAGGCTGAGCGTGAAAAGCAGGAGAGACAGCAGAAGAAGAGGAGGTTACTGGAAGTCAATGCAGGTAAAGACTGTTCAATTTACTTGCCTGTCAACCCCTTGCAAAGATAAGGCCTGTACAGAGAGCTGTGTGCCAAATCAATCTTGTTACAAATAGTGTTGGAGATCATTCAAATACAATGACTCTCATTTATCAAACAAACAAACATGTCTTACTTAATGGATTACAGGAGACATCTGTTTTCTCACAAAGCACAGTTTATCTTCTAAAAAACAAAAACCCACATCTGTAGAAAATAAATGTGTGTATATAATTTTGAGTAGACATCTTTATTACTTGTCATTACGGCAATCCTAAGCACTTTGCAGGCAGGTACAGGCCAGATTAACCCATTTACATATTTTATGCAGTGAAGGTCAAGCCACTGACCTTCCAGTTGGTGGAAAGCCCACTCCATCTTCTGAGCTAAAAATGATCCATGAGGTGATATTACACAATGAAAGAGAGAGATTTAACCGTAAATCACGTTGCCCGTGTCTTAATTAACAAAATTGGAGGAGTACATATTTTATTTGCTAGGCATGCTCACTGTTACACTATTTATTCCATTGTCATGATCCATGGATCCTGCAGTGTGGAATTGGTATTATAGACGTGTTTATTATTAAATAAAAAAAAAGACATTGAAGCAATTCTTGGAAGCTACAAGTCAATGACCACCCTAAACAATTTAGAAAATGTATCACATAGCAGCACAGTGGTTTTTGATATTTATTATCAGTGTTGGGAGTAACGCTTTTGGTAACGGAGTAATCTAACTAATTACTTTTCTCATTTCCATAACGCCATTATGATGTTATAATGTAACGCGACGCGTTACTACAACTCGATAAGCAGGGTTTAATAAGAGCACAGTCTGCTGCTGCGGAGAGATCTGCTTTTCTCCTACAGCTGCAGTGAGTGATTTTTAAAGCTCTTCAAGGAAAAAGCAGAAGGTGGTGGAGTTGGGAAGGTTGAGTGGCACAGACAAGTAGCAGCATACGTGAAGGCATCAGGTTGGCGGATTTTCACCACACAGAGAGAGTAAACCAAAGAAACATGACGTTGGAGGGTAGCCTTGTAAATTCAACGACAGCATTCAAAAGTTGGAAAAATAGGCAATATTTCACATTTGCTGAGGCAAAAGGCAAAAATGTGCGTGTGGTTTGCAAGTTACGTCCGGGGAAAAAAGAACATATCCACATCCGTGACCAGCAACTTCAACCTTATGAAGCACCTTGCATCGTCTCACCCTTCCGCAACACATTTGGCTAACAGCCGGGCGCTGCTGCGGCCACCGCCAGCTCCGACTATCCTACACCGTGCAAACAGAAAAGTCTTGATTATTCTGGTCAGCAACTTGTAACATCATTTTAGATTCTAAAAAAGTAACTGAATACTGAATACTTTGCCTAGAAACTAGTTACTTTAAAAGTCCAGTAACTGAGTTACTAACTGATTTACTTTTTGGGAGACGTAACTATAACTGGTTACTTTTTTAAAGTAACGTTCCCAACACTGTTTAATATACATTGCCACAAAGTGTCTGTCCCCTTACGCATTTCTACTGTTTTTGCTCTTTTGTGGCACTTACATGTTTTAGATCATCAAATTCTGTGGGGATGCACCGATTGATCGGCCAGCCGATTGTTTAGCCCCGAATTTACTTGATTTTTTGATTGGCCGATACTTACATGTGAAACTGATCTTATCCACTGATCTTATCAACTTCCACACAGGTCTGAAAATCACCCACTGTCCCTTTTGCTCTGCTCTGAGAGAGGGCTGACTGACAGACTTGCCCACTAGGTCCCGTCTGCATGTGCTCAGTTCACAACTGTTGACTACATAAGATTGAAACACTGAAGATGTGTTGTGACCTTATGACACCTGACCGTGTCAGTCGGCCAAAATCGAAATCGGCAGGTCAGGCTTTATAAAGGTCGGAATCGGTGATCGGCCAGAAACCTGCAATCGGTGCACCCCTAGTAACTACAGAAGTAGTTTTCAACTCATGATTTTATATAGGAGAAAAAAGCTTTCCAAACCAACACATGCCATGCTTGAAAAAAGTAATTGCCCCATTTTTGAAATCATTATCAATCATCATCAATTTCACTAGCTGACAACAGGAAGTTAAAGATCTGAAAGCAACACGTCATGCCCAGATATAAAGTAATGTAAGTACAGATAAGACATAAAGTCATTGGCATTTATCAGTCTGAAAAGGGTTACATGTCAGTGTTGGGACTTCGGTGATTTAGGGCTTATTTAAAACAATTCTGCAAAAAACAAAGTAGGCTAAAATTTCTCCATGGCAATGTAAAACTCTGTGCCAGTAATTGCAATCACTTGATGGCAGTTGTTGCCACCACTTTATTTAGGTCCAATCTTTCTGTTATTAAACAACCTTTGAAAAATAGCTTTTTTTTCTTCACTCAGGTTATCTTTGATTTTAAAATGTCTTTGATGATCTGAAATGTTACAAAAAAGCAAAAACAGGAGGGTAAGGATCTATCTGCTGGTGAAAGTTAGGCCTAAAGGTAATGATGCTGTTATGGTGCCAAAAATAACATGTGATGTTGTTATTTTATATTGCAGGTTTTAACAGTTTATTAAACAACAGAAAATGTTTTGTTTTTTTGTCAGTAAAAGCAGGATTTTCGATATGACATACAATGCAGCAAAATGAGAATAACATTACTAAAAGGAAAAGTAAAACTTTGGCATGTGGAAGATTATCATACTTGTATGATAATCTTGGTTTATCATGTCAAGATTGTGCCACGGCAGTGGGACAATAAAATTGACAAACTCCCACAATCCTAATACAAATAATATGGTTTTTGGTTTGCATTTCTTCTACAAAGCATGGTTCTAATCTAACGATAGGGAGAGTAGCTGCTTTGGTTTACATAAAAAGTTCAAGAAAACATTATACCCGTCTATAGAATAATGTCTGTGTCTCTGAACATACCACCTTGCTGGGAGAAGGATTTTCTCTAGCTTTTGACCAGATAATTTGAATCTAGCTGCTAGTTGTTTTTTGTCCTGTTTTGCTTTGGAGTGCCACTGATGCCAGCAGCTCCTTTTATGCCAAAGCCAAGGCTGGCAGAACAGTGGAATCAGGCAGAGGCCTGCACTAGTATTAAAAGTTCAAATTCCTGTGCCAGTCACTTTAGCACTCCTGTGGAAGTTACTAAGCATAAATGGATCCACTGTGCTCCATCCAGGCCAAAGTTCTATTGTAGGCCTCCTGTCCAGCCAAAATATGGCCTGTCTTGGCTAAAACATCGAAATAAAACATCTGCCTTGTTTCATCTGAACATCTTTTAGCAGCTACTATCTGGCACAGATTGACTAAAACTTAATTTTGCTTGGCTTTTATGTCACTGGCAGTTGGACTTGAAATGATCAAGTTGTTGTACTGTGCAGCAGTCCTGTTTTCGGTCTCTCGTGTTTTTGTTACATAAAGATAACAGCAACTGGGTTGAGGTCACAAATACTAATAATAGAGTTGCAAACTGTAAAATAGTTGCCTACGATTTAATTTGTGATCTAAACAGAATTCCCAGAATTTACCTGTGTCTTTGTCACAGAAATATGGCTTTATCTTCATACAAATCAAAGCCAAACTAAATAATTAAACACAAACATTTGTGCTTTGATCAAAACGCTTGATTTATATACTTTCTAAATCACTAGAAAGTATAATGGCACCTGGTGATCGTATAATTGCCCTTTTTTCCATCTGGATATTGAAAGTCTTATTAATTATTGTCTTGTTTCTATTATTCAGTAGCTCTCAAAGATTTTGGAGAAGCTAGTTTATAAACCGAAACATAAAATGTCTTTAACATGAGTTGGGATTTTGAAAAGAATAACTTCACACAAATGGCTGTTTTTCAATAGACAAACTTAATTCAGGAATAAGATAAATTTATATTCTTATATAATTTTATTTTTAGATTTATTCTTTATACATTTATACTTTTACTTTTACTCAAGAAACCTTTGTATTATGGCTTTGCAGGCAAAACTTACAAATGGCTTTAGGATGGTCTCAATGACAACAGGTTTGTTATCACTATTGAATGTGCATCTAATCATGCCATTATTGAGTTACATGCCCTTATTTCTTAATGTGCAGGAGTCTAAGATTTTCACATAAAAAAAAATATATATATATCATAAAGACAAACTCTTTTCTGTACATTGGAAAGAGTTCTTTAACACATGTCTCGTTAACAAGTTCTTTTTGAGTTTTGATAGATGAAAAATGAAGCTGGAAAAATCATTTTCATTTTAATTGTAGTAAAATATCCAAACCTTTTCAGTTGTAAGCTCTGTCGTTTAGCTTTCAATAAGTGCTTGACATTTTTTGCTTTTACTATAGCTCAGTTTGTCTGTATCCTATATATTGTAGTAATGCAATGGGAGCTACCCATTGTTCTTAAGTAAAAATTACTTATTATTTCCCTTATGGAACAGTTATTTTCAAATTGTACCCCAGCCCATCTCTTTGAAAATTTTTACTTTTTTTGGGTAAACTTATTTCAGTTTTTCTGTTTGTGGTGTCTAGTTTTTTGTATTTAAGTGTATGCACATTTATATATACCTAACTGCTTTTACATCTGTTTACATTGTTTCAATATTTGAAATTTATACACAATTTCTCTAATTATTTAAGTCTAGATTTGAATATGTTTACTTCTATTTGTTCTCTTTATGTATTTTTAATTATGAGCTTTGATGAGAGCTGATATAAACCTCTGTGGGTTTTCTATCTCACCAGCACACTTCTTGTTTAGTTATCATCCCTTTTTGGATTTCTTGTCATTTAACTGTGTTTTTAATATGCAAAATTAAAACAAAAAAAATATTTTTATAATTAAGAAATGAATTGAAGAACAATTTAGTGTACACTAAATGTACACCTCTGCATGCCTAATGTGAAACATGCTGATGCTTGCTGTTGTCTGTTTTGATACATTCTGCTTTGATACTTTGTGACAGTTGAGAAAACAATTAGTTGCACTTTTTGGGAGAGCTTTTATTGAGCAGTTTATATAAACCATCCTCTGACCTGAAGCAAAATACTTATTGATGCATAAATTCCCTAACATAAAACACACAAGTAAGGCATCAACAGAGTGATTAGAAAGAAAAGACCCTGTTTTCAAATGCCTTAGTCAGAATTCTGACCTTCATCCAACTGAGTTGCTATGGCATAACCTTAGGTGGGCTATTTGACATTATCAAGATGTCCCAGAAATACAAGTAAAGCGAAACAGCTTTAAGGAAAGAATGGTTCATAAGCCCTCTTCATGTTGTGGAAATCTCAAAAGCGGCTATAGAAAAGTGCTTCTGAAGGTTGTTTTTAAAATATGCGTCTCTATGAATTACTAAACCCCGTACGCCACCTTTTTCCGCCTCCACTGTGGATGAAAACTCTACTTATAAAGGAAAGCAATGACCAAATAAATATTTTGTGTATTATTTGTTCAGTCAGATTGTGATTGTCGATGCATAAGACTCAGGTCAGCCTGCATTGTGGGATAATCAATTCCAAAAAAACTGAAAAGAGTGCTCTAACTTTTTCGTGCTCCTGCAGGCCACTATTGAATGGATTGTGTTTGTGCTAGACTTTCCCATTTATTGATTATAATTGTTTTTAACTTGTCTGCTTGAGCCATTGCCTATACAGTTATTTATTTACAGGAATAACTAGTGTCTAATATTTCCAGAATTTCTTTTGTTACTTTTTGCATGAAAATGTTACATGACTTAAGTCAACCTCAACTCACTCAGATTTGAGTGTTTTTTGAGAGATGGGTGATAACAGGTTTGGATTTGATAACTTGTGCTACAAGCATGCATCTACAATCCAGATACATTCAGTGTACGCATATGTACCAAGCCTTAATTGTTTATGGTGGTAATATGCTCAAACAATTTCCTGATGGTTTTGTAACAGCAAAAGGTTGAATGTATGTTTCAAATTTGAGAGAAATATTTGAGGTTGCAGTACAGTGCCTTAAAGAAACGTATTAATCTCCAGACCAGAATCCAATTCACATTGCAGTAATGATGATATACAGGGGTTGGACAATGAAAGTGAAACACCTGGTTCTAGACCACAATAATTTATCAGTATGGTGTAGGGCCTCCTTTTGCGGCCAATACAGCGTCAATTCATCTTGGGAATGACATATACAAGTCCTGCACAGTGGTCAGAGGGATTTTAAGCCATTCTTCTTGCAGGATAGTGGCCAGGTCACTACGTGATACTGGTGGAGGAAAACTTTTCCTGACTCGCTCCTCCAAAACACCCCAAAGTGGCTCAATAATATTTAGACTGTGCAGGCCATGGGAGATGTTCAACTTCACTTTCATGTTCATCAAACCAATCTTTCACCAGTCTTGCTGTGTGTATTGGTGCATTGACATCCTGATACACGACACCGCCTTCAGGATACAATGTTTGAACCATTGGATGCACATGGTCCTCAAGAATGGTTCGGTAGTCCTTGGCAGTGACGCGCCCATCTAGCACAAGTATTGGGCCAAGGAAATGCCATGATATGGCAGCCCAAACCATCACTGATCCACCCCCATGCTTCACTCTGGGCATGCAACAGTCTGTGTGGTACGCTTCTTTGGGGCTTCTCCACACCGTAACTCTCCCGGATATGGGGAAAACAGTAAAGGTGGACTCATCAGAGAACAATACATGTTTCACATTGTCCACAGCCCAAGATTTGTGCTCCTTGCACCATTGAAACCGACGTTTGGCATTGGTATGAGTGACCAAAGGTTTGGCTATAGCAGCCCGGCCGTGTATATTGACCCTGTGGAGCTCCCGATGAACAGTTCTGCTGGAAACAGGAGAGTTGAGGTGCACATTTAATGGGCAGCTGTGGTTTTATGTTTTTTGGATACAATCCGGGTTAGCACCCGAACATCCATTTGAGACAGCTTCCTCTTGCGTCCACAGTTAATCCTGTTGGATGTGGTTCGTCCTTCTTGGTGGTATGCTGACATTACCCTGGATACCGTGGATCTTGATACATCACAAAGACTTAAAGTCTTGGTCACAGATGCGCCAGCAAGACGTGCACCAACAATTTGTCCTCTTTTGAACTCTGGCATGTCACCCATAATGTTGTGTGCATTTCAATATTTTGAGCAAAACTGTGCTCTTACCCTGCTAATTGAACCTTCACACTCTGCTCTTACTGGTGCAATGTGCAATCAATGAAGACTGGCTACCAGGCTGGTCCAATTTAGCCATGAAACCTCCCACACTAAAATGACAGGTGTTTCAGTTTCATTGTCCAACCCCTGTACATATACTGTGCTTTTTAGGTTTTAACATATTTTTTGTGAACAAGAGTAGGATAAACTGCTTTGTTCCAAAAATAACAGGCCCACATGAAGCTTTTAAACTCACCCTAATTATATTTAGAATAATAAGTTTCTTCATCAGATATTGTCTATACTTGGCACTTTGACTATTATGCTAACGCTGGTATTGGAGACAGTATTTTGGCTTCAGCTTTGTGAACAAATATAATAAACTGCAAGAGTATTTCTTCTGCATTGACTGTATAGTATTGTGTTTCATCACAAACCATTCTATTCGAGAAAAACATTTTAGGATAGGTATTAAAGGACTAAGATGCATGCAGTTGAAATACCCATTGAATGAATACACATTTTTTTCCTTATTGTCTGTCAGTAAATTAGATAAAACCTTTATGTTTCAGATTGGTTAGAAATACCAAAATTATTCATATATGGTAAACACCAGAAATGGGGAGCAGGGGGATTTTTTTAAAAATGTTTCAGAAAGTATGTATTTCCTTAGTTAGATCTCTCTTCTGCATGACTTGGGTCAGACATTTTGTGTATCTTTTGAAAAGCTTCTTACAATAGTTTCCTGAACTTTGGCCTATTTCTCCAGATAGAAATAGTGTAACTGAATCAGGTTTGTAGGTCACCTTGCTTGTACACAACCTTTTAGCTGTCCATCCAAGAATAAATTTCCACCCAAGCTTTCTTAACAGGTTTTTTGTATTTGACTACAGTATAATGTCCTTCCTCATGATGCCATCTATTTTGTGAAGGGCACCACTCCCTCCTACAGCAAGAAACCACCCATAACATGATGCTGTCACTCGTGTACTTCAAAGCTGGAAAGGTGTTTTCAGGCTTGCAAGCTTCCCCCTTTTTCCTTTAAATGCAATGATTATCATGGCCAGACACCAGACACACATCAACCTAAATTCCATCAGACCACAGAGCATGTCTCCAAATCTTAAGGTCTTTGTCCCTGTGTACATTTTTGAAAATTATAATTTGACTTTTTTATGCTGCTTTTGGGCCTCATGGCTTCTTCCTCACTGAGTAGTCTTTTAGGCCAGCCGTTCCAGGACTATTTTCACAGTGGATAATCACACTCTTTTACCAGCCTTAAGGAGTATCCTCACAAGGTTATTTGTTTTTGTTTTTGGGTTAATTTGCATAATTTGCACAAAAACATTAATCTCTGGAAATTTCCTTGGCATTTATACTTCCATGCCATTGTCTGAACAGATAAACAGGGCACCATCAGACACTTGGAAATTCTTTTCAAGGATGAGCCAGACTTTTTGAGTTCCTAAGGTTTTAACGATAAAAGGAGCGGTGTGTTGAAGTGTTGCCTTGAAATAAATCCACAGGTGTACCATTAAGGTTATTCAGGAGCTGACGGCATTATCGTATGATGCTTTCCAAATTTTAGTGTAGTGTTCTTTTAAATATCATGTTGCTTATTATTCAAGTATTTAGAAAATGGAAATAATTCTCATAATCCTAACTGACATAAAACAGGAAATGTTTATGCTGATTTAATGTTAACAACAAACAAATGGTTGTCTCTTTGTTCAGTTCAAATCTCTAGTTTTGAGTTTATCCCAGGAAACGGTTGAAAAGTTTGCCCAGACCTTACAATTTATTTGGATATATGTTAGGAAAACAGTAACATGCTTAAGAAATTAATTTTCTGACAACTTGCACATATGCTAAGATACACATATGCATACATGGGCAGATTGGATGAAATAAATATGTGATTGAGAGTTGGCTTTTCACTGTCAGCCTAGGACAGGATTTACTTAGTCCCTCTCACACACACACCCTCTGTCTGTCTCACAGCCTATTTATTAACTAAAGAGCTTTTTCTTTGTTTGTCAGGGAGGATTGTCCTCAATGGAGATTTTCTATGTAATCATCTGATTATCCATCAATTCCCTAAAAAGCCTCCGAGAGGCTCTGCATCCACATTATGCTCAAGGGCACAGCAATGAGAGACAAGAAAGGAAAGGGGAAGGGTTTCAGGAGGAAATGATCATAATGGATTTTTGCTTCCTTACCTGTGACAAGTATCTGGATTTATTTTAGTTTTAGTTTTGCCTGCTTATGCATTCTTGAAATGTGTGACCATTGCAGCTTCATTCTCGTTTTCCACCTCCTCTTTCACCTGCCAGACTGGGCTTCTACGTACACAATAATATGCCGCCTGGATTTGCCATCAGTGTGTTCTGGCAACTTGAGAGAGAGGGAGCGTCAGCCTGTGTGCATTTGCATAGAGCCCTATGGAGATTGAAATTCAGATTGAATAGGTGTTTTTTCCTCCTCCTCAAGCTGTGCCTGGCTTGTGTATGACAAATCTGTTGCATTAACTCCCAGGGTAGGCCAGGAGCAGAACTGTTTGTGGAGCGACAAATTACACATCAGAGCTTTATTTAACATTCTGTACATGGCTACAAGCGAAGAACTATTAAGATGTCAAATAGAAGAGCAGCGAGACATGCAACACTGCATGCAAGAATGCTAAAAATATTGGGGGAGCATAAGACATAAGAGAGAAAGAAAAGGTCCATTCAAAAAGCATTATCTGTGATACTTTAAGAAGAGTAAGGTATGGTCCCATGCATTCATGTGTAAAATGAAAAAAAAAAAAAAAACCTGACAAGGTTTTGAATAACAGCTTTAAAATAAGGGAATGAACAAGATAACAAAAGTCTGTCAATTGACAAGATTTATTAAATGCTGTTCTTTCAATTAATTATGTATGTACAGTACTTCTGTCTGTTTTTCTCTCAAAATATAACAGCTCTTGTAGCAATAAGTCATGTAATTAAATACCAAATCTTCTAGTTAAACAAAATCAGAATTATTTACTCAAAGATTACAAAGCTACTAGTTTTGTTTAGCTTCAAAATTTGTGGTAAAGTTTGTCCAGGCTTCTTATATATTCGCAGATTTTAAAACGTTTTCTTCTCTCATTTACATTTGAGAAGTAATTTTTATTCAAGTTTACAGGTTGATGTTATCAGTTTTTCCATGAAAATGTTTTCTGTTGGATGTAACTTACATTTAGATGTGATGTCCAAATGATAATGGTGCATCATGTAGCTAGCTGGGTTAAGAAAACTGACAACACATCACCGAAAATACACATATGGGTTTAATATTTGTTTCTATTTCTAGTTATGGAAGAAATCTGCCCCAACAGAGATGGGGCTTTTCGCAGAAGTGCTGTGTTTTGATATGACTTGTTGACACTTTAGCTCATCACATGTTTCAGTACTGTTGCGGGTAATTGTGTTGCAGACAAAACTTACAAAAAACATTGCAAAAAAGTTTTCCTGCTTTTAAAAATTTGCGCTTTGCTTGTAAAGTCGAATAATTTAAAAATTGTTTTTTTAGTTGCGTTGTGTGCAGCTCTCTCACACAGTATGTAAAGCTGGTGAAATGACACAGATTGGAAACAGTCAATACAGTATCTCATTCATTTTGAACATCATTGTTAGGGGGGGAAAAAAACTGCGTGAGACAACCCAAACTGTTTAGTGAAACACATTGGCATTGTGGGATTCATAAAAGTGTCCCCTCAATAAATCCTTGCCAGAGTTACAAGTAACCACAGATCCGTTTCGAAAGATTACAAGAAGATCTAGCTGTAAGACAATATAAAGGACTAAGTAAAAAACTGATAAATTATGCCCAGTGCTGTTTGTGAAAATAAGATAACATAGTTAGCGATTTGTATAAACAAATGAACCATGACAGTTCAGGAAATTAAGAAATTTAACCTGGTCTGTTTAAAGTCGTAAATTGGCCAAAATGTCTATTTCACCTTCGAACCATTTCGTTTTTCTTTTAAAAGTGTTGTCCCCATGTATTTTTATTTGCCATCTTCTTTTTAAAGTCTTTGGAGCACTTTGATAACAAAGTTTAAATAAATGAATAAACTAAATGGAAAACTAAATTTGGGTCTGGGTTTATTTCTGTTCAGATCTTGTGCCCTATGCTTCTATATTTAGTAATGCTTCTGAAGAAAATAATGTGCACAACCTGAACTGCAGTAATGCAAGTCACACATGCCGTGATTTGGAAAAACATAAAAAGGCAGAGAAAAATGCAAACGAAAGAGATGATGGATAACTGCTGGTGCGTCTCACGACAAATCACAGACAAATACACCAACAACAGTTATCAGGAGTTGAGTTTAGTCGGGGGGCTAAAACATTTTGTCCTACTGTGATATATGGGATTGGACCCTACTTTGAATATATGGATTAATAAACAATATTTTTAATGTGTATTCTTTGACCATGGCCTCAAAAAAAATTTTAAGAACCTTTTCCTATTACTATGGAGAATAGGGAATAGGGATCGGATACAAAATTCAGGCACCGATGAGTTCTGGTGCGGAGATATCATTTGTTCCTTCCTGTTCATCATATAAAATATTAAGTAGCCACTTCTTCACTAAAGAGAAAAGGGGCCCTACTGACTTTTTGCACTCTTTGTCTTTTAAGTGTCTAAGAGAACACAGCAGTGTGTCTGCATTCATTGTACTCAGACATGTTATTTTCTCTCTCTTAAACTTTGCCATTCCAGACCTATTGACATGTTGTTTTTCTTTTTTTTTTTTTTTGTCTGGCCCACCTCAGTTACACACTGTTAAAACTTGGTCATTGTCCTGATGATAAGTGCCACATGCTCCTGAGTGAAGTGGCTGGAGACACTAGTCCTGGACTGAATGGAGAGTAGACAGCAACACACAGACTCCTTGTCCAGACAAAAGAAACACTCTGCCCTGAACAGGCCCTGATTAAATAGATGGTGATTGAAGTTTCATTTCAGCCAGGAGGGTAACTACAGCTTTTCTTCCCCTGAGGTGTGGAGTTCCAGCTTCATCTTGATTTTGCTCCCAGACTTTATTTTTATTTTTTAAGTAAATCCTTTTTTTTTTTGCAGATCTGGCCCCTGCATTTGTACATTTACACTAGCACATTTAACTGCATATATCTCCTGTTTTGTTTTTATTAAGTTTGACATGTCACATTACAGCTGGGGCCATCAAACACTTAGGAGTTGGAGCTTTCGTGACAAAATAACATTATAAACTTGACCATTCACACTTTTGTAACATGCATTGACTAGTAAGAAGATGTTATGTTTGCCCAGCAAATGACTATCTAAATTGCAACCAAATAATGTCAGCCTCCATGTCAGCTCCAACAAAATTAATTAAAAGCAGCTGAGTTTGAATATCTCTTTTTGTTGCACCGTCCTTCTCATCTGCCTCTTTTCTGTCTCTGAATTCTCAACATCACCTCCTTTCACAGCCTGAAGGACTGTTTCAAAGCCATTTTACAGCAGCTAGCTTGACTTATTTTCTGCTGCATGTGTCCCTTCACCATTACTGCCAATGTGACACGCCTGTGATCTTTCAGTTAGTGAAAATGTGCGTGTGAGTAGATAAATATCTGTTCTTTGGGTCTGTGTATTATTTAACAGAGTTTTGCGCCTTGGCCGATGTGAATTGCTTCTGAGTCGAGTGTAAAATTGGACTGTTTTACTACCATACATTCCTAAGGCAGGTGATCTGGGAGGGCTTCATTTTTCCTCGCCTCCAGAGGCACACAAAATGTTTCATGTTCTTGAAGACTGGAGTCAAACGGAGCTCTGCACATGAAGGCACTCACTGCAGGTTGCGATAGATTGATCTGCTCTTTTTTTTTGCTTTCTGTGCATGCTGTCTGTATTTTTTGTGTGTGTGTCTTGTGGCAAGTTTTGAAGCTTAGTGCCTGTGATGAATTGCAACAGCAGTAGAGACAAATATGAACGTCGAAGAGTGTTTGGTTTGCTCAGGAATTGTAGCTGCCTCTATGCTCAGTGTAATGATGAAGAACTAGGCACGTATCAGCAAGGGGAGGAGTTTGAGTGTTGCAAATGAAAAGCACAAAAAAATGTACACGTATGACCAAGCAGACAAGGAGGTGGGCCATTATAAATCTGTTTGTGTTTTCACAAGTCTGTGTAGGGAGTTAGTACAACCAACTCTAAGTACCAAGGGGACACTCTGCCCTCACTACAGAATCTTTAGTATAAGGAAGTGTTAATGTCAAGGGAGTATGTACTTTGGTTGTGATTGACAGTATTTGTAGGTCTGTTTTGTGTAAAAGATGAAACTATCGATTTGGGGACTAAATTGTACATTTAGACTGTGGTGATGATAGCTTATGGCTGGTTCACATGGAATGCTTTTAAAATTGTCGGTTGATTTTTAAAACCTGAGAGGCTCCATACATGACGATACAAAATCGTTGATATAACAGGTTTGGTCTTACAGTGTGTGGTGTACAGCCGCACGGTAACCACAACACACCACACTCAATAAGATTTCACTCACGAACATTCAGATGTCAGGCAGAAAATCTCGCCAGACTTCTCGAGATCAAACGTGAGTTCAGAGTTAATAAACATAGCCTATGGGGAAGAAGCAATGTTGATAGTTTGTGGACAAATTCTGAGAAAAAACATTACAAAAAGATAAGCAGTCGCTTAAAGGAGTGGAGACAGCACAAGCAGGGGCTCTACTTGCTACGCTATGATATGGAGGTTGTGTGTTTTTTTTTTTTTTTCCTTGGGAAACGTCGTTACACACTTTGTTTAGATTGTTCTGATATTTCATGGAGCCTTGCCCCATTTTGGATTCCCCTCTGTGTGTCTGTCTCCTCGCTTTCTGACGGGCTACATGTCACATATGTCACACGCATATCCCAGCCTACCATTTTCACTCAGTTCAGTAATCTGGATAAATATTTTCTACGTTTGTACCTGTTTTTAGCACTGTTAAATGCTCTGTAATGAACATTGTTTTAGATTTTTTTTTTATCCTGAAGGAACATGATAAAACTTTATATGGCCTATATGTTTAATCTGCCAACTTCATTCATTGTTTCGAAGTATTGTGTTCTATAACATTACATAACATTAGTTTGCAACAAATTGTATTTTAGATTATATAATGATTTAAATAGGTTGCTCTTGAAAATGAGACCACATCTTAATGGGGCCCACATGAGTAAACTAAGTGTAGGCATAAATTATAATATATATTATAATATAATAATATGTAATTTATAAATGATGAACGAGTAACCTTAAACACAGTGTATGTCTATGTGCAACTCTGTGCTCAATCCCTGTGCTTAATCCCTAATGTTTTATTTGTGTTCTTTATAAAATTTCCATTTGACAGTGAAACAATTACAGGTGAGCTCTTCTTAGATATTCTAAGATGGTAATCTAGAAGTTTGCCAATTTATGATTCCTTTATAAGATTATTTGACGATCGTTACAATGCAACCTATTTTCCTCTCTAAGGTTGTTGAAAATCTCTATGTTAAGACAAGCAGAACATAAACTGTTCCAACTGTGGAGCGCATCATTGCAGCTCATAATTATTATCTTATCATACTCACATCCGGTCTCAGGCTTGTTCATGATAATTCAGGATGATCCATCTGCCTGTGGCTTCAATAATAGATTATGTTTCTGGGTAAAGCTGTTTAGGGGCTTCCACACCAAATGTGGCACCAGCTTCTGGAATCCATTAATTTGCATTGCATGCTCTGCGCAACGGTTATGCGCTGAGCAAATCACAAGTGGACCGTAGAGGTTTTGGTTTCACTCAGGTCACAGTTGAAATTTAACCACAGTATGCTGTGATGGATACTTGTGCAGCCAATAGAGACAAGATATCTATCACACTGCTCCAGGCTGAGCAGAAAGCAAATGGTCAATGTGGAAATGCAGCTGCTTCAATATGGAGGACCAAACCTGCCATAAATAGAAAAACATACAAAAAATAAATAATGACTCAATGCAATAATTACTGGGCCAAAAAGTAGCTAAACATATAAATTAGAGTGCCATTAAATGCAAAAACAATAATGAAAATAAGAGATTTATTGAATAATTGATCAACTGATTAGATATAACTATATATTTTTGTTATTCTTCAAGAACTTCAATGTTAAATTTGCATGCTTAAACATTTCTAATGATGCTTCTTGAAAATATTTAGCTTTACATTTTTCAGAAATAAAGCCTGCAAAATATGACCAATATTGTTCGTCACATTAATAATATTTTTAAAGTAAACTGTCATTCATGAATGCTTTCTATCCTGATTAACAGTTCAGTTTCTATAGATGTCACTCAGTATGTTTCATCTACATCTGATGTAGAATTTAAACACGGGGAACCTATTTCTACTTCACCATATCCATAAAAAAAAAATAAAATCTGTCTGATGTCCCAGGCTGATTCCTCTCCGTATTAACAATAAAAAGGGTTAACCACATATAATGTGGAATTTCAGAATTAAAGCAATACTAATATGGCAATATCTCCTAAACTTGTATTCCTAACCCCATTGAAAGAAAATTGCAGCTTTGTGAAATTAAGCTACACAATCTTTAGATGTCACTTCATTCATACCTTAAGTGGAAATTTAAAATTACATCCCCGCAATATTCCAGTATAACCTATACATACATAATATAATTAGCTTAAAAGAAAAACGTCTGCCAAAGACAGATCTCTGCTAAGGTTAAGAGTAGACCATCTATGTCACTAAAAACTGAGTCATATCTGCTGTCAAATCTGAAGCCACCTGAATATGCCAATATCATATTCCTCAGCGTACATGCAATAGTTTATACAGAGGTGTGAAACCTACAGGGTGCTCAAATTCCCAAGTTTAAGTTGTACTTTGAAATATAGCATATAGATTCCTTGTTTCTCAACAAACTCTCTCTGCATGTACGATGACTGATTGAAACCCTATTTTGGACTTGATCACTACAATGACTGCCCTGGGGGCCAGGGCTGTATTGTTTGAATAAAATTATATATATACATCTTCATGAGGCTTTAATTTCAAATTCTACATGAAAGATACATAAAACATATGAAGTGATCTAGAGGAACTAAACTCAGGATAGAAATCATCCTTGAGTAACAATTTACTTTAAAAACAATATTAATTTGGTGATTAATATTTGCCATATTTACCAAGCTTTAATTCTGATAAATTTACAGCTGAATATTTTCATATAAGTATCATTATAAATGTTTGAAGTTGCAAATTTAAAGTTGATGTACTTAAAACAAGTTCCCATTGGTTAGATTGGGAATACAGTTTGTCATTGAGTGATGCTTTTATTTTGAAGGTGGGTCCGTAAACGTGAATGCCTCTTAGTACTTCGGCAAATTGAAGTATTTTCTGCTAGTCAATGGGAGACGGTAAACTATCCCGGCTAACAGCGTTATCAACTACCAAATCCTCCAGAAGTTAGCCGCTGCTATCAGCTCCTTTTCAGAACCAGACAGGCAGGCATAAAGACACTCAGAAGCTTCTTCCCAGAAGCTTAACCTTAGCCAATAGGAGAGAAGCTGAGATAATGACACTGTACTTAAGACCGGCCCCTCTGTTTCGGTCTTTTAGAAAAATGGTATCTTTGCAGACAAATCGGAGCTCCACAGGGTTCAGTGTATGGTCCTGCGGCAAGCTCAACAAATGCCGTTTTCTCAATGGAAGCCTCAAATACATTCATTTGCAAAGTTATTGTTGAAGTTATATTATAAGTTATATGTTATAAGCTAATCTGGTTTAATGTATATAAGGATATTCGCTTCCTTACTGTAATAGAAACTCCTGTTTTTCCTCTTTTTTTTTCTGTTCGTCATCTTCTTTCTCTCTCCATTGCAGTTAACTTAAACAGAAGTATGCTGTGGAACAATAACTGTCCCCTGTGAAACACATGACCACTTACAGAGAAAATCTAGGTAGTAGAGCAGTATGAAGTTATTTGAAACAAATGAATAATTGACACAAGAGATTTTGGATTTATGTTTTATTGGACCATTTGAGTCATTCATGGATTTGTTGCAGCCATGCTTTAGTCTTCTTCATTATGTGTGTCTGCAGTCTGCACTGTTCTAATAACATTTAACACTCTACAGCAGGTGGCCAGCAACTGACTAACATTTCTTATTTTCAATGCCAAAGCTATTTGTTCTGATTTGGACTGACTGTATATTAGGTTTTAAACAATTTACCAATATGTGATATTTTAAAACCAGAAACAGCAGCAGCAGCAGCAAGCTACTACTTATGTGGAGATACATCTCCACATATTGATGTTATTACCAGAGTGTGCAGCTTCTCACTCCCTGCCATCCTCATATGTCCTGCTCCTTGGTTGTCTTGTTCAAATACCAGTAAGCTCCACGTGAATTACTGACTTTTTATTCCTAGAATAATGCAAATTATGTTAAAAAGGATATACTGATCAGTTCTTCCATAGACTCTAAAAGCTGCTGAATGTAAAAAAAAAAAGAACAATCCTCTTTTGGCTTTGTTTGCTCACCTACTCCTGGGTCAAATTGAACCTATCCAAGCCTGGGTTGATTTACCACAACACGGTTAGGACTTAGGTTTAACCCCGCATGATAAAACTCGGTTAAAATGTTGGCTGCCAAAAAATAACCTGTTACCTGGATTACTAAACAAGTATTGTTTGGATTTAAAATCAAAGGTTACCATCTACCTTCTTCAGTCAATGGTTACACCCTGAACAGGCTGCCAGTCCATCACTGGGCAACTTTCCCTCAATACAGAAGTGTTGATGTCAAGGGAGTACATACTTTTGCCATACAATATCACAAAGCTTTAGTTGTAGTCATAAATATATATATATTTTTTACGTTAATGAGTTTTTAACCGGAGGATTGTGAGGAAGCAATGAAGGAATGACTGGTCCAGCTACCTTTCAATAACTCAGTGCTGGGAATCAGTAGTCACACAATGGCTGATGGTAAATCTTGGCCAAGTGAAGCTTGTGGAGTTGAACAAATGTTTCTTGTTGATGTCTATTATATTCAAAAATAAAGAGTTGGAAATTTATATTCGATAATCAATGTGTTTTTCATTTTAAACATTTTCACAATGAAATAAATACAAATTGTGGTGTAGTATTTTGTATGTAATTTTCCTAGTTGTTTAGAGAAGAATCATTTAAAATAAATAATTCATGCAAGTAATGCAAAACTGATAGTCTGCATGTCTGCACCTTTAATGGGCTATGTTTCATTGTTTTTGTTTATGAGGCCCCCAAACCATGACACTTCCACCACCATGCTTGACTGAAGGCAAGACAAACTTGTCTTTGTACTTCTCACCTGATTGCTGCCAAACATGCTTGACACCAACAGAACCAAATATGTTTAACTAAATCCTTCACATTTTTGGACTATGCACAGTGCTTTCAAAAACATTTTAATTAATTTGCACAAAGCTGATTATGGTGCCCTTTTGCACTGCATACTATCTGAAACAGCAGGACTCACTATCTAGCTTTGGTTGGCATGAGTAACCTCAGATTCGTTACCTAAAAGCGTTGTTGTTTCTGGTTTCTTACCCTCTTGTAATGCATACAACTGTTTTATCAAGATACCGCAAAAGGGAATATCTCCTGAAATACTGGCATTATCTCCCAGTGGTATTACTGTCTGTACATTGACGAGGCAATGCTACATGCGACAATTCTTCGGTTCTTTCTTACTTGTTGGTAGCACTTCTCCATATTGATGCGCTAAGCATAGCTACACTGACTACAAAAAGAAATTGTGTTATACTATATGATTTTGTTTCAGAATATTTCTTCTTTCTAACATTCTCTTCCTGCTTTGTCTTTTTCAGAGAATGATGAGACGGGTGTGATGGATAGCTTGCTTGAAGCCCTGCAGTCTGGAGCTGCATTCAGAGAGCGTAGGAAGAGAGTGCCAAGACCCAGAGGTAAGTCTTAAATCTCACATTTATCCCCAAATACAGAACATTAAATCTAATACTCTTTTTCTAATTCAGGTCGGATGTTAGAAAATCAGTGGTTATATAGGTCACTTAGTTCTATATTTTACCAGATATATTTTTCTCGTTTTAAAGCTATACCAGATTGAATACATTCTCATGGTTTTGTTGAACTCTCATCTTCAGTTAAATGTAAGATATTCTGAATAGCTAGGAAAACACTTTTTTCCTCCTTGTTCCTTTTTTTAAGAGATTAGATAGATGAGACCTGGGACATTACATTTCCTGTTAGCAAACCTTTGAACGTTGAGCTATGGAATGTGTCTATTAACACCATTTTTGTTGCCCTTTGTCAATTATTTGTCCGCTGCACTCCCTACAGATAACTACCAGCAGACGATCAGCCCCAGCTCCTTTCGCCAGGTTCTCAGGCCTGTTAACTATGGTAAAAACTGTTGTCGAACGAACACTTTTAAAGCTTTGAGCAGGCTCAGCTTTTTGCTTCATCTGCCATCTCAAATCTGCATTTAAACGAGTCTTGCATGTGTCGCAATGCAAATTTCTTCTACATATGTCCTGCCTATTTTGTGTTTCTCGTCTCTCCCTCTTTTTTTTCACGTTGCGTGCATCTTTTGAGCATGTGAAAGAAAATTGGCCTGAGTGAGTTGGTGGAGCGTGCAAACTGAGAGAGGTAGTGGTGACATTGAGAGTGTGTGGGCTGCTCTGAACTTTCGCTCAAATGCAGTGTTTGGAGTAAATTCTGCGTCTTTGAGTGCACATTTTATCTTTGACATTCTTTTGTTTTGAGTTTCTTATTTTTTTGTGATGTCTTCTATACGACCTTGTTTTCAGAACTGAAGAGAGGTCATGACATAAATTAGATACAAACAACTTGTTAACCAAAGCATAACTAGAATCATGTACTCATATTTTGAGGCTCATTTTACTCCTTTGAATTAAGAGAGGTAAGTGTATGAATGTCCAAACTGAACCTGAATATATATCTAAGCACCTTAAATGAAATTACTCGATATTAATCATAGTTCTGAACAAAAATTGTTTCATCTGTTTTTTTAGTTTTCTTTTTAAACAAATCCTTCACCGAGGTATTTTAAATGATCCTGTTACTCTTATTACATCTTATTAGTTGTAATCGAAATCCCAGTGAGCTTGGCGTAAGCACACATGAATAAAATTATTTGTGTGCAATCCGCCCACATCATTGATGGGTGTGATAAAGGGTGTTGTTCTGCTACAGCATATCTGAAATTAGATTGGAAAGGGACACAGGGGAAGCATATATATGGGTGGGAGGATAGTGACGGATAGATGTAACTGTAACAGTAGAAATGGTGCGATGAAGACGCAGGCTAGATGTTAAGGGTGAGATTGTGCAGTTTTGTGGGCAAAACAGACTGAACTCAGTCTTGAGAGGATGTGTGTGCAAGTGAGAGAGGGACTATAAAAGAGAACAAGCTAGAAATATGTTTTATTAAGAGGAGATTAGAGTAAAAAAATATAGTGCATACTAAAACAGAGCCCCTGCTCAGACTCCATGCTGTGAAAAGACCCCGTGGTGTGATGGCAAGGTAAGAAGGTACTAAAAGGTTGCTGACCCAACTGCCCCCTGCCGGCAGCTTCAGACACATCCTTGTTGTCTAATAAAGCTCAAGGCTTCCGCTTGTCACTGCAGGCATCATACTCACTGCCAGCCTCCCAAAGCAACCACAGCTAATTACTTTTTTCTGCCCAGCACCAGCTCAGCCCTCTCAGTGCCCATTCATCTTAATTTCCCCCTCTCTGCCATCTGCCTTCTAAATAACACTCCTCCTCATTTCCCTACCATCCCATATCCCTGCTGTCTTCTTCTATACTCTCATGGCCTGGCAATGGCCTTACCCATACATAATTGCCTGTTATTGGTATGGAGCTTCTCCGCTGCTGCTTCACCATGGCTCCCCCTCCCTCACCCTGTTACCTTTCTCTCTCCGCTACTCCTACAGAGATTCAGACCTCAATTGCCCTGGGTTTAGTCGCTGGAGTGAGGGAAAGCCGCACGATCCTCTTTGTTTATTTAGGAGGTGATGAGGTTTAGTCGGCAGCACAAACAGAGTTTTCTGTTCTGTGGTATGAAAGTGAAAACTTTCATACCACTCAGCCTAGATATTTTAAATACCCTTTAATAAAAGAGCTCTGGGGTTTTGTTGCACTCCAGGGAAGCAGGAAGTAAAATTCAAAAATAAACATATGAATCAGAAGATGTTGCCATCAGTGAAGGGATAGAAATGGTTATGGTTAAATAACCCTAGGTTTATGAAATGCCTTTCTGTCACTGTTTGCGACTCGAAAATGTATCCTTTTTTTTGCACCTTGTAATTTTTTTTCTGGGTTGGCTTCTATTCCTCAGTTTCTTTCTTAGCCTTTTTTTTTCTCTTGTCTGTTCTTCTGACCTCCCCTTAAAGCAGCTCAGCGCACTTTGAATTGAGCGAGCAGCAAAGGTGTTTTTGGCATGGTTTGCTGTCTCCGTAAGCACACGTATACAAACACATACAGCCATAAGGGCACACAGACACACCTGCTGACTTTAGGGGATGACGGTAAGCAGGCTTTGTGCTGGCTGTTGCCTGGTTTAGGATAAGGCTGTGGGGCTCTGCGGTTCCTGAGCTCTGTAAATTGGATCGGGCTCCACAGAATGATAGATCGTTGGTGGTTGGCCACACAGGTGTAAGATCCTTTATTGAATCTATAAAGAAACCGTAGGTTTTTAACTGTCTCCCTTTGAAAACATCTCCTCAGGCTCCATCTGGAGGGTCTGCCACAACCTTTCTGTTTCCCAAGCTGGTTGAAAGCTTGTACATGTGGGAGGGAATCAAATTTCACCTTTCTTCCACCATTGAGTTTGACAGAGAGGAAGAGCTTCCGCAAGTGTTTAAACAGAGGATTCCAAGGGGCCACTAAGAACATGTGCTGGCTGTAATACTCTTGCCCTAGCCTGATCTTTTATGATGAGTGAGGTCAGGTACACTTCTTTGTTTAAGAGCAATTACCTCGAATGTTTTTAGTGACACCTGACCTAACAATTATTGTATGTGGTCTAACTCTGAACCAGAGCTTGAAATTGATGTAAAGGTCACTTCACAAAGTCGCTGAACCTTGTCGCCAAATAGAGCCCAGTGATTTTTCCATACTTGGAGCTGAAAGCATTAATATCTTTACCTTGAAAGCTAACCCTTAGTTTTTGTCCATCTTTTTTTTTCCTCTTACAATATATCTGCAGAGTCAACTTTATGACAGAATTTACATTTCTCTATATAACGTCACCACTTTCTCCCACTCAGGTTAGTATTTGGTGGAGATTTAAATGGCTTTAATGTAGCCGCAAATACTACCAGAAAATGACTAATAGAAGTAATTTTAGACACAACCTGCAGTCTCTTTCAAAATATGTGCTGCAGAACATTATTAGGATGAAACCGGAAAGGATGTAAAGTTGAAATAAAAGTCAAAAATAGTACAATAAGGTAAAAAGTTTCTTTCTTTGGAGCTCTGTGTGTTCTTTTATTTCACATGTGAAACACTAGAAGTGAGATTCAGAGGCTCCAGTGGAATACTGTTAGATACTCTCCTATTTGATTTGGCCTCTTATAGACTGTAATATGTGGAATCCACTGTTGGCTAACTGTATCCTGAAGAATGTGGTCGTGCTTTTTCTTTTTTTTCTCACATCCTTGTCTCTCCATATCATTGTCTATTACATAAGATAACTTCCCTTCAAAGTTCCTCAGTCTCCTCTTTACTTTTTGACTTTGCTTTGTCTTCACTTCATCGGCTCCTTTGCCTTGCCACTTTCCCCAGACATGACATAAGCAGAAAAGGAACGGGGTTATTAAATCATTTCAGTGCGCTCAACACAAAAAAAGAAGAGCACAGACTCTCTTTTACATTGATCTATTTCAATTGATGCAAGACATCATGGTTTCAGAAGTGTAACTGGAGAAGCTGCTGATTTATCTGCATTTAGTCACAATATATCATCCACACATCATGTGCTGCATGTGCACTTTTCATTACAGTGACAGATTATCACCAGGCGGCTTCTGTTCTCATTGTTCACTTTCACACATATCTGTTCAAACTTTTGCATGTATGCATCGAAAATAGCAGTTTAGGCTGTTTTAGATAGAGATGCATCAATCAGGCCTTTTTTGGCCAATATCGATTTCTGGATTTCATTGATATCTGAACTGCTGATTCTAATTTTGACTGATGCGTTTTGTATTTTTCTTAAAGCTGGTGTCACAATGTTTCTTATCTTGTAGTCTATGTGGGTGTTGTGCATAATGCATGTTTGGCAGTTTTAAACATAAGGAGATTAGGTGGATTTTGTGGAATATCAAGTCTTGTGATATCTTGTATGTCGTTGATGCGCTCCTAGTTTAAATAGTTTGGGTGTATTGGGATCAGTTGTCTAGAATTAGGTTTTAAATTGTCTTAGGGCGAGGCACATTACTTTTGCCATTATGTCTCCATCTCATTGTTTGTTTTTTGTTTGTATTTTTTTTTACAATATTGAATGATCAAACCGTCTAATTACAATGCGGTGTATAATTTCACCTTAAGTTTCAAGGATAGGGCATCCCAAGTTCAGTGAATCTTTATCAGTGCAGACAGAGTGTTCCCATAGTGTTTAATGAGATTGAGTAATCGTATTATAGGGTCATTGCTGCAAAATATGAGTTGCAGTTTTGTAAATGCTGCAGCAGTGACTCACATGTGCGATGCGCATGGAGCTTGAGAGCTCATGATATATTTTTTTAACATGTTCAAAACTTTTGTGGCAGCCTGACATCCCTGGTGACTAAATTGTATATGCTATAGTGTTATTTGCTTAAGGCAGCACATCTCCCTACAGCATTTAAATACAAATACAAAATACAAATAGATACATCAGAGAATGACAGGGCCGTAAGGACTTTAATGTATAAAAGAGGAAAAATGTGCTGCAGGTTCTTTAATACAGGAATTAGTTTTAAATCTAAAAAAATGTGAAGGAATTAGAAGATTTTTCCCATTTATGCAACATGTCCTTAACCCAGATTTTTTAAAATTAAACTAAATAAAGTGCATGCTGTTTGTTGACGTGTTATTACACTAAAAATGATGGGAGTAATTTTAATCCATTTAATGAATAGGAAAAAAAGATTGTTTTGCATTTGATGTTTATTACTAAATAAAGCTGTTTAAGGAAATATTGGCTGGTTTCAATTCATGGACAGTTGTTTTGAGCAAGGGATGGACAGTAATCATACCATTATCATGACATTTCTTCATCTTCAAAAATATCTTGGTTAATAATCTGTAAATTGTTCTTTGTTGGGATTTTTTAAATGTTTTTTTAGGAGGAATATTTGTGATTATAGGACTTTGACTGCACTCACGTGCAGCTACAGCCTTACAAGTAATTGAAAACAAACTGCAGTGGACTTTTAAACGTTTTCTATCATCACTTTTATCACTTTTATTCTTTTATTGCAATAAATGCCACAAAATACCGTGGTAAGCTTTTAAGTCTATATCGCACCTCCCTTATTAGACCACTTTTGTGTGCAGAGAATCTCTAGCTGATTTGTGGGTCAAAGCAAAATCTGGATTTTTGGCCCTGGACATGTGTCTAGCTCTTATGTAAACAGTCATCTTGCCTCTTTGAGTCAAAGTATCAGCACTCTTGAATGCTGTTTTAGATGTTTAACTCTTCTTGTACGCAATGTACATGCAGATGGTGGAATGTACTTTGACACGCCTTTGTTTCTGTCTGTCCATTTGAAAGGCTACTGTTGGTGTGTGTGCTTGTTTGAGCCTGTGCACACATACAGTGAACAGATGGAGCAAGAGGGCACCTTAACAAAGTGGCTTATGTTATTAGGTCTAGACTGTGCTGTGTGACTTATGGAATAATAATTGCGGGTTGTAAAGAGCTAAACGGAAAGGATTGTTTTGGTTTTGATGTGAACTCTCTTGCTGCATGATGACACAGGTACATTTGGACGCTGCACATTAAACTACAGTGTGATTTGTTGGCCGCTCAGTGATGCTTGTTGCCAGCTAATTGCCTCACATTGATTTTGAGTGATCCAGCACAATCCACACACGCAAGCCCTTCTCTCTTACCTTTAAGGCCATTCACTTATTTTACGACGGCTAAAATGGTATATCTAGTGTCTTTGAAAGAACTTTATAAGCTCCATGTGTAATAAAGGTAGTGATTTAGATTATGGTTTTCTATTTGCCACACTATTCTTGGTGTGATCACAATGGTGTTTGCCTCTTGTGCTTGCTTTTAAAATCAAGGACATACGCAGTCTGTCTCTGACTTTCCAGAAGTGTTTTTCGAGGCATATGTAGAATCTTTATGCTGACATGAAGTGCTGTTAACAATAAAAATGCCGTTTGCATGTGTCATCTGTGTTATTTCTGTACCTTCCAGAATGAAAGAGAATCAGAAATGAAATAAAGTGCTACATATTGTGTTGACATGTTGAAGAGGTTAGTGTGAAGAAAGAGAGCAGAGTTGACACACATGGGTGCAGAAACCACTATACATATACCTCTCTGTGCTGTACGTCCTGCGTTTTTAGCCCAAGTCCTAAGCTGATCAGGCTCCTTAGGTATCCACTTTTAGCTGGATTATGAGGAAGCCTGGCTGTAATAAGGTCTGTGAGTCGTGAAATAGAAAGTGGTGTTCAGCATGTTGAGCCAAGGACCCTAATCAGTCCATTCACACCAGCTCAGGCCCCAAGTCGCAGGTGAAACTGGTAATGTGGGATTTCTATTCAGCACACTTCTGATATCCTCTCACATTCTTTCTTATCCTCTAAATGCATTGATAAAACCGTATACTGAATGTCCACATGCAGAAAAAGAGTTAATATACATGTCTATTTTTTACACAACTTTTATCACCCATATTTTCTTAGGTTTTTTCATGATTCTGCTTATTATTTTTCCTTTCTCACTGTTTCCTGTTATTTACACTGATTGAGACTAGGCTCTTACTCAGTGCTCTAGTTAATAATGTAGTGAGAAATGAAGTAATTTTCACCATGGCTTTGTGCTAATTAAATTTTACAGCAGTCTTATCGCTCCAGCCACACACACATTTCTGGTCCTCCTACATTTGCCAGTGAAGCCAGCTATGTCACATAGCCGTCAGGGTGAGAAGTAACGAGGGAGATAATTATGTGAACTTATGTTGTTTTGGGAGGGAAGTGAGCATTACCTCCCTACCGTGAGCATACCTTTTATATCTGTGCTCTCTTTGAGGGAGCTGCTCAGGATTGGTCTCCAGTCAGACCTTTAGTAAAATTGTGAAATGCCATATAAACATTTTTCTTTCAAATCTAACAGTATTTTGTATTTGTTTGCCTTCTGAGAAAGCTGGTTCTCTGTTATTGTTTTTCAGGCTACAGTCTTACATGGTTAAATTGTGTACCTTGGCAGAAAGGTACACTTCCATTTTTATGTGATATGATTGTTTCTACTCAATTGTTGTAACTTAAACTGAGTAATAAAAACAGACAATTTCATCAAGAGTGATTTAAAAACCAGAAAAGGGCAAGGTATGATTGAAAATTTACCTTAGTTCAAAAATTTTTTTAGCTAACATTGTCTAGTGTATTTTCACACAGAACTAGAAACGGATATCAAGGCTTCGTCTGCAGTTGATTCCCTGGACCACTTCAGACTGTCCTGATGATCACGTTCTTCCAAACTGCCTCATCTCTCCGTCGCTCTCTCTGGCAGTCATTTCTCCTGCCACTCCAACAGCTGAGTGTCTCTTCACTGAGGCAGAAGCTCTTAGTGCAGCAACGGGAAATTGAACACCGACAGAATGAGAAGGCCAGCCCTTAGGCAGCAAGATCTGTTAGATGCAGGATTCTCTGAGAGTGTGGTTTTGGCTTTGCTGATTTGCAGCGATGCCACACTTTTATGTCCATGCAATGTCGTTCACATAGTTGACTGTGTACAGTTACGTGAACTTACTTGCACTTGTGCATGCATTTATACAATGCTCAAAGATATAAAGGGAACACTTAAACAACACAATATAACTCCACGTAAATCAAACTTCTGTGAAATCAAACTGTCCACTTAGGAAGCAACACTGATTGACAGTCAATTTCACATGCTGTTGTGCAAATGGAATAGACAACAGGGAGACATCTCTGGCGATTAGCAAGACACACTCAATAAAGGAGTGGTTCGGCAGGTGGAACCACAGACCACTTCTCAGTACCTATGCTTTCTGGCTGATGTTTTGGTCACGTTTGAATGTTGGTGGTGCTTTCACACTCGTGGTAGCATGAGACGGACTCTACAACCCCTACAAGTGGCTCAGGTAGTGCAGCTCATTCAGGATGGCACATCAATGCGAGCTGTGGCAAGAAGGTTTGCCGTGTCTGTCAGCGTAGTGTCCAGAGCCTGGAGGCGGTACTAGGAGACAGGCCAGTACACCAGGAGACGTGGAGGAGGCCGTAGGATTGCAACAACAACCCTGCAGCAGGACCACTACTCTGCCTTTGTGCAAGGAGGAACAGGAGGAGCACTGCCAGAGGCCTGCAAAATGACCTCCAGCAGGCCACAAATGTGCATTTGTCTGCACAAACGGTTAGAAACCAACTCCATGAGGATGGTATGAGGGCCCGACGTCCACACCGTGCAGGACGCTTGGCATTTGCCAGAGAACACCAGGATTGGCAAATTCGCCACTGGCGCCCTGTGCTCTTCACAGATGAAAGCAGGTTCACACTGAGCACATGTGACAGACGTGGCAGAGTCTGGAGACACCGTGGAGAGCGATCTACTGCCTGCAACATTTGTTTGGAGGGCCGGATGGCCTCCATGTGCTCGCCAGAGGTAGCCTGACTGCCATTAGGTACCGAGATGAGATCTTCAGACCCTTTGTGAGACCATATGGTAGTGCGGTTGGCTCTGGGTTCCTCCTAATGCAGGACAATGCTAGACCTCATGTGGCTGGAGTGTGTCAGCAGGTCCTACATAATGAAGACATTGAAGCTATGGACTGGCCCGCCCGTTCCCCAGACCTGAATCCGATTGAGCACATCTGGGACATCATGTCTCGCTCCATCCACCAACGTCACGTTGCACCACAGACTGTCCAGGAGTTGGCAGATGCTTTAGTCCAGGTCTGGGAGGAGATCCCTCAGGAGACCATCAGGAGCATGCCCAGGCGTTGTAGGGAGGTCACACAGGCACGTGGAGGCCACGCACAATACTGAGCCTCATTTTGACTCGTTTTAAGGACATTACATCAAAGTTGGATCAGCCTGTAGTGTGTTTTTCCACTTTAATTTTGTGTGACTCCAAATCCAGGCCTCCATTGGTTAATAAATTTGATTTCCATTGATGATTTTTGTGTGATTTTGTTGTCGGCACATTCAACTTTGTACAGAACAAAGTATTCAGTGAAAATATTTCATTCATTCAGATGTACAGAGCCAAGTATGAGTTTCTGGCCTCTGAGCTAAAGAGCTTCATTAGTCTGGCACTAGCTTTGATTAGATTCCTCAGGGGTGCAAATTAGCAAAACAAGTTAAAGTGATCCTCTGAAATAATGCTCCCTGAGATTTCTGCTGATATCTGAACACTTTATATTACATTTTCTGCACCATTCAAGTCAGTTTTACTTGTAAATCAAAGTAGTAAAAAAAGAACATACAGTGGGGAGCACAAGTATTTGATACACTGCCGATTTTGCTGGTTTTCCCACTTGCAAAGCATGTAGAAGTCCTTAGTTTTTATCATAAGTACTCTTCAGCTGTGAGTGATGTGTTGTGATTATGAATATGAATATATTATTTAATATTTATTATTAATACTTTTAATATTTTATTAAATAATATTTCGGTCTGTTAAGGGTTGGCCTGTGAATACCAGCCCAATAAGGCGGTAGCATTAGGACAAAATTGAAAGGGATGAGCCAAGCTCTGACATTATTGAACAGCAAAACACTGTTCACACATGGAATGAATTCACACAATTTCTTAAAATACAAGAATTTATTAACAAAAATAAGTCAACTCAAAGTCGAACATATTTCAATCAACAAACTCTTTACTATGCCTAAACAACAGCTAAACTACCAACTACCTCGACGGTGTTTAGTTAGCTGCCCGTATTCATTAAAATAATATTTAAAGAAATATTATTAATGAGCCACTAATACCACTAATAAAAGGGTTGAAATGCATAATCGTGGATGGCGCGTTATGGCCGATCTCCTGTGTTTAAAAATCTCCCTTTAAAAAAAGTTTATCTTCACTTTAAAAACACAAAAACAGAACACACACTGAGCACATGTGCTTAACCGCTAATCTGCTAGCACTAGATACCTGAGTTTTCCATACAAAGAAAACCAAATGTCATAAAACGAACTTTGTTTAGATTATTTCATTCTAAACTACTTCTCTCTGCCCAAAACACTACCTCTTACGTTAACTGTGCTGAGGAAAAGTTATCCGGGGTGACGAAGTTCAGGAAAGCATCCACAGTGAACAAAGGGTTAACTTGCAGCTAACCTTCGTAGCTGTGGCGGGGGGGCTCGTTCTGCCGGGCTGGCAGAACTGCACGTTACTGCTGTAGCCACAGTGATGTGGTCCCGTTGTCCCGTTCCTTCAGACCGAGAAAATCTGCTCCACTCTGCACTGTAGAGACAGGGTCTCTGCTGGGAGCTCTCTGGAACACATTTTGCTTCTCTAGACCTCAGAAAGAAAAGTCAAGCTATGCTTGCACCTTAATTACCGCGTTCATGAATGAATACCGGATACACAAACAGCAATTAATTCCTACTTAACTTAGCGCATATGATCGCGTGATCGTTTGACACTTGTGGAACCAGTTTGAAGAGTTATGTCTATTTGCCACCAAAGAGACATTAGCCCGCTGTGTCCCTCTGTCCAGTTCCGCTGGGGACCTTCGTGGAAGAGGTCTGTTTGTTGGTGCGCAGAGTTTTTATTCAAACAATGACGTCATGGGAAGTCCGCTGTTACTCCTGTTCCTGGCTGTGCTGGAAGTAGGTTAATGAGATTTATTTTGAAAGTTCCAGAAAAGTTCTTACTGTCCTTTAATGTTGTAACCCATGGCTGGGGTCTCAACAGATGGAATCTAAAACAGATTAACTAATTTGTATTTTATTGCATGACATAAGTATTTGATCACCTAACAACCAGAATGAAATCCCGGCTCACACAGGCCTGTTCTTCTTCTTCTTTAAGAAGCCCTCCTGTTCTCCACTCATTACCTGTATTGACTGCACCTGTTTGAACTCATTATATGTATAAAAGACACCTGTCCACACACTCAATCAAGCAAACTCCAACCTCTCCACAATGGCCAAGACCAGAGAGCTGTGTAAGGACATCAGGGATAAAATAGTAGACCTGCACCAGGCTGGGATGGGCTACAGGAAAATAGCCAAGCAGCTTGGTGAGAAGCCAATAACTGTTGATGCAATTATAAGAAAATGGAAGAAGTTCAAGATGATGGTCAGTCTCCCTCGGTCTGGGGCTCCATGCAAGATCTCACATCGTGTGGCATCAATGATCATGAGGAAGGTGAGGGATCAGCCCAGAACTACCAATAGGACCTAGTCAATGACCTGAAGAGAGCTGGGACCACAGTCTCACAGAAGACCATTAGGAACACACTACACCGCCATGGATTAAAATCCTGCAGCGCACACATGGTCCCCCTGCTCAAGCCAGCGCATGTCCAGGCCTGTCTGAAGTTTGCCAGTATTCATCTGGATTATCCAGAGGAGGAATGGGGGAAGGTCATGTGGTCTGATGAGTCAAAAATAAAGCTTTTTGTTCTAAACTCCACTCGCCATGTTTGGAGGAAGAAGAAGGATGAATATAACCCCAAGAACGCTATCCCTACCATGAAGCATGGAGGTGGAAACATCATTCTTTGGGGATGCTTTCTGCAAAGGGGGACAGGATGACTGAACCGTATTGAGGGAAGGATTGATGGGGCCATGTATCAGGACATCTTAGCCAACAACCTCCTTCCCTCAGTAAGGGCATTACAGATGGTTCGTGGCTGGGTCTTCCAGCATGACAACGAAGAACACCGAAGAACACAGCCAGGGCAACTAAGGAGTGGCTCCGTAGGAAGCATCTCAAGGTCCTGGAGTGGCCTAGCCAGTCTCCAGACCTGAACCCAAATCTTTGGAGGGAGCTGAAAGTCCGTATTGCCCAGCGAATGCCCCTAAACCTGAAGGATCTGGAGAAGAGCTGTATGGAGGAGTGGTCTGAAATCCCTGCTGCAGTGTGTGTGCAAACCTGTTCAAGAACTACGGGAAATGTCTGATATCTGTAAGGGCAAACAAAGGTTTCTGTACCAAATTGTTTTTTGTTTTGTTTTCCTGGTGTATTAAATACTTACGTCGTGCAATAAAAGGCAAATTTATACTTAAAAATCACACAATGTGATTTTCTGGATTTTTGTTTTAGATTCTGTCCCTCACAATTGAAGAGTACCTATGATAAAAATGAAAGATGCAAGTGGAAAAACTTGCAGAAGTACCAGGTGCAAAATTAGGCAGATGTTTGCAGTCAGACCTAATTTGAAACTAGGCATTGTAATGGCATCTACTTTCTCTTTTCTTCCTTATTGCGGTCAGCAAAAAAACACACACACACACACACAAAAAATTTGGGGGCCGGAATAGCAAAATCACTTTAGAAGTTATGAAAAAATATAAAATTTTAAGAAACAGAGCAATGAATACAACAAAAGTCTGTAGCAAAAAACGCAAAACAAATTGCTATCTTACAAAAGCGACCTCTATAGATATTAGGTAACAACTGTTTTGCTATTGTAATAACAATGGCAATTACATTCTGGGGAATCAAAAACAAAAAAATAAAAAAATGAATGTTGAAAAAAAAAATATTGTGAAAAAATACGAATTCAGCCACATGGAACGTTTTTCAAGTATGAATGGCCTGTTTCAGGTCAGATCATCTAAATTGGATTTAAACCTAGAGTTCTAAAAAAAAAAAAAAAAAACACTTTTTGTGCCATTCAAGAGTGAACTTGCTGTGTGCTTTGGATCATTGTCCTGCTTGCTGGTCCCATAACCCAAGTGTGTTTGATCTTAAGGTCACTGAAAGATTTGAGGGTGTAGCCACAATCTTTTGTGTTTTTGATAGCAAATGGACATGGATTCCCTATCCTAAACCGCCAGAGAAAGAGAGACATACTTTTTTAGACCACCCAGCCTTCAAAGCATTACAGCCTCCTAATCAAAAGGGATGGAGAAATATTTTCATGCTTTTATAAGCATACATACTCTATTACTCTATTTAAATCTCTAGAAAAAACATTTACATACAGGGGTTGGACAATGAAACTGAAACACCTGGTTTTAGACCACAATAATTTATTAGTATGGTGTAGGGCCTCCTTTTGCGGCCAATACAGCGTCAATTCGTCTTGGGAATGACATATACAAGTCCTGCACAGTGGTCAGCGGGATTTTAAGCCATTCTTCTTGCAGGATAGTGGCCAGCTCACTACGTGATACTGGTGGAGGAAAATGTTTCCTGACTCGCTCCTCCAAAACACCCCAAAGTGGCTCAATAATATTTAGATCTGGTGCCTGTGCAGGCCATGGGAAATGTTCAGCTACACTTTCATGTTCATTAAACCAATCTTTCACCAGTCTTGCTGTGTGTATTGGTGCATTGTCATCCTGATACACGGCACCGCCTTCAGGATACAATGTTTGAACCATTGGATGCACATGGTCCTCAAGAATGGTTCGGTAATCCTTGACAGTGACGCGCCCATCTAGCACAAGTATTGGGCCAAGGGAATGCCATGATATGGCAGCCCAAACCATCACTGATCCACCCCCATGCTTCACTCTGGGCATGCAACAGTCTGGGTGGTACGCTTCTTAGGGGCTTCTCCACACCGTAACTCTCCCGGATGTGGGGAAAACAGTAAAGGTGGACTCATCAGAGAACAATACATGTTTCACATTGTTCACAGCCCAAGATTTGCGCTCCTTGCACCATTGAAACCGACGTTTGGCATTGGCATGAGTGACCAAAGGTTTGGCTATAGCAGCCCGGCCGTGTATATTGACCCTGTGGAGCTCCCGACGGACTGTTCTGGTGGAAACAAGAGAGTTGAGGTGCACATTTAATTCTGCCGTGATTTGGGGAGCCGTGGTTTTATGTTTTTTTGGATACAATCCGGGTTAGCACCCGAACATCCTTTTCAGACAGCTTCCTCTTGCGTCCACAGTTAATCCTGTTGGATGTGGTTCGTCCTTCTTGGTGGTATGCTGACATTACCCTGGATACCGTGGCTCTTGATACATCACAAAGACTTGCTGTCTTGGTCATAGATGGGCCAGCAAGACGTGCACCAACAATTTGTCCTCTTTTGAACTCTGGTAGGTCACCCATAATGTTGTGTGCATTTCAATATTTTGAGCAAAACTGTGCTCTTACCCTGCTAATTGAACCTTCACACTCTGCTCTTACTGGTGCAATGTGCAATCAATGAAGACTGGCTACCAGGCTGGTCCAATTTAGCCATGAAACCTCCCACATAAAATGACAGGTGTTACAGTTTCATTGTCCAACCCCTGTATTTACATTTAACTTTGAACAACTGAAGATCAAAACCAAACAATAAACCCAAACACAGTCCAAGTGAATGTGGTTTTTCCCAGTATGGCTGATTGAACACACCAGTTCTGCTGATAGGTGCACGCCCAAAGCAACACTTGACCTTGTGACCTCAGAGAGAAAGAGAGATAATGAGAAAAACAACATCTTAAGTTAAATTGATAAATTGATCACTTAAGTTTCAGCCCTTTGTTAAATAGATAAATACAAATAAAACGCAAAACATGTAGAAATCAAATTAATTTGGTGCATGGCAAGTAAATAAAGAACAGCTCCTGTTAGTGAGGGGATGGATTCTTTACAGTCACAAAACGATAGCCGGACACTCTCATTTAAGTCTTTCTGGTACAAACCAGGCCATTTATGTAGATTGTGTCCTCTGGCACTGAAAGGATTCGCTTGCTGCAGGAATTCTGCTGCAATCTGGGTACACAAATTTTGTCTTAGCCCGCCATAACGGTGAAATCAGACCAAAAGCCATTGATCTTAGATAGTTTCATAGCGCTTATAGTTTAAAAGCCACGGACTGCCTCTCTAAACTGATACATTCATATTTAATAAATTAGAATATGCATTCTGATTAGGCTTTTTGTCAGATTAAATGTACATTTTGAAAATAACAACCTTTAAGCAGGTACTGAACACCCTTTTCATTAAGCTCACATTTCTTTATTTATGTTTTTTATTGGTCTGTTATAAAATTCTTATTTTAAATGTATTTCTATTAGTATTAGCAGAAAATCATCATAATTCACAGAAAAAAAGGCTTCAAAACATCAGTCTGTTTGTAATTAATCTATTTAACATGCCATTTGCTGAAAGAATACCCATTCAGAGCAATATTTAAGCCAAAACTGTACAAAGAAATATATACATTTTGCATTTAAGATAAAAAAACTTTTTTGTCTGTAAATATGCTCTATCCAGAACTCCTCAAGTCACATAGTTTTAGCTTCACCAGGTTAAAATTCTGGGGAAAAAAATCTCCTATTAAGCACCTTTTGCTATGCGATTGTTAATCAACTATTTGAAAAAATAGTCAACAGATTAATCGATTAGCAAAATCGTTAGTTGCAGCCTTATTCTAATTTATTTAATTCGTCTGTATGTTTGGGTAGAATAGGAGGAGCTATAGCCAGATCCACAGGCTGGAGCAGGTGCTTAAACTTAAAGACAACAATTTTGGGCATTTGTGATCGCTTTAATCTGTGTCTTACTCTGAGAATATATTAAACTTTACTGGTTCAAAATTCTTAAAAATACTTTGAAGAGATCATTACTTTCCCTCCGTGTCTGTGGAGACTCTGAAAGTGAAGGTCCACGCTTCCTTTAATTATTTCCACTGAGGTTGGTGGATTTCAGCAATGTATTTGCATGCAAACTATGATGGTCAGCATGGATAGCTGGGGATATTTATCCATCATTCCATTGTCTACATCCACTTGTCCATGCAGGGTCGCAGGGGTCAGCACCTTTTTCCAGCGGCCATTGGGCAAGAGGCGGGGTACACCCTGCACAGGTTGCCAGTCTGGGATATTCAGCCAGTGAGAAATGTTTGACATCCTCACACTACAAAGCTCCAACTTTACTTCAAGGTCCATACAAAAAATCTTACCTCCCTGGCTGGACTGTTTTCTTGGTACATTTCTGCCTGATTTTGCCTGATTTTATCCTGGTTCCGTTAGTGGAATCTCTGGGGGGAGAAAAAATACCCCAGACAACTTCGGAAGTAGTTCCTGCAGTGGAAACAAACCTTTTGTTTTCCGTCTGTTCTTAAATGTCTTTAGTTGGAGGGATGATGTATTGCTTTTTAGTATGTTTTTGCCAACTTCCTGTTGTTAGTCTGGTTCTATTCCAGTGAATTATTTGTTCTATAGATCAGGCAGTAGTCAGGTCTTGGTGTGGAGTGTGAAGTTGAACTCAGCTTTTGAATAAATCCATTTAGTCATAGCTAATTAATTGAAGTTGATACTTGAAAATATATACTATCGATAATTGGACAAATATGTTTTCACAGCACTTTTAGAAATGAAAAATAAAAACGTACCTCCTTCAGACTACAAATGATTTTTGGAATGTTTTTGATGCTTTGACTTTAAACATTAACATTTTAATTTGAATTATATGTTACGCACTATCCAATCTTTTTGTGAACTGGGTTGTATTGTTTTTGTATTCTTAGTAATATTTCTGTCACATTATTTAGTCAGTGGCAACTAGGTGCGAGTTGGTTAATTTATTTCATCTGTCGGGATTAATAAGTGGACTCGTAGCTTGTGGATGTGAACAGTCTGAGACTGTTTTTCATGCAGGTGAGCTGCTGCCTGCTCTGTAATAGCCATACTTGACATTTCTCTCTCCTGCAGCCTGTGGAGACTAGCACATGCTTTCCATTCCAGTTGAACCCATTAAGCCTTTCTTTTCTGTATAGCATCCACTGGTCTGTCCTTTGGCAGGGCCCTTCTGAATGTCAAAACCCACTGTTTAGCATCATAATAAAGCAGGTACTGGACAGAAAAGTAAAGGAAAAGGAACTGGCTGCTGACTGGTAAAGGGCATGGGTAGAAAGATTACTTTAGAAAGACTGCAGCTACTGCTTCAGTCCATTACAGCCTGTTATTTCTTCTGTCTCCACATTTCTGTTTTTGAGAGTTTCGAGTCTTTAACCGATAGAACTTAGTAAAATAGCTTTTATATGTTCTGTGAAGCAATTAAGTGTCATATTGCTTGCTTTAAAGAAGCCCTCACAACACAGTTTCAAAAGTAAAGGGAAGCACATAGACTGACTTTTTTATATTTTGTTAAATAAGTAAATAGCAGTTCGACCCATTTTTACTGTTCAGTTTGAGGATTAGAGAATTTGTATAGGCAGGGATGAGCTGCAATTTTCACCTGAGTAATCTCAATCATTTCTGAGTTTCTTAATAACTTATTTGGTGGCTTTCTTTCAAAAAATCTTTTCTGATCCTTTATTATTAGGTTCCATCTTCAAAATAGATAATTTTCATTCATTGTTGCCAAACAAATAAAAGCTGTCAGGTTGGGCAATATTATTGTGTATAATTAATTTAATAGGAACCCTATAGGAAGAAAAGTTAACATTTAACAAAAACCATTTCAAAAGTTTGACTTTCATCGTCTGATGAATGCGTCAGAATTTAATAAGAACTCTTTTGAAACAATGTTGTGAATCTGAGCACATTTTATAATAAAATAGAAAAGGTCATCATGTCCAGTGGATGCAGTTGTTGTGCTTTTCACTGTTTGGCGTTTGGGGCTAGCCTTGATTTGTGTACAAACTTGATTATTTTTCTAAATGGGGAGTTAATTAGTGTGGCTAGTTTGAATGGTAATTACAGTGTCAACGAAAAAGGAAAGAGACTTTCTAAATGCACTTCAGTTGGTTTTATATTTATCATACCACGTTGGCACACACACACACACACACACTCACATCCTATTCAGCGTGCAGGACCATCTCCAGCCAGACCAAATTATTTATAACATTTGCTTTGATATAACTTCACAATTGAACACAAAGATAACAGCATATTGCCTGTTTCCCTTAATTTTCTGGTAATGGCTAGAAATGTGGAGCGGGGGTGTTGTGATATATTTGACTGCATTAGCTTTACTCTTTTGTGTGCCTCATTATTCTCCCTTTGAGTTTTCTTCCTTTGCTATGTTTAACACTGTTACACACACACACACACACACACACACACACACACACACACACACACACACACAGGAAGCTTCTAAATGCTGCCACAGCAAAGTCATTAAGTTTATCTGCAATGGCACAAATGAAAACAACATGCACAAGAAACCCACTTACATCTTATTTGGTGGCATTGTTAAATTTTTCAATGCAGTCCCTTCATGTATAATGTGATACATGGTTACTCTGGTTTTGAATGTAGTTCATTCGCTTTTGTAACTATGATATCATGAATTAACAATTATAGCTCAAACGTTAAGAGATCCATAGCTGTTTAGATGTGTTAACCTTCCATAGAAACAGCTTCGACAACACATTTTATTGTAGATTCAACATGAAACCAACTTGTAGGTCGGTCCTAAGATTAGTTTGACTACACAGTTGACTCACCTTCAGAAAAAACAGCTGATTGATGAAACCTCCAAACAGCAATGTGGCAGCCTTCTGTTAGATCATTTTATGCCTCAAGGGACCTGATACATTTTAGTATTTTGCTTGTAGTATGAGATTAGGTAAATTATCCATCCATAGACGATTAAGGGTGTTTGGTACCAGTTTGCACCAGTCTTTCTCATAAAAAAAAAAACAAAATAGAAATGAGAAACCTGACATTGGCTTCTAAATATTAACTGTATCTCCTGAATTTTCTGGGAGGTTTTTATTGATTTGTGTCACTATATACTAACACTACTGCAGATTGTGCCACCTGCCATCCAGCTTGGTGGCAGACATATTCGATCTGACAATGCTGCAGAGGTTCTGTAGGCAAACCAAGTGCTGCAAGCACAGGTATTTAAACCTGTTTTATAAATTAGCTAAAAAATAGATTCAGCCACTAATTATACACAAGGCAAGCCCTTCGTCTGTAATGTGAGGTACAGGAAGAATGTGTTTATAACAATTTACATATCAAGTCAATGTTTGTGTAAAATGTTTGGAGATCTTCCATTTGCATCACATGTTTTGTGCAATAAGTGATGTCGCATGATTTAGTACTTTGCAAAAAAGGAGACCTTTGGGTGAGAAGCTAAAATTTCCCCTTCTTTTCCTTATTCCCTTACACTGCTTCCAAGTATAGTTCTATGATCATTGCATTGTCTTACCACTTGGTTAGAACATATATATTTTTCTTTATTATGCACATGTTAAAAGTAAAAGCACAAAAAAGCAAACATGCATCAATACTGGACCCTATCACATGTATGGAGTAGCTACCATTTTTTTAAAAAGTGACTGGCTGTTCTTCCCTAATAGCAGTTAGTTTCCAGGGTTGCTGGCTGGTTGCTGAGCCGGGCTGCTTTGAGTGGTTGAGTCACTGCTGTCAGGAATTTCAAGCAGGCTCTTGCCTCCTTACTGTTTGAAGAATGTCTGTGTGTACCCTGTGTAGGATGCATGTTGCAGGAGAAAGAGCAGAGGTTCTTTCTAAAGGCCCAGTTTCAGCCTCTCTTCTTTGATGTCCTGGAGGAAAGAGGGAGCACAGGTCTAGCATGCTTGGTTTTTATTTACCTTGTCATGATTAGAACTCCAGCAATTTGGTGTTATAGCAACAGGCAGTGACAATGGGAAAAAAGTTCCAAGATAGAAAGTTCACTGAAAGTCAATAAGATCACACTGCAAATCCAACCAACTACCAAATACATAATTAATTGACACTTGAAGCTATCTAATGTTAAGTAGTAATGGTAATGTGGCATTGAATGTTTTACATATGTCCTGGATTTGTATGTTGAAAGCTGGTCCTCTTGCAAACCTCTAAAAAGCTTTATGTAATATAGACATTTCCCTTTACTGGACAAATAGATTGTTATAGTCTTACATTGTATTTAAGACGCCAATGATATTTAGTAAACACTTTTAACTTTCTCTATTTTTGCACAGCTTCGCTAATTATTTGTTCATACTTCACCACATCACAACTGGGCCCACTTCACACCGTTTAAAATGTAAACTATTTTAAACAAATTATGAGGATTGGGTGGAAACAGCAAAATACATTTACATTTGTGCAGATTTGAACTCTGCTTGATGTACACTTTTCATCCCAAAGGGACTGTCATATTTATCTTGCCACTTTTATTGGCATATGTAAAATGTGTTTAAAGTGTTTTCTAACGTAAAAACATGAAGCAAATTTGATGAAACATCACGCCCTTACATATATATATATATATAATATATATATATATAAATATGTGTATTGTTTATGATGCAAAGCTCCCATTTAAGAGTGCTCCTACATTTTTGAAGTGATGTAACATTTTCTTTATTCCTCTTTCATTAACATTGAATGCATAACTGACCATATTGGGCTGAAAGTTTAACACTTTATAAACGGCAGTAAAACCTGTGTAGGAGTGGCCAATTTACCTCCACAAACTCATTATTTGCAGGCGGTTGATTTTACAATGTGTTCTACAAGTCTTGCAAGGCTGGTTGAGATGAGCGCTGAATGAAGAACTGTTGGTCTGCAGTAGCATAAGTCATTCTTCTTCAATTCACCAATCCAGATGACGCCAGCGATCACATACTTGCATCTGCACTCAATTAGCAAATGTTGGAAGCAAGAACTTATGAAACTTTTCAGTGGTAGCAACAGTCTTTTAGTATTCTCTAAGTGGTCAAATAATTGTTTGCTGAATTTCTTCTAAGACAGGGTCAACTCCCCTGCTGTGGCTGCAATCCCAAGCATTTTACATGCTGAGATGAATAATCTTCATTAGTCCATACAGATTGACTGCAAGTTCCCTTGTGATATTAAGTAACTTATTGTCCAGTCACTGCTGCAATGGTGCACAGTTATTCAATAGCAGTGGGGCATTTGTGCATTGCACATGCCATATCCGAGTGGCAACACTTATGCCACGGAAATTTCGAGATTACCAAAAAATCTGTTGCAGCCTGGTTGAGCTATACATCACATTAAATAAACTAAAGATTCAGATAAATAAAGAGGGTATGCATGATCATCACTTGAGGTTGTTAATGTTCATTCTCAACTGAAAAGTAGTGTGACAAGGGTATAAGTGTTTCTTTGCAGAACTTTCTTGTCAATGCTTAAAAATAATTGAACAAGTCTTATATATTTCTGAATAATCTTTATCTCGAGTTTCTTTTCTGTCAAGCTAGCTGCAAAAAACTTAATATTTAAGAGAATTATTTAATGCTACCATCAAAACCTTGTTTTAAAACCAACTGACCGTGCTTTTTGTAATGCCTGGATAGATTAGTTAATTAACACGATGATTAAGTAAAATATTGAACCTTAATTGATTTTTGCTGCTGTTACTGACCTTCTTGAAAAAAAAGCTTTTTACAGGATACAAAGTTGAAAAAAAAAATCTTTTAAAGGGACATTGACTAAGAGGTTATTTAGCAAATCTTTGGAAGTAAGCTTAGCTTTTCAGCTTTATGTGTTGGACAACACTACTTCCGGTAGCTTAAAGAAAATAACCCATATTTGCCTATTCTGAGCACACAAGTATTTACTAACACACCTGTAGTGGACCCTGGATAAAGTCAATCTGTAATGGTCTTGTACTACTAGACAAAGCGTAAGACTGGCCCTCTACATGAGCTCTGAAGTGTGAGAGGGTTAATGAAAGAGATTTAGCCACAAAGGACGGGTTTAGAGAGAGGAGACTGACTGCTTGTGAACTATCCATCAGCCTGTGCAGCAAGTTGAGTCTGAGCTAGAAAAGGGAAGGTGTTTGGGCTCCAGCAGAGAAGAGATGATTTATCAGGGAGCTGAGTGATTATGTGACTCCTCCACACATGAGAAAAAGACAGAACTAAAAAAAAAGACTTATCGCATATCATTTCATAAAACATGCAGGAGGTTGTCTGTGCATTGAAGCTTGTGAAAAATAGCTACATGAAGTACTGGAAAAAAGACAGTTTCTTAATAATAAATATATAATAGCCAGCAAGCACAAAAACTATTTTTGATTTTTTTCATTTTCCAGTTAATTACTGTGATGGCTTGACTTCCAACATGTCACTCTGGGGTGGCATATTCTAAAAATCACCTTACTGGGAAACAGATGACAAAATGTAGCACTTATCTTCCTTTTAATGGGTGATTATGCATCTTAGGTGTTTGAAGGAGAAGATGATGATCACCAAAATAGATGAGGGACAGTGGGAAATCTTTGATCTTCTGCTTTCTGTGTAGTGGAATCAAAAATGAAGCACTTAACGTTAAACCGCTGTGCTTTTCATGTGCAAATACAACACCACGCATTGACAGGTCATTCTGGCTCTGCCGCTGACTGGTTTGGATCTTACTTATGGCAACTTTTTTTTTCTTCGTATTTGATGTCACTCATTATGTTTTGTCCCAGTTCCCAAGACTGAAGCATTCGCACAACGATGAAAGGGGTTAAAGAAGTTGACATCTACTTCAGCAGACTTAAATGATTCTCTTTGAAGATTTAAACTGAGATAAATACCAACAAACAATACCTACAAACCATCTAAACTTGGCTGCTTTTTTAATTTCAGAAGGTTTTTATAGATGCACTTCTGGAGAATAAGAGAAAGATTTATTTTGGCAAAAGCAATTGTGAAGTTGAAAATGCTTAGAGATAAGTTTTGGCAAAATTATAAAAAGATGCTCTTGGGTATTTTAGTTTGAACGCTCAGATGAAGTGGAAGAAGTAGACTGTGATACCAACAAAGATTTCTCTGTGACTATTCAGCTGATAGTTTAATAATCTGAAAACTGAATTTAAAAACAAATCAAGAACATGATGTCTATAAAGGTGCATCATTTTCAATGAAATAATTTTAGTAATGCTGAAATATGCAAACAATATGGTGCTGATTGTAAGTCATTCAGTCATTTTCTAACGCTTATTCCATAGTGGGTCGCGGGGGAGCTGGTGCCTATCTCCAGCAGTCTACGGGCAAGAGGCGGGGTACACCCTGGACAGGTCGCCAGTCCATCACGGGGCAACACACAAACAACCAAGCACACACTCATTCATACACTTAAGGGCAATTTAGAGACCAATTAACCTAACAGGCATGTCTTTGGACTTTGGGAGGAAGCCGGAGTACCCGGTGAGAACCCACGCATGCACGGGGAGAACATGCAAACTCCATGCAGAAAGACCCCCGGCCGGGAATGGAACCCAGGACCTTCTTGCTGCAAGGCAACAGTGCTACCAACTGCGCCACCGTGCAGCCCGGTGCTGATTGTTGAAGTGGTAAATAATAATGTAGTTAAATGACTGGCTGATTTACTGGAGAACCTCTAAATAAAACATTAATAGTACATTGCCAGAAAGTTACAATAGGTTTGCTATAGTACAGCCTGTACACAAAGCAAAACATACAAGTCCTGATGGAGTACTGCTTTCATTTGGCAGAAATATACTTCTCTCCCCTTAATCTTAACTTCCAAGGATCAAAGGATTAGACGGCCCAATTGAAAATTTAGCTTTCATTCTCAGTGTTGTGGCCAAATTGATTCTTAGAGACAGATAACTAAAATCTGACCAGATAAAACTTAAGTCTGCTCACTGCTTGATGCCACATGAGGCAAAGCAAACGTGTGTGTGTGTGTATATATATATATATATAATATATATATATATATATATATATATATATATATTATTTATTCTTTCTGTGAATTGGATTTTTGAGATGAGTTACAGCCTAGTTCCTCTGAGTCAAACTGGCTGGAGTGTATGGGTCTGCACAGCTTTCCTAATAGTCTTTTGTAGAATAGACTACAATGAACATAGGGGAAAAAGAGAAAGAAAAGGGTGGCAGAGCTGAGCTCAGAGTGAGAACTAATGGAATAAACAATGTTGGGAGACAGGTGTCTATTTCTTTTTTCTTTGTCACGCCTTCCCCTTCTGTCAGTCTTGAATGATGAAATTGGCAGTGATTTATAACAAATGTCAGTGACAGGCGCAGCAGAGTGCTGCTTTGTCCCTGTCAAAGTCAGGTAGGGCCGGAGGTAGGCAGCTTTGCTTTTCAATCATCCCTTGTCTGATCATCCACCAACAACCAGAAATGAAACTTACTTGTTCACCAACTTGCTAAATCGAAGATCCATAGTACAAGAATCTCCATACCAGACCAGGGCTCTTTTACTTTAATAAACAGATTTATTGTACTAAATGATTCATAATGGGAAATAATGTATATCAGTATTTCCCATGGAATCAAATTATACTTGTGGAAATTCAGTTTATGTTTGTGGGATGTGATTGTGAGCAAAGAACATATTTTATATGTTTTTTGGGGTACTTTTATCCGCAATTTGTTAAAGTACAATTTGTATTTACAGATAATTATTTTTGTTACATGTGCAAATGACTTCAGTCTAACGATTTTAAAAAAGTTTGAATAGTATTTTAGCACAGTAGAGGCATGTTGTCACAGTTGAGTACTTTGTCATATGCAAATGATCAAATGGAGTACTGAAATTTGTCATTATTGTATTCAACACAAGCTGTCCCTTTTGTGCCTTCTTGAACAATTTTAATAAATAACCTAAATGGTTATTTATTAAAAATGGTTATTTATTAAAACCTTCTAAAAAGTATACATACAGGGGTTGGACAATGAAACTGAAACACCTGTCATTTTAGTGTGGGAGGTTTCATGGCTAAATTGGACCAGCCTGGTAGCCAGTATTCATTGATTGCACATTGCACCAGTAAGAGCAGAGTGTGAAGGTTCAATTAGCAGGGTAAGAGCACAGTTTTGCTCAAAATATTGAAATGCACACAACATTATGGGTGACATACCAGAGTTCAAAAGAGGACAAATTGTTGGTGCACGTCTTGCTGGCGCATCTGTGACCAAGACAGCAAGTCTTTGTGATGTATCAAGAGCCACGGTATCCAGGGTAATGTCAGCATACCACCAAGAAGGATGAACCACATCCAACAGGATTAACTGTGGATGCAAGAGGAAGCTGTCTGAAAGGGATGTTCGGGTGCTAACCCGGATTGTATCCAAATAACATAAAACCACGGCTGCCCAAATCAGGGCAGAATTAAATGTGCACCTCAACTCTCCTGTTTCCACCAGAACTGTCCGTCGGGAGCTCCACAGGGTCCATATACACGGCCGGGCTGCTATAGCCAAACCTTTGGTCACTCATGCCAATGGCAAACGTTGGTTTCAATGGTACAAGGAGCGCAAATCTTGGGCTGTGGACAATGTGAAACATGTATTGTTCTCTGATGAGTCCACCTTTACTGTTTTCCCCACATCCGGGAGAGTTACGGTGTGGAGAAGCCCCAAAGAAGTGTACCACCCAGACTGTTGCATGCCCAGAGTGAAGCATGGGGGTGGATCAGTGATGGTTTGGGCTGCCATATCATGGCATTTCCTTGGCCCAATACTTGTGCGAGATGGGCGCATCACTGCCAAGGACTACCGAACCATTCTTGAGGACCATGTGCATCCAATGGTTCAAACATTGTATCCTGAAGGCGTTGCCGTGTATCAGGATGACAATGCACCAATACACACAGCAAGACTGGTGAAAGATTGGTTTGATGAACATGAAAGTGAAGTTGAACATTTCCCATGGCCTGCACAGTCACCAGATCTAAATATTACTGAGCCACTTTGGGGTGTTTTGGAGGAGCGAGTCAGGAAACGTTTTCCTCCACCAGTATCACGTAGTGGCCTGGCCACTATCCTGCAAGAAGAATGGCTTAAAATCCCTCTGACCACTGTGCAGGACTTGTATATGTCATTCCCAAGACGAATTGACGCTGTATTGGCCACAAAAGGAGGCCCTACACCATACTAATAAATTATTGTGGTCTAAAACCAGGTGTTTCAGTTTCATTGTCCAACCCCTGTATATACTCGTACACGTCGTCTTACGCTTCATCCAGGACCAGGTCACAGGGGCAGCAGACTCAGTAGAGACACCCAGACGTCCCTCTCCCCAGACACCTCCTCCAGCTCCTCCAAGGGGAGCCCAAGGCGTTCCCAGTCCAGCCGAGAGACATAGTCCCTCCAGCGTGTCCTGGGCCGTGTCCTGGGCCTCCTCCTGGTGGGTGCCTGGAACACCTCTTGAGGAAAGCGTCCAGGAGGCATCTGGTATAGATGCCCGAGCCACCTCAACTGGCTCCTCTCAATGTGGAGGAGCAGCGGCTCTACTCTGAGCCCCTCCCGGATGGCCGAGCTCCTCACCCTATCTCTAAGGGAGTGCCCTGCCACCCTACGGAGGAAGCTCATTTCAGCCGCTTGTGTCCGGGATCTTGTTCTTTCGGTCATGACCCAAAGTTCATGGCCATAAGTGACGGTAGGAACGTAGAGTGACCAATAAATCATCGAGAGCTTTGCTTTTCGGCTCAGCTCTATCTTCACCACGATGGACTGGCACCGCGTCCCCATTACTGTGGCAGCCACAACAATCCATCTGTCGATCTCCCGCTCCATTCTCTCCATTTATTTTACTTTTTTTTTTTGGTAAAAATGTTAAGAAATGTTTTATTTTTCCAAGGGAGATTACTGTAATTTCCAATAAAGAAAAAACTTATTGATTAAAAGAAAATAAGAAAGAAAACCTGCCATCCATAGTCTTTCAAAAAAATTTGAAAATGTTTAGCCAACTTGGCCAATCACAGCTATGCATGACATCATTTGAGCTAATTGGGTTCTGAACCTTGTAGCAAGCTTTCAGGTACAAGTAAAAAGATTGTTAGACAATTTTAGGTATCTTTTGTTGCCAAACAAGTATTCCAAGACTGTACCTGCCAAGTACTACGTCTGTGTCTAATTTTAAAACAGACACGCCAAGTTGAATGAGCATTCTTCTGGTCACATAAACATGCAGCCAGTCATGTGTGATAAATCGGTTGTTGATTATTTGAGGGTTTGCAAGGAGGAGCCACCTTTATGCCACCCCTAATTATCTGCCATTTCATTAAATTTCCTTCAATGACTTTAATTTAATATTTTTTATCCTTTCTAATTTCTACCCTGGTGTTAATTTATTATGTGGACTTCTTGGTTAATTAAACATTTGTTCAAAAGGTGTTTGCCTGGTGGGATCTAATTTATTAGGCTTGTTTTGCAGATAGAAAAAAATCTGCTAAGGCACAGCTGTCATTTGGTCTTTTTCCGCTAATGTAAAGTTTCCAGAGGCACACTACAAAGAATGACGCAAACCAGGGAAGGGCTGTCAAATGTGTTAGTCTTCTCTTGCGTACAGATGAGTGTGATCAGATAATAACTGATTATCATTTTGTTATATTAATTGTAACACTTTTATTTACTACTTCTGGAGAATTTGGTTAACCCCATTTTCTCATTAATTAGTTTGGGAAACTGCCACTTAGTTTCCTCAATTTGCCCATGTATAATATAAACACTTAAGAAGTAACAGCAGTATCTACCATGTGACTTAAAAATAAAGAAATTTTTTTAGATTGCTCCTTGAGTTGTCCATAGTTGTGTTGTAATCTGGTAATACATATTGCATTATGTCCATTATTCCATTTTAAAAGTAGTAATATTAAGGATTAGACAGGACATTTCTTGTTCGCAACACTATATTCGTAGTCAATGAAACTTTCCTCAGGCTATTTATGCCCTTTCTTTTTGTTTTCGTGATGATTGTACCTTGACATTTTAAGTCATTTTCTAAACATATTTGCCTATTTGCATTTAAATGTTAATAGTTGCAATAGTTTCTTATCGTGTCGAAGGATGTCACCTGTTTAAGTATCCAATTTTAAAACTTCTTGAACAAAAGTCCTACCTCTGTTCCAGATCCAATAAACTTTTATTCATTTTTGTAAAGTAGATATGTATTGACGAATGCTTACAAGAAACAAAGCAGAGTTCGAATGAATTTATTATTCCCACAAAAATTCTTAATTTGACAGGACATTCTCCTGCACAAACACACAGGAGACTTTTTTACTCCTGTGCACAACCCACATTTGTTCCATGTCATCTCGTCTCAGCTCGCAGTAAGGAATGCTATCTTATAGCAGATTCATTAGGTACCGACCTCTCTTATTTTTTTTCCCTATTAGACTTCTTATCTGTCTTCTAAAATGACTGATTCTGATGCGCACTTTGCTGTACTTTAAGGTAATACGCTGCCTTAGCTGAACATTCCAATAAGTAAGCCCTCTGCATCTAGTAGGATGAGAATGTACCATTTGCCTGCAGGTATGTTTTCTCTGGTCATTTGATTTACACTTGATACATGTTGGTATTTCAAATAATTGCATCATTTACTTATTGATTTTGCTTTTGAAGTCAAGAAAACCATCCATTTGAATTCCAATGCTTTGTAACAAACAATAACTGTTGAAATATGTATGTAACATTGCTGTAGAACATGTATTTTGTGTTCATATGTATGCATACAATATGTCATATCAAGCATTAATCTATGCTTTGTCCACCTCTTGTCTTATAAAAAGAAACATTACTATCCACCTTATTCCTGGCGGTTCTGCTAGAGAATAATTATCTCTAGCATGATTTTCAACGCTCTGACATGTCAGAAAATGACTACTTATTGCACTGTTCTGGTTTGCACCTTTTAATCAGATGATGTGGCTTCAGCTGGTGTGTGTCAAAGAGGGATTATTCATGCGATCAGTGGAATGTTTTCCATTGGCTACCAACAGACCAGGAATCAAAACAAAGGTTACTGTAGAATCCAAATTAATTTTTTTTTGACCTTTAAATATGTTTTGTTGTGTACTTGGAGTCTGTAGGAGTGCAGCAAAGTTGATTTTCCAGATATGGAAACGACGGACGCAGCAAAGCAGTAAGCTGCAAATAACGCTAAAATGACAACAAACTTTATTTATTGTGTGTTGATATGACGTCCTGGCCATTGTTTTGGTAGCAGTAGTATCGTGCCTTCTGCTAATTTGAGCACTGTGTGCTGCTTTTAGCTTCCTTGAGGACATAACCATACTGCATGTTTTGAATAATATTATATAAACAGTTTTACATCGTTTTTGTCTTGTTTCTGCGGTGCCAGATAATTGTTATCAAATTACAGCAATGGCCAAACGGGTCAAAGTGGAGCGTTCTTTGACCTGGAGGAGGGCAGAGTGTGAAGCGCCTCAACAGCATTTAGTAGACCGCGCCAAAAAAAGTTGATCTCACACACCTTAGAGCAGGTGTAAAGGAGGGGCCTGTGGAGCTACAATAGCAAGGAGTTCAGACCAAAGCATTGCAGTTCCACTTTATATAGACCACAACTGAATGATTTAAGTGTAAATATTAAGTATTTAAAAGCATGATATGACCCCTTTAAACTTAGAACCGTAAGCCATCTTTTCACATGTGAGCTAAAACCCATGGTGGATGAAAATCCGTATCCTACTTGTGCTTAGTCTTCAACTGTCCACCAATGGTGGCTTCCAATAATTATTAACAGCACTGTTCAAAGCAGATCAGGCATGCTTTTGGGAAGTTTTTTCAGCTTTTGATCTTCAGAATTTAAGATAAAAACACTGTTAAGACCTGTCATTTCCCAGTAATACCTGAAGCTCCCTATATTGTATCTTCCTTCCTGTTGTTTATTTTGATATCATCCAGCACAGAGCTAAAGAAGGGCAATGTGACTCTGCTTTTTCTGTGATGCACTCCCAACACTCATGTATGAACAGTATTACATTATGGTTGATACAGATCTTAGATCAGCTGTTTATGACTGTGAAATGTTCACAAACAGTGCAGATTGTTTAAAACAGCAGAAATAAATGGATCTAATGAGATGAAACATGTATTTGCAGGGGTACTGAGATAAACAATATGACTATAATAACACCAACTATCTTCCTACTCTGTGATCCTCTACACAGACTCAGAATACAATAGAGTTCCAAACATTTATTTTAAAAAATGTGGGTTTGTAATAAGTGCTTTCTAGCTGAGAAAAGCCAAACTGGTTATTTTATAAAACTAGTTAAAAAGTGACTCTAGCACCAGTGGCTCTAGCAACAGTGAAGGCTCTTTGGTCTGTCTACGTCCTCCATCTCAGTGTGCATGAACTTTTTCAAGGCAAGTGGAACCACAAGATCAAAAAAACAAAACGACCAACCTGCTACAGAGCTTTCTGTTTTTCCAACAGCCGTAGCATTAAGAATGGGAAGCTTTGTTTAAGGCAAACAGTGTCTGTCACTGTGTGCATCTTTGTGTTCTAATCTTCTTTGTCAGTGGAGAAAAAAAATACCAGTTCTATCCTGACATGCATGAAACTTGACCAGAGTTTCTCAAGGCAGTATGCTGCTTTACTTTAGCAATGCATGCATTCTGTGATCACTTAATTATCTATTTGTATCTATGTTGCCTTAATTTGTGCCTTCAATTGTTAGGTTTATGTCTCTCCAAGTTTCCTAGGTCTAAATAACAACGTGCCTTCCTTAATCCTGAATATACAAGTCACAGTTGAGTTGAAGCATCGATCAAGCAAAACTCAACCAGAGCATATTTGTTCTATTTTGCAGGATGTTTAATCATTTACCTACCTGTATATGAAACACAATAAAAGGGTTATGTGATGAACCTTTCTGTTTTGTTTTGAAGGCTGAAATCATTTGCACAGTACATTGCTCCAAAATGACTAGGGAACACTGCATGATGGAAAAGGATGAATTAAAGCTGTAGTTATGGGATTTGCTGTCACACTGCTCAGATTATCAATTCATTTGAATTTTTATCACACATATTGCTTAATTTTTTTCCCACCTTGGCAAACTGATGCAACAGTAAGCACATCTATTCCACTGTGTGCTGAAATGAATGAGTTCCCAATTGTGTTTTTAGTTCTTTTGAACACCATTAGATCAATAGGTATTAAGATATTTAACAGTTTTTTAAATATATTTTTAATATAATTTTGAGAGGTGTTTTTGGAAGACTAAAGAATATTATAACTTTGATTTATTATTAGAATGCAGTAGTCATTCAGCCATAATAAACAAGTAAGGACAATGGCCCCACATTTGGAAGCGCAAATGATAAAATACAGTTTTAATTTTTTGTTGAACCGTGGGAAGTACAGTTGAAACCAAATATTTACATATGCTAAATAAAAAGATGCATAACCCTTTTTCTCACAGGTTGACGTTAAACATTTCCAAATATTTCCTGTTTTGGGTGTATTATGATTAACAAAATTAATTGTATTTACTAAATGTCAAAATAAATGGGGAATTCTTTGAAAATATTTTCTAAAACTCCTAGACTCAAGTTTGTAGGCTCCTTGCCCACACACCCTTCAGCTCATTCATAAATAGTCTGTAAACCTGAGATCAGGGCTTTGTAAAATACACCTCAAAACACTGATTTCGTTTTCGTTGAGTAACTAATTTGGTGGAATGTATTGGCCATTTTCCATATGGATAACCCATTTTTGCCCTAGCTTTCTGTCCAATGTCTTAGGATGTAGCGTCAGTATTTCCACATAGTATTATTTCCTTTTTATGTCTATTTTATGACGTGCACCAGTGCACCACCCTTTCGTGTGGTTGGAACATTATACTGTCACCTTCGTACTTCAGTTGGGATGATTTTCTCAGATTTAAAAGATGGTCAGTATGGGCAAACACTTCAATTTCAGTTTAATCTGACCACAGGGCATGTCTCCAAAGATTATGGTGTCTGTTACTGTTTGCATTTGTAAACTGTAATCTGTCGTTTTTTATGTTGCTTTTTGAGTAAGTGCTTTGTCGTCAATGAGTGGCCTAACTAGTTTCAGCCACCATTTCACAAGGTCTTTTGCTTCTGCTATGGAGATGATGTGCACATTTCACAACAAATCATGTTTATCTCTTGGACACAGAGCTTGTCTGCTTCCTGAACAATAAAATGGTTGGACATTCCAGTAGTGTGCATACTATCCAGTTGTGTGATATCCAGACCTGTGGAGGTCCACACTTCTCTTCTTGATATCTTGGCTGATTTCTTTTGATTCTTCCATGATGTCGCACAAGGATGCTGTTTGGTCCAAGTGTCGCCTTGAATCTTTAGCTTACAAAGCCATTATATCCTCATCTGAGCTTTCCAACTTGTTTAAGGATGATCATTTTTGTGTTGGTACATGTCTGAAACTGGGGAAAGTAATAAATAATATATATTTAACCCTTTAGTCTTGCTGTCACAATGGACTAGTAGCTGTCTGGGATCAGAAGAATAATGACAATAAAATGGGAAGACACAAATAGTTCAAACAGGCTGAAACATGTAAAAATGTTATGATCAGAAAAATATATATATATTTTTTTTTTTTTTACCTAAAAGACTGTCTGTAACGGGAAAGGAGTAAAGACATGTAGAAGTAAAGAAATTGTTGGCACAAAATTAGTTGTAAAGTAAAAACTGGACAGCCAATTCGAGAAATACATTTTTTAAAAATCATTCTATGGGCTGGTCATAAACCCATTATTAATGCTGCATATACTGAATGTATACTCTCTGTCCTGTATGGCAATTGATTCAAAGTGCATGTTGGTCCGTGTGTGTATCCCCATGGGATGTCGCTAATCGTCAACCAGTGGTGTGGGCCAGAGTTTGCTCGTGTTATTGTGCCAGCCAATGTTGATTAAACGGTTGGCACTGGGGTTGTTGTCTGGATACAGAGCTACCACTGTGTTTATGTGTGTCCTATTCTGCAGAGTGTGTACTGTAAATGGCAGTAAATAGTATTTTTAGCAGATATTTTCAAATGGCTTAGCATTCGAGCACCTTATAGACGTCTCTGAGCCCTGTGTTTTATAGATGTAACTGTGGCCAGATTTAAGGACCCTTTGTTGAGGCATTTGCAACCAAGCTCTGCTACTTTCTACTCTTGTATAAGTGAATCAATTTAAAGATAGAAATGGTACACACCTGTCCAGATTATTTCAGAACAGCCACACTGATGGGTAAAGGGGTCAGATAAACCACCCATAAACCTATAGTCTGCTTGGATATGCAGTCACATTTTTAAAATCAAGAAATTGCCTGTTGGGAGTTATAAAGGTCTCCAAATCAACACTCATACCATGAGAAGAAAATTTATTTTGGTTCAATGAGGTGAAAACTCCTAACAATGGCCATAGCATCATACAGTAAGCAGGGACATACATCTACCACTCAATACTGTCAGAGCACAACAAAAACAAATACTGCTCTAAAAGAATTTAACCGTGATGGGGAAAGCTGATTTCCACACCATGCCATACCATATCAGCCTCATTTACAGAGCATTTTAAACACCTACAGGAAAAAAGCTCTGTAGACAGTAATTACATTGAGGTATTTTTTCAAATATATTAATTTAATTCATGCTCTTATGAAACCAGTATAGTTCAAAAAAGAGAGTTCATACAGCAAAAGTAGCAACACTGGGTTCTGCAAATATAGTCAATTAGAGTTTATTGTTGTCCCGATAAATCCGATTTCTTATAAATATAACTTTATTTCCAGGATAACAATAAAAGGTATTGTTATTGCCAGTACCTAATGTCCAAACTATTTTTGTTTATTATTTTTTTAAACACCAGAATCTTTTGAGAAGATAATGATGCTCAGTTCACTGTGAGAGAACATGATTTACGCAGAAATCACTGAGAGCTACTGCCAGTTGTTGCTTAATGTTGCATTTCGTATTTTTGTTTTATGCATTTGTTTTCTTTTCTTGACTTGCTTTCCCACTATATCTCCCTTCTTTTATGCACATTCTCTCCGATTCACACAGGCACGCACACAAAGCTTTCCTTCGTCCTGCTCCTATTCCCATGTTGACAGAGATGACAGTTGAAACCACCCCCTAACTGGTTGCCCGTCAACCATCATTTTACCCCTGTCATTCAAATGTCTTCACCTGACTCTGTCTGTATCAGCCCATCTCAAATGATTACCTTAAGGTCAGAGCTGTTCCATCTCAATCATGTGTCTATGGAAAAAAAACTTGATTTACAATGACTGAAAAGAAATGGAAACATTTTATTTTTTTTTTTTTTTTCTTTTGCGAGTAGTTTTTCTCTCTGTGAAAAATCTTAAGAGATTTCTTGGTATTTAAAAAAAATGAACTTGCTCGCTTGCATGAAATTACATTGAGCACTGTTTATGTACCGTTACCACAAGATAGTAAGAGTTGTAATATGAAGAAATGTCATCTTATTTTTCTAAGAAACTAATAGATAAAACAAGGCTCAGGATCTGTTTCCTGCAATGAAAATATTTAAAATGATAGTTAGCTAATTGGTCTCTCTAAATTGTCCATCGGAATGTGTGTGTGTGTGTGTGTGTGTGTGTGTGTGTGAGTGCATGGTTGTCTATCCTGTGTTTCTGTGTTCCCCTGTGATGGACTGGTGACCTTTTCAGGGTGTACCCTGCCTTTCACCCTCACCTCCCAGTTCTCTCCCAAAATAAAATAGTCTTAATTTCTTGAAAAAAATATTTTCTTCAAAAAAACTGTCTTTTCATATTTAATTGTGTAATTGGAACGGTTTGTCAAACCCCTTTTAAATAATGGCCAAAAAGAGTAAAAGGGGAATGAAGCAAAACAAGAGTGATGAATAAGAGATGACAGGAAGGAAGAAAAGAGAGGGAGAATAATGTTACAAGGCCAGTTACGCCTCAGTGGTTCTACTAATCATGCAAACAAGGTCACTGTCTTGCAGAGCCAAACTGGCAGGCTATAGGCATGTGAGGTATTGCTCTCACTCACTCTCCTCCTCCCCATCTCCCTGTTGCAGCATCTTTCTCCTTCTGTTTTGTTTTCACGGTTTATCAGTTGGAGTTACAGACAGCTGGCCTCACATAGGTCTACAAGAACAAAAAAACTTGCCAGTGATTGCATAGTGCATTAAATAACCATCAGTTTTTTGTTTTTTTTAGTGGTAGTATATTGCCTTGCAATGACAAGAAAGTAGTTTGAAATCTCAAAGCTTTTTGCAAATTGGTCAATAAAATACCTTGGAAATGTACCTGTCACTTTACAAATGCTATTGTTTTTGACTTTTTTATCAGCATATACATCAAAAAGCAACTGTGAAACACCTTTATTGATAGTAGTCAATTCATTATTGTACCTTGTTCACATCTCTAGCTTGGGGCGGTTGAATTAGAATCTCATTTTATTTCTGCTTAACAGCTGCTTTCATTCTAGGCAGCAAGAGTGCCTGCAAACTGACTGAAGATTTGCATATTGTTCATTACACACAGCACAAATGCATGCTTTGCTTGACACCATGATGACAAATGATATAAAACACCAGCAGTTCCATTTTCTCAAATGTCCTTGTAATTGTCAAATACTCTCTCTGCCTACCCCCCCCCCCCCCCCCCCCCCCCCCCCCCCCCCAACACACACACACACACACACAAACTGACAGTTTTAGTGACAGAAAATGTTGTTTCTTTGCTGCTCTTAATTTGCCACATTGTTAAGGGAGGACAACACTTTAGATTTCTAATTGTAGTGGTAATGTTTAGGATTAGAAAAGAATGGACTTAGGAGAAATAATTTCATTTTCTGTCTCTGGGCATAGTCACACAGACTATTTATCTTATATTTGCATGTCAGTTCACCACAGTTTATTTGGACATTATGCATTCACAAGAAACTAAAAGGGGATGAATTGAGCTATTTTGCTGCATTATTACCCTCCATATCTTTCTCTCTCAAATTTATTTTTATCCCTACAAGGTTTTGTTTGTTTTACCCTCACTCAATATTTTGCAACAATGTGAGTTGAGATCTTTAGTATCACCAGTTATCTCCTTTATAGTACTATATTTTCATACCTGGAAAGGCGAACAGTTACCTTTGTGCCATGTGTTAAGGCCTTAAACTCTGTAGTGGTAAGTCTGGTATTTTTCATGGAGGATAAGATTCAGTTTAGGTACTGACATGGCCAAAACCCTGATGACAAACTCAAGACATGTGATGAATCGTCCATCACTCAGAACCACTCACAGCATAACCAATATTGTCCCAGTGCCCCGAAGCTGCAGCTTTGTATGTGTTTATAGGCCTAAATGCTGTTGACAGGTGAAAATAAATCCCATTCTTCTCTTCCTGCTTCCTTGTGACTCTTCAGGCTGTGTGGTTTTCTTTTCTCCTTCCTTTCCCTACTCATCAGTTTTCTATCATTCATATAACCCTCAAGGTTCTCACGCATTCGGTGAAAGTCTGGAATTAGTTTTTTTTTTTTGTATTATATGAGTTTGGTTAAAGAATGCAAAGAGAAAATAGTAGTATGAAATAATTTGTATTTTCTTACTTCCAATGTCTAAGTTGTCCTTCCTTTCTTCTAGTTTCTGCTTTGTGTGGGCTCCATATTTAAAGACTGAACACTGTAGCATTATCTGCCATAAATCCACAGTGAACTTCAGTATTTTATACTTTACCAGACTCAACCTATTTATTTTGAAGTATGGACTTTTTTACACATATTTCATGTGAAACCTTGAACACTGCTTTATTATTTTGGTTCATCATATCTCATTTTATACCCTGCTTTTTATTTTCTGTCATGACAATGTCCTCAATTCTTTAAGTATACTTGATTTAGTTCTGAATCACAATTCATGTTTTCTTTAAATTGAACCCAACCCTTTTTTTATCCCGGCCTATACACATCTGTAGTTTGGAAAACATATAATGAAAACCTCTCAGACTTTGCTTTAAGTGTATCCAAATACCAAAGCCTTTGCACCAGATGGCAATTTGCCCATTTGCTGCGGAAACACCTTCTGCATGACAGATAAGGGGTGAGGGACAGAGGGGGAGAGGCAGTAGTAACAAGGGAGATACTGTCAAGATTCGTCACAGTCTTCCAGTATAAAATGCCACCAGCATTTTGAAAAGGAGCCACAGAGGAGGAGACATTAGCATGATGTGTGTCTGTGTACGATCGTGTGTGTCTTGGGGCCATTTTACGACAGCAAAACTGCATGTGTACATCTGTTTCAAACAGCACTTCAACAAGTCATGTAATCTGGTTATAATGAAATCCAGGTAGTTGAGTGCAATAGATTAATAAGATTTAGCTATGCACAACAAACTAGGCGTCATGCTTCTCTTGCTATTGTAAACTAAATGTGATGTATGGTGATTAGAAGTATGTATGCATACAAAAATAATGAAGCTTTATTCTTTACTTTGTCCAGTCAAATCATAAAATCTGTATATGACATTACTCCTTTCCAACTGCCCTTTTCCTTTGGCTTTCTTTTTTTCTCTCTATCCCACCTTTTATTCACAGCAGTGAGCATGTGCATGCTGACAGGAAAACATGTTCTTCACAAAGACTATTTCTCTCCTTTCTTTTTTCCTAATCCACCCACCTAAAGCAATGAACCATTAGCAGCCACCAACCCGCACCACACAGCGGCGTGTTTCAGAAGGTGTCTGACTTGATTGCTATGGTTCTGCTCCAGCTCCACCTGTTTACAAGGCTGCATCAATTGTAAAGAACTGCATGCCTCAGCCAAGTGGTCTGTGTAGACCGTGATGGTTACAGCTCAGCCTTGTTCCTAAATAGGTGTTTATCACAAATGGTATTAATAAAGAGTGGAAAAGAGAGTTGGCCTGTAAAGAATTCAGCTTGATTATCAGTCAGGATACGGTTTCTATTAAGAAAACATTTCTATTAATCAATCTCTTTTTAGAGCGGGGGTTTTTCACAGTGGGATTTGACCTAAAAAGTCTGCATGTCTGTCTTTATCCTTGGACATTTTTTAAGGAAAAAAAGTGAAATGGTGCTGAATAGTTTTAAACAATAGCTCACAATTGTAGAAACATAATGTAGAGCTATCGGTTTTGTATTCTCTTCTATTTTATTATTAACAGTGTTTGCCATCACATTTTAAAGGCTAGGTTATTGTCAGTATTTGCTTTTTTGGTAACATAAGAAATAATTATTGTCATAGTGCCTCATTTTGATCATAAGTAGCTTTGTATGAGTAAAGGCAAAAATCTGGTGTGTTCTGAAAGTGTTTGAGGGGCTTTTTCTCAGTGATTTTCTGTCTGGGCTTAAATCATAGGTGTGGGAGTGATGTTGGCTGGAAGTCTGAAATATAAAACTGTAAAAAAAGGTTACAACTAAATTAAATAATTATATTCTTTTTAATGCATATTTCTGTTTGATTATGTTTTTTTCTGGCATTAAAACACATTGAAGATTAAACTTAATAAAGTATTTGAAGACTTAATTAATCTCTAATTAACCCTCAAATCCAAAATTGTTTGGATTTTGATTGAAATATAACTAACTTATTAGAGATGCTTGCTGCAATTTTGAAAAAGCATTGCTAGTTATGAACCATCAGCTCTTTATAAAGCTAAATATAACAACAAACTAAGATAGTCTGCTGTATTTTCTTTGAAATTGTATTTTTTTTTCAATTTCAACTTTCAATTTAATTGTATTTTTATTCAGCACCAATTCACAACACAGGCCATCTCAATTTACTTTAGAGGACAAAACAAGTTTTCTTCACATTTGCGCAATGTCAGTTTAGTCTATATTCATTCATTTCAATCCTGTCTGTTCCAGCATACTTTGCAAGGCAGGTTTAGATTAGCATTTTCTCTTAATTAAATGTTCGATGGTGTTCTCGTCTCAAACTGCACCCTCATTATTCCAGTAATCTTCATATCCTTCTGAAACCATTATCCATGACATTTTTTTGCTTCTGGAAGACAATCTTAATGCTCAAGTTCCACTTTGAGATTTATTTTTTTTATCAGTGGTCTTACATTGTATTTTCCATAAGCATAATACTTAACTAAGCTAAAGCAGTTCTAAATGTATTTAATCGTTTATCAACATCTGAAACATGATTTCTTTATTAGTGTTAATGTGGTTAAACGGGACCATTTACTAGATATTTAAACTGTATATTCTGCTTTAATCGTCCGTCTGTGTATAGCGATGTTTGACTCTTACGATTCCGAAACAATGTAAGGTTGGCACATATGAAAGCAGTTAAAAAAAAAACAGCATAGATGCCTAGAGCTGTGGCTTACTGTTGCAGCATTGACTGCTGTAATTATTGTCATGGATATTTTACAACTTAACTTTTGCTTATTCTTTGCTCTGTTTCTACCCAGTACCTACTCACTTTGGGCCATGCACGTTATCTCTTGTTGCTCCTGTATGCCTTGTCCTCTCTTAACTGCATCTTGAAGGTGTGGGAAGCGGCATTGTTTGTTTGAGTCTAGCAGTCAGAAGATCAGTTTTCTGGATCACCATAATGAGTAGTGTCTGCTGGCGTCAAAGAATGGATCAGTTCATTTCAATTAACCTGAAGACAAAAAGACTCATCGAGAAGAGGAAGAGAAAAAAAGACAGCATATTCACAGGTGTGTATTCAATGGTCTAGCTTCACAGCTCATGTAGTTAAAGTGGTAGAAGGTGGAGACTTTCTTCAAGACACTTATGAAGTCATTACCTCGGCTGAATTAACATTTTGTACTTCACAATTAAAGTAGTTAATGAGCTCTGAACGATCCTCCGTCACATACTGATCACAGATTATACATTATGGTGGAACCAGACCAAGTACTTTGGCAACCTCCATTTGGATAGCACTTCATGTCTATTACAGCTGCTGTAATTTAGTTTGAAAAGAAAAAGAAAACACATTTTCATCCATTTGATTTTTCTCAAGCACCTCTTGCTGGTTGTTGCTCTTATGCACTATGCCTCTCTGTTCTTCTTATAGTTGACTTTAGCCAACTGAATTTTGCATTTCTGATTCTGCAGGTGTCTAATAATCAATGAAATGATGGGACATGTTTTTTTTGCCAGGGCTAAATCTTTGCTGTTTCAGTAATAAATACCAACTTTCACATTAGGGCTGCACAAAATGCCACAAATAAATTGTCATCACAATATCAGTGTATTTATCAATTTATCAGTAGAATGCAAGATTTGCTGGCTATATTATTCTGGGCTTAAATGATTGGTGACCTCATGACGCTTGGCATGCCAAGTGTCATGAGGTCACACATGGCATGCTAATAAGATATAAAGCCTTTTGGTGTCTCACTGCAGCAGATGGCCACAATGGACACAGATTATAGTGCCCAATATGCTAAAGGTGTTAAGACTTTTGAAAGTGTATATAACACAGACAGGAGAGAGAAACACATTTTTTGGAACTAATATCATTATCACAGTTTTTATTAATAATTTCAGTATAACGTGATTTTCTAATATCCTGCAATCCTCTTTCACGTATCTTTCCTGAACCTTCATATACTGTATGCATTTGTCAATATTCATCAGTACCTTTTCTACATTATTTGAAAACTATTTTCTCAAATGTGGAGAATGCTGTTTTTCTTAGTTTATTTATGATTGCATTGTAAGAAACTGAGATGTTTTTCTTCTTTATTTTTGAATGTTCGAGTATTTGCCGACATGTCTATTTCTTACTTCTTAATTACAATAAAGTAGTTTTAGACAAACTCCACAACACATTCAGAAGACATGTGCACATATAAGCTGTGCTTTCACTACCTTTTTTTCTCCCTGTCTGATCAATGCCAGAAGCAGAAAGAAACAACAAAGCTTGGCTGACTTCTTCAAACAGAGGGTGATACAAGCTGTTGTGATGCTATGACTTTTCAGAAGTTATTTACTGTTCACCCTCCCCTTCTTCCCTTTTATTCTCGAGTTAGTATTGTGTGTGTGTTTGTTGAATGCTGTTGAATGTGATAATTACCGCTAGAATTATGCTGCAGGCGCCTCCTTTATGATCTAATGTCTCATACCAAGCCCTTGTTCACCTCACGGGCTGATTAAAGAAAACAAATAAATATCAGGGGTTTATTTTCTTACATATGACAATGCTGAATAAAAAATAAAATGTGTGATATTGCTATGATTTAATAAACACTTGAAAAAAATGTAAAATACAATTTTTTTTATTTATTTTGAGCACAGTCATGATTAACTAAACTCTTAATAAGCAAATATTACTGGCAAATATAAGAAAGAAACAAGGTTAATAACAGGGTTGCTATGCAGTCTTAAAGTGTGGAATTTGATTTTAGAATTTATCTTGTGTGAAATGTGTGGAAATATAAAAGCTTATTCAATTGGAAAAAAATAGATTCCCACACTATATTTAGTATTCCATCATCTTAAAGTTGAATTTCTGAAAAAAAAAACGTTTTTTTCTTAATTTGATTTTTATTCAGATTACATAATTTTTCTTTTATTTGAAACATCACAAACTAGGTAGTAACCAACCCATTGATTTTGGTTTTTGAGTTACAAACGACAACAAAAAAATCCCCTTCTGTGTTTAACACAAACTACACAGCTGCATTTTCATTTAAAGTGTCTGTATTTAATCTAAATTCATATTTTTTTTTTTCTAAATTTGTCCATAAGCTAAACAAAACAGTGATATAGCCACACTGCTGAATTGGAAGCCATTTTCAGAACAATGTCTGGAATTGGTATTGGAACAACAAAGAATAGCTAACAAGGCCTGGACTGAACATAATGTTAACCTCACAGCATAATTGCGAGTTCTTGGAAATTGTGATGATAATTGCCATTCAATAAATTCAATTTAATTCAAAAATACCTTTATTCATCCCAAATGTAAATTAAATGTTGTTGTAGCTCATATTATCCAGGTTTCCTCAAAGAGTCGTTGTGGATCCTGATGGTCTGTCTTACAGCAGATCTGAAGAAGCCTCTGACTGAAGACACTCTGTTGTTGTATGACAATCTCATGAAGAGGATACTCAGATTTATCCATGATTTTCTTCATTTTAAAAAGAATCCTTCTTTGTACAATGATCTCCAGAGGTTGCAGAGGAGCCCCGATAACAGGGCCAACCTTCTTTATTAGCTTGTTGAGCTTTTTTAAGTCCCTGGCTCTGATGCTGCTGCCCCAGCAGATGGTGGTAAAAGAGATCACACTCTCCACAACAGACGTATAGAAGATATGCAGTATCTTGTTGCAAACCCGGAAGTTCTAAGCTTCCTCAAGAAGTACAGTCTGGTCTGTCCCTTCTTGTAGATGGCTTCACAGTTGCATCCCCACTCCAGTCTGTTGTCCAGGTGAACACCGAGGTATTTATACTTCACCGCCTCCACTTCTTCTCCCTTGATGGAAATAGTGTTTGACCTATTCCTGTTTCTCTTAAAATCTACAATCATCTCCTTTGTTTTATTCAAATTCAGTTGAGATGATTGTTTCTACACCATGCCACAAAGCACTCCACCACCTTCCTGTACTCATCTTCTTGTCCATCTCTGATCCAACCCACAACTGCATAATCATCCGAGTATTTCTGCAGATGACAGGAGTCTGTCTTGTACTGGAAGTCTGAGGTGTACAGAGTGAAAAGGAATGGTGAGAGTACAGTCCCCTGTGGTGCTCCTGTGCTGCTGACTACCTGGTTAGACACACAACCCTTCAGTCTCTCAAACTGTGGTCTGTTTGTCAGGTAGTCTTTGATCCAGGAGATTATTGAGGCGTCCAGCAGAATCCCACAGAGCTCCTCTGCACAGCCCTTCAGAACTCTAGGGCTGACACAATCTAGACCTGCAGCCTTATTGCCTTTTCACCTGACTTCTTGAGACACACAGGTAGAAGGGAGCATCAGTATCTTATGATTTGGTTGAAGACAAACATGGAGAAGCAGAGGGGGCTATGAACGTGGAATATGATTCAAGCAGAAGGACTACCTTTCTTATCTCTGACCACACATGTCTTATATTGTTTTGCTGGAGCTTGCTCTCCAGCTTCTTCTTGTACACATCCTTGCTATCTCTTATCTTGACTAAGTTACTTCTGTATGCTCCTCAATAATTTCCTGTCTCCCTTCTTGGAGGCTTTTTTTTTTTCTTTTTAAGCTGGTCCTTCAGGTCACTGGTGATTTCAGGGTTTGTGGAGTTGTGCAGCTCTAGTAGGAACCCTAATAATAGTCATGATTTCCTACTTTAAACAAGAAAAAAGTTAGCTTGATCTTTCTGATACAGAAATGTTTCTATTGATTCAGTTTTTTCCCTCCCAGTTTTCCTCTAATTTAAGCAATTACAATAGACACAGTTGCGTCTTGAACATGAGGTTTACGCACATCGATCTCACTTCAGGAAGCCTTCTCAGTTAGTGCGAGTTTGTGTGCATTCATTTGTCAGTACACAGGTTCAATTCATTTGCGATACTTATCATAAAAAAAATCTTTAGATGGGGATTTAGAATGTGAGAAATATAGTCATCAGGCACAAAAATGGCTGTAAGCATCTTTCTGAGTCAACACAAACACTGAAGAAGCTAAACTATTTATTTGTGTGCAGGGACAGCAGTCAGCATTACCCCGGTTGTTGATGCCTTAAATATTGTATATGTCTACATTTCTAATGTCTTTCTCTGAGTCAAAACTTTGAATATGTTGCAACCTTTGGCTGTTACCGCTACCAGCCATTTACAGTTTTAACATATTCCATTGTCCTCCGCTGCAACAGCCTCTGTGGTCTGTCGAGACATAAATTATATGTCGGCCCTGCGGGAGCTTTCAGAGGAGATAAGATGGATGTCACATGCACCGTAAAATGCTGGACTTGCAAAGGATGCTTTTGTGCAAAACTATCTGTATGTTATTCATAGATTGAAATGTTTTCCCCTGCGCATGTACACCAACCTTGTGCTGGCTCCTTCACCTTGAGGTCACTGCTGCGGTTTGAACGACAGTTCCTGGGTGTTTGCTAACAACTTGCAGCAAAATAGAGTTTCACAGTTTAAATGCTGTTCCTCCTCTAAAGTGTGTAGACTGGCCTGTGAGGCTATATTGATTAAAATCAATAAGATCCAATTTCATCAACAGCTCTGTCCTTGGCTTACTGATGCCTCTCTTGCAGATGACTTGGATGTGTGATAAACTGCTGCTTTCTTTAGGCAGATCTATGTCTTATTGAGGTGACTGGGTTAACTTGTCGCCATTACCTAAGATATTTACAGCCTCCTATTTCACTACATCAATAGTTTGCTGCACTGATTAAAGGTGTGTTGTTTAAGAATAAGGGATTACTGGCCATCAGTTCTCAGTGCACAGGATTCAGTAAAACATTTTGCTGTTCAGACTCTCCTGAAAAACTTTTTGGTTCCATTTACATGTGTGTTTCTTCTATAAATTTATGATTATATGTCCTACAGAGAACCGCATAGATCACTGATGCATGTTTTTTTAATTGCCTGGCCATTTTGGAGAGTTCGAGGAAAAGGCCCCTGGACAGAGGCAGTGTTAAACTCATCCGTGCTGCCCTGTCACTTAATTTGTTTCATCTCAGCCTGCCTCCCTGGCTCTCTCACTTGCTTGCTGTCTCTCTGTATCCCCCCTCTCTGTTAGTGTGAGTGGTGCTAGCTGACCTTCACTGTGAAACAGCCATGACTCTAATTGCATTGATATGTCAGCGAGCTCCAACAGTTGCAGGAGAGCATAGCGATATTAGCCCAAAGCATTGTGGCAGTGCCATGTGAGTTTTCTTTCTTTTCTGTGATGACTCAGAATCAAGCCACTGAGAACAAATAGACACACCAATGCTCATGCTCACATAGCTCTTGGGGATTGATTCTCAACATGATGCCAGGGCAGCACCAAACTTTGTGTGTGTATGACCCCTCAGCCATACAGTAAGTTTTAGAAAATATAGTGACCAATGCATTTCTGATTGGGTGCTTGGAAGCATGGAAGCCCCCCCCCCCCCCCCCTAAATTGTAATCAAGGAAATCATAATTTGTCCACACTAACTTACTTTTGTTTTGAGTTGGCACAATTATGCCTGTGGAGGCTTTTATTTTGAAGCAGCTGCAGAAAGGGTCTGCTTTCCACATAGAATACAGCAAGATCAAATTCGATTTGTCAGCTTGTGCATGCTCTATGTTCTCTCATAATGTGTGCAATCTTTCCTCCCTTCTTGTGCCCTTCCCACTGTATGGATCTGCATTTGTTTTTAACATGTATCAAACTGTTGAATGAAAAGTAGCACCCCATCGAGAGATATGCCAGATTTATGATAATGTTATTTATTTAGTGTCATCATCACTCAGTTTCACACAATCCCTTTTGATGCTCTGCCTTTTTCCTAGTTTTGATTTTGATACAGTTTGATTTGATCGCATTTTTTTCACTGCCAACTGTTGGGTGGGTGTATGCATATCCTTCTGCCTACAGGCTTGTGCTTGTGTGTGTCATGTTTATTCATCAAAGATGAAATCTGAGATGAAGTGGAAGCATAAAATTAGCATATTGTGCATGTTAGTCAGTGGATTAAAAGCCGTTTTTGTGCTCTGTAAAGCTATGTCAAGATGGAGTCTTCATAAATGTTTTCATTGTTCATTGAAATTAAAATTTTCACCAGCTCACATATCAGTCTGCACACTGAATGCAATAGGGCTTCAACTCTTGAAGCGGTCAAATTTGCCATTATAGGAAATTGACGATGTATAAAAGAACATTGGTATTCTTTGTTAATCAAAGCTTTGTAATTAACATACTTTTACAAATTTTTTTTTCAAAAGCAGTTTTCTTAAACATTAACATGAAAAACAAACATAATATAAACATGAAAATTTCATATAGAAATGTTTTAAATCTGAAAGAGCTATAACTGCTTCACTATTTATGTTCAGGTGTAAGTATTAGAGAACATCACAAACTTTCTTTTTTCTACAGTCATTCACTTCGGTCTGTGTAACTCACATAGATGAATTGCACACAAATGACTACATTTGATATATTTGTTTTTATAAATTTGAGATTAATATGGCTTACAGCTAATGAAAACCTAAATTTAGAAACTTACATAAAACCAACAAAACAATGAGTTATGATAAAAATGATTTTAGAAATTGTATGTTATGGCATACACAATCATGGGGAAGATTGTTGACTTGACAGTCAGAGGGAAACCACTTAAGGTTATTGCTAAAGAATGTGGCCGGTCCCGGTCCAAACATGTTAATTAAAAGTTGGGTGAAAGAACGTACTGTGATACAATGGTGTCCAAAATGAACCATAGCCTTAACGGAAGCATGGAGAGGCACAGAATCCTTGATGCTCGAGGTCAGAGATTAAGTTTCTACACGCAGTAATGATAGATGCGAAAAGCCATGTCATCTGCTAGTGTTGGTCCAGTGTGTTTTATCAAGGCCAAAGTCCGTGAAGCTGTCTACCAGGGAAATTTAGAGTGCTTCTTGCTTCTCAGTGTCGACAAGCTTTATGGAGCCGCTTTACACTCGGCTGTGAACCGCCCCAGTCCATGCTGTAGGTCTCGGCTAGAGGGGGCCAGCAGGACCACGTCATCTGCAAAAAGAAGAGACAAAATCCACTGGACCCCTAACCAGACCCCCTCCGGCCCTTGGCCTTGCCTAGAAATCCTCTCCATAAAAGTTATGAACAGGACCGGTGACAATGGGCAGCCCTACCGGAGTTCAACATGCACTTAGAACAGGTATGACTTAGTGCCGGCAATGCTGTTCAAACTCCTGCTCTGCTTGAACAGAGACCGGATAGCCCATAATGAAGGGCCCCAAGCCGCGTACTCCTAGAGCGGCCCCCACAGGGCAACACGAGGGACATGGTTAAATGCCTTCTCCAGGGTTGGGCAAACTCCCGTGAACCCTCAAGAGAACTGTAGAGGATGTAGAGCTGGTCCAGTGTTCCACGGCCGGGATGAAAACCCCACTGCTCCTTCTGAAGCCGAGGTTCGACTCTTGGCTGGACTCTCCTTTCCAATGCCCTGGCATAGGCCTTACCAGGGAGGCTGATGAGTGTGATCCGCCTGTAGTTGGAACACACAGTTCTGGCACCCCGGTCTGCCAGTCCAGAGGCACTGTCCCCGACCGCCACACAATGTTGAAGAGGCTTGTCAGCCACGACAGCCCCACAACATCCAGAGACTTGAGGTACTCTAATCCACCCCCAAAGCCTTGCCACGGTGGAGCTTTTTAACCACCTTAGTGACTTCATAACTCCTAGTCTGCACTCTCTGCTTCCACCAGGGCAGTCATGACGGCAGGATTGAGGAGATCCTCGAAGTACTCCTTCCACTGCCCGATAATATGCTCAGTTGAGGTCAGCAGCTCCCCACCCGCACTGTAAACAGTATTGGCGAAGCATTGTTTCTCTCTTCTGAAGTGCCGGACAGTTTACCACAATCGCTTCGAGGCCAACTGGTAGTCCTTCTCGATAGCCTCACCGAACTACTCCCAGGCTCAGGTTTTTGCCTCTGCCGCACCCCGGGCCACAGCGTGCTTGGCCTCACAGTACCCGTCAGCCGCCTCAGGATTCCCACAAGCCAGTCATCGCTGATAGGACTCCTTCTTCAGCTTGACAGTATCCCTTACCACGGGTGTCCGCCACCGGGTTCAGGGATTACCGCTGCAACAGGCACCGCAGACCTTAAGGCCACAGCTACGGGCGGCTGCATCGACAATAGAGTCGGAGAAAATAGACTCCAACCTACCCCGGAATCTGGTCAAAGCTCTCCTGGAGGTGGGAGTTGAATACATACCTGGCCGAGGGCTCCACCAGATGTTCCCAGCACACCCTCACGATACGCTTGGGCCTGCCAAGTCTGTCCAGCTTTCTTCTCTTTCAGTGGATCCAACTCACCACCAGGTGGTGATTAGTGGACAGCTCAGCCCCTCTCTTCACTCGAATGACCAAGACATTTGACCGAAGGTCCGAAGACACGACTACAAAATCGATCATCAACCTTCTCCCTAGGGTGTCCTGGTGCCAAGTGCACTGATGGATACCCTTATGCTTGAACATGGTGTTCGCTATAGACAATCTGTGACTGGCCCAGAAGTCCAGTAATTAAAAACACCACTTGGATCGGGGAGGCCATTCCTCCAAATCACACCCTCCAGGTGTCACTGTCGTTTCCCACGTGTGCATTGAAGTCCCCCAGCAGAATGACGTAGTCCCTGAAAGGGGCACTATCAGCACCCCAGAGAGGGACACCAGGAAGGCTGGGTACTCTACACCACCACTTGTCCCATGTCAGAGACTTGTCCCCGACCCAAATGCACAGTATGAAATTAATCTATAGAATGTGAGTTTCACTATGAATGAAATCAACTTCCTTTGCAATTATATTTGAATTGGTTAAGATGCACCTCCATAGGGTGTTAGCAATGTAAGAAATTTTTTTGCTAATTAACTCTTGTCTACCTAGAGAAAAAGATGTTTTACTGCGAAATACGTATGATTTCTGCATATGATACTGTCATGTCAATTAATTGTTTATCACTATTGTAATGCTAAAAAGGCTGCCAAAATTGTCCAAGCATCCAAACTGCTGTTCAACGGGTGGACTTTCACATTTAGGCACTGTGAATTTTTCTTTATATTAAAATATGGCACCCTTTAATCTGATGGAGACTATACTGTCAATGGCAGGCTGCATCAAAGTGTAGCTCAAGAAATCTTAATATATTTTGACAAAAATCTTTTTTTTGTTCTGTTTTTTTCAACAGCACACTAGTCCCATTTTGCCATTGGAATGAAATAGAGAACTTTTTCATGTCTAGTCTGGTGGTCTGGGTGACTCTGTACCAAGAGTTGGGGTTGAAGGACAGCTGACGAATGAGCTGAAGTACAAAGGAAAAAAAAAAGAAACTTGTGATTTTCAGACAGCTGGAAAGAAAGGGGATGTGAATGAGATAAAGGAGGCAGAAGGAAGTGTACACTTTTTTGAAAGAGCAAAACCTGTGTTGATGGAGACAGGCTGGTTACCAGATGGGTTTTGTCAGAGAGAGAAAGAGGAACACAGAGAGGAAAATGCTTAAGAGATGGTGGCTGATGTGGCTGTCTGTAATACGATATGGCAGATGCGATTTTATTTTTAGGACACAAGGCCCCAGAACGATAGATTTTATGGGGTTTTGAGTGGGTTGATCTTTTTAAATATTCAACTTCAATGAAATATGGAGCATGACTCCAGGCTGTTTGGAATTCATAAGACTGTTTGGCAGGACCTGCCCTGCATATTGAGAGCTGTCAGAGTCAGCCCGAGTGTTAAACACAACCCCTCTGCTGGCAGTGCAAACAATGGCAGTGGAAAAAAAAAACTTAGAGGGAGTAAAACAGACAAACAAGAAACCACTTAATTTGGAGGTAGAAAATATTGAATCAGCAGTTACTGTAAAGACTAGGGATAATTGTCACGTGTTGCCTTTATAGGTTTAAAAAAGTGCCTCTCAGATGAGGCAGCAGGACTAAATATTCCTCATATTGTTTGATGGTTTTTGTTTTGCAGTCAAATTAGATGTTAAAAATAAATCTACATCAAAGCCATCGTTTGGAAAAATAGTAACATCATGAAATTTAACGTTTTAATGTTAACTAAACATTGAGAGCAATTAAATAAATGATTTTTATTTTTTATTTTAAACTTTACACGATACATATACAGAGACATAATACTCTAAGAGTGAGCCAACATGTACAGAAAAGTTTTTTTTTTGTTTTTTTTAATATTCTTAAGTGGATTCGCTGAAAACTTATTCCATCATTATATGGTTGTTTGCTTTGTTTTATGGCAATCTGGAATAGAAATGTGCGACAGAACCGACTTACAAAACGTTCTGGTATTTATTTGTGATGAAGTTATGGTGTTATGACGAAAATTCAATCTGAGAGACTCACCCGCACCTCCAGCTTCATCCAATGGCTCCTCCGTGCGTCTCCGCTCCAACCAATCAGCATCAAGTAATCCTCAGCCAATAATCCTTCAAGGCTCTGCATTTAAAGTCCCCCATCCATGGATCTCCCAGCTGTCAGCCGCGCTTCGACCCTCCTCCACCCCATCGGCTCCATCCGGATTCTCAGCTCCTCCAGTTCCTTTATCATCAGGCTTCCTCTCCATCACCAGTATCAGGTCCCGGGGGAAGACAACTCTAATTCTAATTCTAAGACGTTCATTCAAGTTTATGTCATCCTCAGCATTCATGTCATCCTCTGGGGTCTGAGCGCCAAACAAATAAACATCCGTTGTATAACTTCTCGCATTTTTGTGTTTCTTATTGTGAGTCTCTACAGGATTGAAATAAGTGATGATAAAACATAACATTTATAAGCCTTTTCTGGATGTAAGCCTATCCCAGCATAGAGTCACAGCCTTATGAAAGAAATGTACAATAAACACATGATCTGTTTGAAAAGGTTTTAGGATGAAGCAGAGCTTACTCTTCTCTTTGAATTATTTTACCCCCATTATATGATAAACTATATGATATTGCGCATCCCTACCTTAGAATATGAAGGTGCAACCAACATTCAAACTTTTTTTGAATGTTAATAATCTAGTTTGAAAAGTACAAAAATAGAATCACTGGTTTGTGTTGAAAATATTTTACTGATAAGGCAACCCTTGTAGCTTCAAGTTTGGTGTATTATGATGTGTAAAGGTTGCTTTTAGTATTGAACTTTATCATAAGAAATACTATTCTATGCTTAAAGTTTCTGCAGGCTGGATTACAAGTAAAATGACCTATGGTCATGCTGACATTGCATCCGTTTTCAAAAAAGTGATGACACTGACTGACTGATTACTTGAAGCAGCATCAAAAGTCGAAGTGAGGCATATTAATCATTGCCACTCATTGTTCACCGCGTAAATTGCCAGTTTTTCAAAAATTCATACTGTTTAAACAATTGACAGATTTAGAAAGTTTCTGCCGCTTTCCTTTAAAAAACAAAACATGCTACTAACACTACCACATGGTGACGGTAATGCACGAAGTTGCAACTTTCATCCTATGTTTTGGCCCCACTTAGCAAAAAAGAAAACTCTTGTGATCTTTCCTCCATTCTTACCATTGTGGTTTTATTTATACTTGAAATATACAGGGGTTGGACAATGAAACTGAAACACCTGGTTTTAGACCACAATAATTTATTAGTATGGTGTAGGGCCTCCTTTTTCGGCCAATACAGCGTCAATTCGTTTTGGGAATGACATATACAAGTCCTGCACAGTGGTCAGAGGGATTTTAAGCCATTCTTCTTGCAGGATAGTGGCCAGGTCACTACGTGATACTGGTGGAGGAAAACGTTTCCTGATTCGCTCCTCCAAAACACCCCAAAGTGGCTCAATAATATTTAGATCTGGTGCCTGTGCAGGCCATGGGAGATGTTCAACTTCACTTTCATGTTCATCAAACCAATCTTTCACCAGTCTTGCTGTGTGTATTGGTGCATTGTCATCCTGATACACGGCACCGCCTTCAGGATACAATGTTTGAACCATTGGATGCACATGGTCCTCAAGAATGGTTCGGTAGTTCTTGGCAGTGACGCGCCCATCTAGCACAAGTATTGGGCCAAGGGAATGCCATGATTTGGCAGCCCAAACCATCACTGATCCACCCCCATGCTTCACTCTGGGCATGCAACAGTCTGGGTGGTACGCTTCTTTGGGGCTTCTCCACACCGTAACTCTCCCGGATGTGGGGAAAACAGTAAAGGTGGACTCATCAAAGAACAATACATGTTTCACATTGTCCACAGCCCAAGATTTGCGCTCCTTGCACCATTGAAACCGACGTTTGGCATTGGCATGAGTGACCAAAGGTTTGGCTATAGCAGCCCGGCCGTGTATATTGACCCTGTGAAGCTCCCGACGGACAGTTCTGGTGGAAACAGGAGAGTTGAGGTGCACATTTAATTCTGCCGTGATTTGGGCAGCCGTGGTTTTATGTTTTTTTGGATACAATCCGGGTTAGCACCCGAACATCCCTTTCAGACAGCTTCCTCTTGCGTCCACAGTTAATCCTGTTGGATGTGGTTCGTCCTTCTTGGTGGTATGCTGACATTACCCTGGATACCGTGGCTCTTGATACATCACAAAGACTTGCTGTCTTGGTCACAGATGCGCCAGCAAGACGTGCACCAACAATTTGTCCTCTTTTGAACTCTGGTATGTCACCCATAATGTTGTGTGCATTTCAATATTTTGAGCAAAACTGTGCTCTTACCCTGCCAATTGAACCTTCACACTCTGCTCTTACTGGTGCAATGTGCAATCAATGAAGACTGGCTACCAGACTGGTCCAATTTAGCCATGAAACCTTCCACACTAAAATGACAGGTGTTTCAGTTTCATTGTCCAACCCCTGTACTTGCCTTAATATACGTTGGTGCAATAAACTAGAGGGGCATAAACACATGCTGTGAAACCATGAATGGCTATACATTCCAGCAAAGTAAATAAATGCAACCCTAAACTTTATTAAGTTAAATGTAACCTTAAATGTAGAGATGCACCAATCAGGCTTTTCCTGGCTGATGCTGATTTTCATTTTTGATGTCAGCGCTCCAAGCTCTCAGATCCTAATTTATCTATTTATTTAACCTAAAAACAAGTGCATCAAAGAAAATGCTGCTGGTTGATGTGTTCATTTACCAAAAATAATTTGTTTTTAGTTTTGATCCTTTCAAAATTAAAACAATATAATTAAAGATTAATGATGGTTAGCAATTGACGTGCCCATCGCCAGTCAGAGCCAATCAAGAGAAAATTAGCAGATTTTTATCCCTAGATGATCGATTGGTGCATCTCTACTTAAATGCATTTTCTTCTTGCTCTTGAATTTTCTTGTGCATTTTCTAGGCGTGTAAAATGTTAAAACATTTCTAAAAATGTCCCAAGGATGCAGAAATGTTTTTCAGATTCATGTTGGTCCCTGCAGTTTCAAGGAGTCTCTATGCATAATGAGACTTAGTCCACTGGATATGCTTTTCATAAACTTTTCAGTCCAGGTTTATTATTTCTTGGAGCTGACTGATTGAAAGCTAACAGAGAAATGTGTGCTCCTGTCTTCTAAGTTGCGAATGGGCTGCAGCTTTGAGGCTTGAGGCATGTGAAGGATCAATATTTTCCTCAGAGTTTGTGTGACAGGTGTACACTTCGAGAGAAAAGCAGCTGATAGAAATCCTTAGTTAGTGTGAACTCACCGAGGGGAAATACATATGCATTAGGTTACGACTGCTGGGGATATTTACCAGCAGTAACCACACAAACAACAACAGGTAGCAGAGCCTGAAACCAAAACATGTTTAATTCATGCCAGTTGCAGCAGAGTAGACTTGCTCTAAACCTGTATCTGTGAAAGAGTCGGTGCTCATTGGGAGTAGACCACATTTGTGTGTGTGTGTGTGCGTGTCTGCTTCAATGCAGTGATGTGTGTCTGTCAGGCTGTCTTGCTGTGTTTGCGTCTGATGTCTGCCTTCCTGTGTGTGTGTGGCAAACAAACAGAGATGAGAGACCCCAGGAAATGATGATGTCCCTGTATAAAGAAACATTCTCAGTCCATTACCCTGCGTGTAGAAATAATTAGTTTAAAGCAGGAGTAAGAGCCTAGGTTGCAGGAACCATCTGCCAGGTGTCTTTCCTCTTTGTAAAGCAGGCAAACAAATTTGTGTTCCTTGACGAATTGTACCTCTCTTTTACACCTGTGAATACAAATTTCATATTTGCAGGTTTGCTGACCATGACTTTTTGTTTAATCTTACATCTTGCGACATGTGACATGAAGCTCTCTTGAGATTAATTTAAACATATTTCTGAAAGATTAATCTTCCCTAAAGCCACAGTGCAAAGCTATGATAATGTCCATCTTTTTTAAAACATAAAAGTTATAACACAATATACTAACTCTTGGTTAGCTAGTTCTGATATGCTTTTCATTGTTGAAATTTTGTTTACATCAATCTTTTTTTGATATGTCTGTCAGAGTGTTTTATGAAAGCTACTTTTATCATGTTTTTTTGTTTTAAATATTGCACTCTGCAGAATCCCATGTTTTAGCAGCTGATAGTAAAAAGATTGATCACTGGCTACATGAAACAGAAGCGTTTTATCTGTTTTGACTGTGCTTTCTTCTGTTCTCAGCCGAGCGTCTTCTGTAGTCTAATCCAATGTGTACATGGAACAAGTTACTAGTAGCAGCGAAGCAGGCAGGCTTGCTTTGAAAGCAGGGTTGGGTCTACCAAAGCGTGCTAACGAAATGTCATGCTTGGCTGCAGTGTACACAGGTTTAGGTTCAAATTTTTACACAAAGGACTTAAGCTATGCCTTTTTATATCCAACAGATCTACCTTTTTGGATTTAAGCAGCCACTTAACAAAACTGGTAATGCTTTACTAACTTAGTGATGATGAACAAATCAGGCATTTGTTTCTATTCTTCTTCTTTATCTCGTTACAGCACAATTTTATGCCAGGAAACTCTGTAGCATTTCAGAAAAGCAGTTCCATTTTTGGCACAGCAGCAGCACTTTACTATGACAGTAACCCACCCTCAGCAGGGCAGAAGTGGGCTGTCCTAAAACTCCTCAGAAGTGACTCAAAGAACGTGAAAAGTCTGAGGTGTTTATCCTGCCTCCAAATGCCCCAGATACTAATGTTACGGGGCTTGATGGCATTTGTGGGAAGAAAGCCAAATCCACAAAGACCCCACCTTACACCCAACAGGGCCAAATGAAAACAAAAACCCAAGAACACCACTGGTTAAAGCTGTTTTTATAACGCAAATAAGGGAAAAAACTAATTTAATATTGCACCAGTGGTCAAAATGTTCTGCCTATGCATATACACACCTAAATCCGCATTTTCTCTAAAACTGCAGTTAAACAAATATGACATTGAAGATGTCTGCTGTTTGGTCTGTACACTTCTGTGTGCAAAGGTCTTTGTCATATCCATTAAGAAAATTCTTACAAGGCTGCAGTCACAAAGGGTGACCTATAAATGTCAAGGAACCGCTGGCCATTCTCTCTTCTGAGCCACTTACACGGACTCTACTCATGGTGGTCACAGATCAGTGATGTATCGCTCAACATTTTTTTGCTTTATATTAAACTAACAGTGACCATTTAGTGTTGTATTTACAGAGAACTCTCACAAACTGTATCAAAGATGTTAAAGTCTTCCCTTGAATGCCATTTTTCATTTAAAAGTAGATAAGACTTCCTATTTAATGCTCTGATTTTTTACAAGTTACCTTAGGTGAATGTGAACTGGCATGTTTAAATCAGACCTTATAATATGTAATTTAAAATTTTTAAGATAAAGATCACTCTCATTCTATGTAAAATCATATTGCTTTGTTGATTTTATTGCAACAGTTATTAAAAATGCTTAAATTCCTATTTGATGTGACACATTAATGTTTCGTTTACTCTTTTGTTTACTAAAACCTATTCACATACATGACAAACCCCAAAAAACCTGGTAAATAAAAGAGGTTTGTTTCTGTTCCCAAGTTCTATTTTCAATGTTTTAATTAAATATTCAGGGTTCTTCATATTTCTAAAAGCCTTAAAAAAAATTTTCAGCAGTTTCTTTTATCTGCTTGTCTATATATCCACAATAGTACTTGAGGTTGTCAAATGTGTTAAAGGGGATACAAGATGGGTAGGTGTTAAATAACTTAATAAAGGAAAACACTTCGACATGGATTAGAGCAAAGAACACCTCAGTCACCTAAAACAGTGCTGTTTTTCACTTTACCCAGAGGGATTGCGACATCGCTCTTTCAACAATCCATCTCCATGCTTGCTTTTTTTTTTCTTCTGCTTCATGTTTATAACACCTTCAGTTTTTCTACTTTATTTCAGTCTTGAACAAAATATAGTCATTGAGTCCGAATCATGCCACTGTCTCTGGGCTGTTGGTTCCATCCACCCTGTCATCTTCTTCCTAATTATTACTTTTCCTCCTGTTATTTTTTTCCACTCACCTTTCAGTGCCTTCTGATTCTCCTCATGTTTAATACTGTTTGATGTTATTTCTCCGGTGACAGTCTGTACACACCTAACCATCTAAAACCAACAAACAAGGGACAAACCTTCAGTGATTGTTGCATTGCCCCATAATGATCTTTAATTACAGCCGGCCTACCCAGCAAACACACAGGTGCTAACATGCTGTCTGCTAGTGTTTATCTTTTAGACGTCTTGCTTGGTGACACTGCCGAATGCTGAACTTTGGAGATCAAACCATAATGTAGCTTTTCTTTATGTGTAAGTCCTTCCCTTTCAACTTTGCAAAAATGTCATTGTCTTAGACAAAATAATGAGGTTGTTTTTCCAACTGTAGTCTGAAGTTGCACAACTGTTCATCAAAGCAGCTAATGTTAAGACTGGTTATTTTAGGCTATTTTCTTCCTTTCTGGAATTTTTCTGGAATTTTTCTATATTCATAGTCTGAATATAAAAAGAAGTCTTTGCATCTGTTTTACTTGTAGTAATTATTGACTGGCAAACAGTACAGTTTAAATCAAGTCACGTTACAAGATAATTATCCCAGGCCTAGCACTAAATCTAAAAAAAAAAAAAAAAAAAATTTGTAAAGAGTACCAGTCAATTTCATTAGAGCTTTACAGAAAAATCTGCTGGTGATCACAGTGGGGGAATTTAAGCTTGACAAGCTGTATTAAAAAAAAAAAAAAGATTACGCTGTTGTAGTCCTCAGTTACACTACTCTAGATTTTTGTTTTTAAACAGATATGTTTCCCACCGCTTTATTTTTTTTAAGTACGTCTACAACATTTGTCGGATTCCAATAAAAAGACACAGTGATACCTAAGCTGTGCTAGCAAGGGTTGGTAACATCGACATTAGCTTAAGAAGATCCTGAGCTAGGCTAAAGCAACGTGATGTCTCTTTTGACATGGTCCACCTTTTCCTTTCAATCATCAACTTCTTCATCCTACATTTGAAGTTTAAGAAAACATGGCTTTGGCCCAAAATGGCACCTGGACAAAGCAAGACAGATGTGAAATAACCCATTAAAGGTGCCTTAAGGTTGTTTTGGTTTCTAGCACAGAAAGCCAGAGTGGGCATGTACAAAGTTGGTTGTAATCTCATTACTTTTAAAAATTGCTGCATATCTAGGGGCGTGGCGCGAGTGGTGTAGGGGTTGGCGCGCAACCACGTATAGAGGCTATAGTCCTCGAAGCGGCCGTCCCTGGTTCGAGTCCCGGACCCGGCGACCTGTGCCAAATGTCTCCCCCTCTCTTTGCCCCTCCTTCCTGTCTGCTTACTATCAAAAATAAAGGCCTCTAGTGCCGAAAAAAATTCTTAAAAAAAAAAAAAAATTGCTGCATATCCAGACCACACCACTGAGTAGTCAGCCACCCTGCTGTAAAACAAAATAAGCGTATTTGAGCTTATCGTCCGCAGCAGAGGTGACTCTTGGTCTTCCTTTCCTGGGGCGGTCCTCATGTGAGCCAGTTTCTTTGTAGCGCTTGATGATTTTTGTGACTGCACTTGGGGACACTTTCAAAGTTTTCCCAATTTTTCGGATTGACTGACCTTCATTTCTTAAAGTAATGATGGCCACTCGTTTTTCTTTACTTAGCTGCTTTTTTCTTGCCATAATACAAATTCTAAGTCTATTCAGTAGGACTATCAGCTGTGTACTGTATCCACCTCCTGCACAACACAACTGATGGTCCCAACCCCATTTATAAGGCTTGAAATCCCACTTATTAAATCTGACCGGGCACACCTGTGAAGTGAAAACCATTTCAGGTAGACTACCTCTTGAAGCTCATCAACAGAATGCCAAGAGTGTGCGTAGCAGTAATCAAAGCAAAAGGTGGCTACTTTGAAGAAACTAGAATCTAAGACATATTTTCAGTTGTTTCACACTTTTTTGTTCAGTATATAATTCCACGTGTTAATTCATAGTTTTGATGCCTTCAGTGTGAAGCTACAATATTCATAGTCATGAAAATAAGGACAACTCTTTGAATGAGAAGGTGTGTCCAAACTTTGGTCTGTACTGTATGTCAATGTGCCCCTGCGCAAGGCACTTAACCTCAAGTTGCCTACTGATCTGCGTATCGGTGTATGAATGTGTGAGCGTTGAGCGTGAGTGAGTGCGATTGGGTGAATGTGGCTCTAGTGTAAAGTGCTTTGAGTGGTCTGTATGACTGGAAAGGCGGTACATAAGTTCAGTCCATTTACCATTTATACTTAATGTCTGTACACTGTGAGAACTTGAACATGAAGTCAGATTCCTTTTTGCAAACACAATCTTGGCCAATAGAACTGATTCTGATTATGATAATTACACTGAGCTTCTAAGAATCTTCACCTAGAAAAGGACTTTTTCTAGATGTTTTTGTTTGTTTTTTTTACTGAAACTCCACGTTTGTAATTGGACAATAAAATTTATTTAGCTAAATATCCAGGGTAATGTGGACAGGGCCTCAACATTTTGAAATCTATTTCCAACTGTTAGGGTCAGGAGCTACCAACTCTACACCGACAAACTGCTATTTAGTAATCTTAACCACACTAATCACTAATGAATGCCCAAAGACAGCTTAAAACGTGAGCTCTGTCATCAACTTACCTTTGGTTTGAAATGATAGCAACATCCTGTTTAACTTCAGAGCTGTGTAACACTACCTGCTTTCTTACCTAGAGTTTAACACTACCTCTGGTGCCAGTATAAATAATTAATGGTCATTTAAATATTAAGCTGGACAGAGGTGTTATTTAATTTGACTAAACCCTAATATCAGAATCAGAATCAGCTTTATTGCCAAGTTTGTACATACAAACAAGGAATTTGCATTACAAAATAGAATATACATATTTACAATGTACAAATATACACATATATAAATAAAAAGGTGCATTTGCAACATCTGTATGCTTTTGTTTTGTACTCTATTGAATGTTCAACAGAGAAACAGCCTGGGGGAAGAAACTGTCTCTGTGGCGGCTAGTTTTAGTGAACAGTGCTCTGTAGCGGCGATCTGAAGGTAAAACCCTGAACAGTTTATGTGCAGGGTGTGTGGGGTCTGCAGAGATTTTAGCAGCTCTTTTCCTGACCCTAGACCTGTATTAGTCCTGGATGGAGGGACGGTCAGCCCTTATGATTCTCTCTGCAGTCGTAATATCTTGTGATAAATCACTTCTACATTGTAAACTGTGCAAAATGAGAAATAGTAAGCAATATTCTGCATTGTAAAGGAGTTATAGTATGTTGATATGTGGATTTTTGCATTTTCAATGATCCAGAGAACCAGCTCTATAAGCATTGGGTGTTTCTGAGAAATGAGTATTTTATTTAAATATAACATATACTTAAGACCATACATTTTCAGTGTATGCAGAACGTGGGGAAAAGGGTATGTTGTTGTTAGTTATAACTCTTACAGGGAAATCAGATTGATTTAAAATTTATGTTGAGAGGTTGGAGCTTTACAAATTCAGCAAATACAAGTTGGCCCCAAAATCATTGAATCATCATGGTCCAGTCAAAGTTCAGACCTAAACCTTTTTAAAGGTAGGACATGAAGAGACGAGTTCAGACACCTCAGTAAACTAAATAAATTTTGTCAAGGCTATTAAAAATCTCTTCTCAGCCACCTGGGATACTTAAAAGGTTAAGATTACTTCTAGTACTTGATGCTAAAAGTGATTTCGCATGGTGTTTCATTATTCTGCTCATGGTTTCCTAAATAGTGACTATATGTGCTCAGTCTTACATTCATTTTAGTTTGTATTTGTTTTACAATTGCAATGCCCAGTAAACAGTTAATGGATAAACCTTTAAAAATATAAAGCTTTGTATCTGGACTATCTTTTATTATGTTTTACACCCAGATCCCAGTTAAACATTCTGTTAACTTTTAAATTCATTAAGGTTAAAGGTTCTTAAAAAAATAGACAGTATTATCATAATCAACAAAAAAAAAATCGCATTTATTAAACACACAAGACCTCCTACAAAAAAAGCCACTGCACCTTACAGAATCTTTTGAAGTTGTCTATTTTTAAACAGGCAACTAAGAATAGACCCAATAAAAGCTGATGATATAGCTTTTTTGCCTCATTTAAAAAATAAGCTAAATCGTGAGAAGCTGTAATATCACTTGGATTAGTTAAATCATTGGTTTTCCTATTGAATCAGCACTAAAGTGCCTGCACAGTATTAAATCAGCAGATGAATGTCCTCCCAGACATGGTAGCCTCAGTTTAAGGCAGCATTATTGTTTATGCTGCACATCAACAGGTGCCTCAGAAAACTTAATTTGAAAATAAAAATAGCCAGACAATGTAGCGATTATTACATTTACTCAGCATTAAACATGTCAGCGGTCCCGATTTTCGCCTCCCAGAGTATTCTAGTGTATTTATTTATTTTCTCGGTCAGTTTTTGCAAAAAGAGCAATTAGAAAATAATAACTATGACAATGAAACTATGACCGGCTTTGAAAATTTCTAGCTGTTTTCCAAAGCCTCGCACTAAAAAAAATAATCAGAAAGCAGTTTAAATGCTGTTTGAAGTACTTGTTTATTTTTATTTCAAAGTATTTGCGGTTTTATAAATGTTTTGTTATATGTGATACAAGTGCACTTTCAAGTGCACTTGTAAAAAGCAGGGGGATAAGTCAACATTTAGACTGAACACATTGCCAACAAGCCCCGTTTTGATTTATGGCAGGTGCAAATAAGTATATGTTTGATGTTGTTAAGTTTCACTTGTTGTGTCAGTCATTTCTCAGAGGGAAAACATCTCTTCACTGTCTGTTTCTCTTTCTGAGTCTGCATGACTACTCTTTTAAAGTGATCAAATACAGCAAATGTCGTAAGGGAAGGGGAGGGCAAACAGAGATGAGAGGAGAGGCTCATCTGCATCTGCATTTGTATTTGAAGAGGCAAATGCAAATGGACCAGATGATCTGAACAAGAAGAAAATGTGAATTCCTCTCTGCAGCTATTTGCAGGAGAAAGGGAATAAAAGAAACACTCCATTTTCTCTGTTGGACAGGACCCTTTCCATTTACATAGAATGCCATCTTATTAGACATGAAACGAATCACAATCGTTCCATCTTGAAATTCCCAGTGATACTTTCAAACCATTCAGAGTTGCAATGTGTCTGTTTGGTTTGAGATTTGTCTTGTCTTCTTTTGCAACAGAAGCAGTGTCAGTGGCTGTGTAAAAGGCTCTGGGCTTCGAGACTTGCAGTTTTAAAGACCACTTTGCAGACAAGCTGAAAGCGAAAAACTCTGTCTGCCAACTCGTTTATCAATGTTTTTCTTCTCAAGGCTGCCTTCCAGGAAAGTAAAGGGCAGCGTTACACTGAAGAGTGTGATAGACTGGTATTTTAGCACAATCACATTGTGTTCGTGGTTTACCCTCCGGAAAATAGTGGTCTTCCGACTCTCTTACGTGTTGACTGTTTTGTTCCAGCATTTTCACAGGCCATCATATAGATGAGTTTATTGTTACTGCAAAGGTGGCAGCATAGTTTTTACAATCAGGGAGATAAATAGGCAGCCACGCATTGTTGCACACTTCACTGTCTCCTGCCTACTTACCAACTTTTCCATACATGAGGAGAGCACCCGGGGGGTGGAGGGAGATAAACGGGTTTAGGCTCATCTGCATTAGTGGGAGCTGCAAATATAAATGGAGCAAATGATCTTATATAGGGAAATGTGAAAAGTTGTTTGCTGCTTTTTGAAAACAGAATACATCTTTTTTCTGTTTCTTATTGGACAGGAAAAGCTTTCTAATGGATTGCTACCACTTCAAAGTGTAAAGATGAGCTTTCATGTATTGGAATATCTGAATGTTTTTTTTTTGGGGTAGGGTTTGTACATTAATACATAGAATAAAGCATAAAATCTAGATATCTTGTCAATTATTTGAAGAAAAATATCCACAATATTTGTCTTTGTCTTAACCATACACTGTTTTACAAAGAAACTGCAGCTTTAAGAAAGCATCACCAAATGACTGTTTTAGGAAAACAACAAAACAGCTAATCCTATTTCCCCGTAACTGCTGTTGGTCAAAGGCAGTAACTGAAACAAATAAAAAAGAAACCTACCCAATTTACACAGACATGCACCAAATTATTTTCCTTAGAGCTGAAACTAAACGGCAATTAAGATAAATTCCAGAAAGCTGTCAATATATAAAAGCAGAAAGCATCCATTGGGACTTTACTGAATATTTAGCATTTTTATTATGTCTTTTGGTTTATGGAGAACACTGCCTTCTTTTTGTCCCAATTTTTTTTTTAATTTTCATTAATTAATTGATTAATTTTGTGATTTAACTGACATGGGTCTGATGTAAGAAAAATGAGGAAGATTTTACGGAACTTTAGGTTCTGTTTGACGTGTGTCCCTTTGTATGAGCTGCTGACTTTAATAGTGTTTGAGTGTGTGTTGGGACCAAAGGCATATAATTCAGTGTTCTGATGGGTCAGGACCGGGTATGTTATTTTTTGCGCAACAGCAACTTCTCAATTTATGAAACTGTTTTTCATACTGTCAGGCAATCAAATTTCGATGCTCAAGAGTCAGTAAATTATTAGTTAATTTATATACAATACAGACCAAAAGTTTGGACACACCCCATTCAAAGAGTTTTCTTTATTTTAATGACTATGAATATTGTAGCTTCACACTGAAGGCATCAAAACTATGAATTAACACATGTGGAATTATATACTGAACAAAAAAGTGTGAAACAACTGAAAATATGTCTTATATTCTAGGTTCTTCAAAGTAGCCACCTTTTGCTTTGATTACTGCTACGCACACTCTTGGCATTTTGTTGATGAGCTTCAAGAGGTAGTCACCTGAAATGGTTTTCACTTCACAGGTGTGCCCTGTCATGTTTAATAAGTGGGATTTCAAGCCTTATAAATGGGGTTTGGACCATCAGTTGTGTTGTGCAGGAAGTGGATACAGTACACAGCTGATACTCCTACTGAATAGACTGTTAGAATTTGTATTATGGCAAGAAAAAAGCAGCTAAGTAAAGAAAAACGAGTGGCCATCATTACTTTAAGAAATGAAGGTCAGTCAGTCCGAACAATTGGGAAAACTTTGAAAGTGTCCCCAAGTGCAGTCGCAAAAATCATCAAGCGCTTCAAAGAAACTGGCTCACATGAGGACCGCCCCAGGAAAGGAAGACCAAGAGTCACCTCTGCGGCGGACAATAAGTTCATCCGAGTCACCAGCCTCAGAAATCGCAGGTTAACAGCAGCTCAGATTAGAGAACAGGTCAATGCCACACAGAGTTCTAGCAGCAGACACATCTCTAGAACAACTGTTAAGAGGAGACTGTGTGAATCAGGCCTTCATGGTAAAATAGCTGCTAGGAAACCACTGCTGAGGACAGGCAACAAGTAGAAGAGACTTGTTTGGGCTAAAGAACACAAGGAATGGACATTAGACCAGTGGAAGTATGTGCTTTGGTCTGATGAGTCCAAGTTTGAGATCTTTGGTTCCAACCACCGTGTCTTTGTGCGGCGCAGAAGAGGTGAACGGATGGACTCTACATGCCTGGTTCCCACCGTGAAGCATGGAGGAGGAGGTGTGATGGTGTGGGGGTGCTTTGCTGGTGACACTGTTGGGGATTTATTCAAAATTGAAGGCATACTGAACCAGCATGGCTACCACAGCATCTTGCAGTGGCATGCTATTCCATCCGGTTTGCGTTTCGTTGGACCATCACTTAATTTTCAACAGGACAATGACCCCAAACACACCTCCAGGCTGTGTAAGGGCTATTTGACCAAGAGAGGAGAGTGATGGGGTGCTGCGCCAGATGACCTGGCCTCCACAGTCACCGGACCTGAACCCAATCGAGATAGTTTGGGGTGAGCTGGATGCCAGAGTGAAGGCAAAAGGGCCAACAAGTGCTAAGCATCTCTGGGAACTCCTTCAAGACTGTTGGAAAACCATTTCAGGTGACTACCTCTTGAAGTTCATCAACACAATGCCAAGAGTGTGCGTAGCAGTAATCAAAGCCAAAAGGTGGCTACTTTGAAGAATCTAGAATATAAGACATATTTTCCGTTGTTTCACACTTTTTTGTTCAGTATATAATTCCACGTGTTAATTCATAGTTTTGATGCCTTCAGTGTGAAGCTACAATATTCATAGTCATGAAAATAAAAAAAACTCTTTAAATGAGAAGGTGTGTCCAAACTTTTGGTCTGTACTGTATATAGATAGCCATGCCATCAGTGTATAACCATTCAACAGTGCTAAATGTGCGATGTTAAATGAATGCAGCATGGTTAAACAATAAGTGAGAATCTAATTGAATTCGATTGCTATTCTGACACATGTGTGGAACATGTTTGGACATCAGATTGATCTTTGCTCTGTTGTAAGGCCCCACTGTCACAGCATGCATTCTATGGAAAGCCGATTCTGGTCTAGTGTTGAAATCCAAGGCCATCCTGAGCAGCAATTTTGATTAAAATTTGACTTGATTCGTTCTCCCCCGCACCCTTTGTCAGCTGTTGGTTAAATGAGTCCAACCTGTGAGATGAGGTATGTTTTACATCTCTCTGATGTGTTTTACAGCTTAGATGAAGGTATGTGTTGAGAAGCTCAGGAGGCTTCAAAGGATGGGGCAGTTTGGTGTCACAGGCAGGCAGAATGAGGAAAGAACTGAACTTGCCAGCACTTTGATCATCTTCAGAACTAAAGTCAGATCCCTGTTAGGAAAAGAAAAAGCATGCTTTTATATAAAACATCTCATTCAAGCATGCATTTTTTTTCTCATTTCTATATGTGTAATGGTACCACATTTTGTAGATTTTCAAAATTAATAACTAAGCCTTCAAACAATCCTGAAAGTGAGAATAAAATTCATGCTAATAATAATTCATCCTAAAATTCCTTTGCAATGAATACCGCCTCCCTTTCCTGCCTCCTTGGTGTCTGTTTGAAATAGATGTCAAAATGCAAAAACTTGCTAAGAAAATGCATTATTCTCACAGCTTCATCTCTGAATTTGAGAGTGTATTATGTGTTTAGGAAGTGTGTTTGTGTGTTGTTGCTATGAAAGACAGGCACAGTTGCCAGGGTTTTAGAGGGAGGACAAAGGAGCAGGACGTGATGGGGAAACTGGGTACAGAGAGACGGCAGGGAGTCATTTTTAGCTGTTACTGTTGAGACTGTTTCAACAGGAAGACAAGATGAACAGAGAGTGACACAGTCAGCCAAGAATTGGATCTTCAGCTCTGGTTAATGTTCAGTCATACCAGCAAAGTAAACACATGCTACTCATTTCGCCCCTCACTGCCTCTTGTTTGCTTTTTGTTGTGCGAATGTCGAGAGTGATTGTTGGCTTTCTTTGCTTATTTTGCACTTGGGGTCCTTCTTCCCAGCTCTGCTCCCTTTATCCTTATTTATTTGTCAGAGGTGGTGTTCAGGGACGTTCCTTGTCATTCGTCAGCTTGCCCATAAAACACACTGTCATGACTGACTGGCCACGCTCCAAACTCATTACCGATTGGCTGACAGAGCGGGTCGCTGTGTTCTGCTCTGCTGTGTTGACTCCTGTTTGCCAGACATTTCAGGCTCGGGAAACTTTAAATGCGCCGGCGCCTTTCCTTTCGCCGCTCCTCTCAGTCTCACACTCAAGGTCACATGAATATGGATTTCGCCTCCTCTTCCAGTGCGCACATACTGATGATGAAGTCTAAGATCAACTCACAGGGATTATAATTCAGAATGCAGGTCTGATTCTGGCATCTGGGCGTCGCTCTGTTCCACTGTCTGCCCTGGAACGTGTTTTGAGGAATAAGACAAGATGGAGCGGACTTCTGTGCGAGCAGAGAAGCTGCAGAAGGAGAATAGATGATGATGGTGAAAATGGGGGAGGTGAAGTCGGGTGCGTGGGCGACTTGTGAGAAAAACGTGAAAGAGAATAGGAGATTGGAAAAGGCCAACATACGATGTTATTGAGTTTTTGTTGCAGTTGATCATCCATATCCATTTCATTATAGCGAGCTGGCTGCACGCCACAGTCTGCTGCAGAAAATGTATCCTCTTCACCGTGCATATGCACTGTATTTATATCTATTCATCCAGAAGAACTGTATGCATGAACATATATTTTGCACGTCAACATACTTGCTCAAGTGCTTATTACTTTCAAATACTTTTATGTTTGCTGCGTAATAGCTGTCACTACACTTTCTAGTCAGTCGTCTACATCTTCTCTTTGTAATTTAATCTGTAATCTGATTAACCTCCCTGCCTTTTCATTCATTTAACGAGTCACCCACGCATTCCCTCCTCCTCAGTCTTCTCCCCCCTTTCCTCACCATTGTCCTCACCCCTTTGCCTTTGTTTTTCTCACGCAGAAAACAACAAGGTACCTTTGCAAAGGTCTCGCTCCCGGCAGAATGTTAATGTGAGCTCGACAGCAGCGAAATCTCCTGCTGCCAAGGAGGCGCGCAATGAGTCTGAGGGCCATCCATCTGTAGCCAGGGCCAAGGCTTCTGCCTGTTTCGAAGTGGGTCGCAAGTACAAGAACACTCCGGGTCACAGCTGTGGGCTGGACAGGGAGCAGGCGGCGGAGAGAGAGATGGTCAAGCCGGCTGAGAAAAAGCCGGAAATTGAAGCGGAGACTTATGCCATCCAGCCGCCCCCCGCTGACGCCAATGGAGAGCCTGATGTGGAGGCTCTCCTGGCCCGACTTAGAGCGTTGTAAGAGTGATTTCTTATCACTGAAAGAAAATGTTACAACATAGTATGCTTCAGACATCACATTAAAACATGCATTTCATGTAGGCTAAGGAGTTTCCTTTGAAACAGTACCTGAAAGGATCAACATTACTAAAAAGGGGAAGCTGTCAGCCATGAGTCGCCAAACACTTGATAACATGAAAGTAATGAGTCTGAGTACTCAGATTTTAATGCTCCATGACACAAAAGTAATAAAAAACAATTAGTTCCCAAATTATTCAGCAGAATATTATCCTGACAAGTGTATTGCCAACATGATTGCTACATATTAATCAAACAATTGTATTTTTGCGCTGAAAGATGCAACATTGCTCAGCAGTTCTTTGTATCGCAGAGGTATGCAATATCACATAAAACCTTCACATTAGTGTTTTTAATATTTTCTTCCAAATTTCTCGGTTTTGATTGCACATTAGATACTGTCCTTTGTATGTTAGAAGTTGAAGACTGCATCACTTATATATGGTAATAAAAACTTTTTATGCTTTGTATACTTTAAAAAGATTTGTATTTTCTTCCTCTATGTTGTTTTGATATATTTTATATTAAATGCTCTGGCCATGAAACACCTCTAAAAGTATTAATAAATATAAATCATTACTCATAAGGAATTAAGCCATGATTATATTTTAATGGTGTTTAAATCGGGGTTCCTATACAGTCTTAAAGAGTCTGGAAAAGAATGGTATTTGCTTTTACGATTCAAATTTTTTTTTCTTTTATTTCCCATAAGGACAAATATCTAAAAGTACTTAATATACTCAGTGATTTTTATATCGATTTATATTTAAATTAAATGCTTTATATTTCATTTAACACATGACACCTTGATTTTAACATTTTAGCTATCTGCATTTTGGTGTTTGACCTACTGACTGAATGCTTGCTCATACAATATTTTTTTATTATTTTGTATAGGTAAGCACTACAAATTTCACTGCTTTAAATCTTTGTTGAATGTTTTTTCTACAAACAGGATCAAAAGTTCACAAACCGTGTTTTGAAGAAATTGAATATTTTGTACTCAGATTTCCAAAAATATTTATAAGAGATCTCGAAATTTTAAGTCTGAAAAAGTATTGATTTTGAAATAAAAATCTTGTAGGAACCCTGCTAAATTTAATTTGTTTTTAGTTGTAACAACCTTTATGTTCTGAGTTTTCATAACATTTGTGTGAAGTAGGTAAGTTTGCACAAGGATAAAACTGTTGTCTAAAGGTTGTTGAAGATGCTGTTCATCTTCGTTCTAACATTCCTTCTGACATTACTCATTATAAGCATCTTTTTGTGTCTTTATTTGTATTCTTCAATTTTATGAAATATTTACAATAAAATGTAAGCAGTTTTCTTTTGCCTTTCATGGATCCCTTTTTGTGTTATCATCTGTGTATTTGTGATTTTTTTTCATTCTTGCTCATGGTCATCATACATGTAGTTCTGCATCAGATTTATGAGGGTAAGCACTAATCACATTCTCCCACTGGTGACCCTGAACAATCCCTGAGGGGCTTGAAACCATCAAAACACCTTCCAACTGTTAACAAGTGCAGACAACCTAACAATCGCTGAACACCACTTTGCAGCCCTAGTCAGCTAGTGAAGCTACAATAACATTTGTGGTGAGAATAGTGTGAGACAATCAACACAGCTCCAGGGAGTTCAGATCATCTGTGACATGTCAGTCTTCCAATGTGATGTCTTTTTTCTTTTTCAAACTGTTTTTGAATTCCCTGGAGTACTGGTCATCTCTTTTTTAACTGTACCTTAGACACAAAGCTCATTTCACTGCCTAATAATAATATGTACAGGGACAGGTGAGCATAATGTAAAAACATTCTGCAGACAGCCACTGTGTAAAAGCAGCAGCTATTTTGGTCCATATTGGAACAATCTGCATCTAACTGAGAGGGGTATATGGCTCTTTTTAGGATGCGCACCTTTCACGGCTTCCTGGAACATTTTCTGTTTCTGTGTACATAATTGATCACACAATAGGCTCAGTTTTCACACACCTCAAATCTAGGTTGTGTTTTTTTTTTTATAAAACCCCTTTTAATCATCTGCAAAGAGAAGGAAAAAAGCTATTGTCTTTTAGCTTTGTCTTTTTAATTTTATTTGGATTGTTAAATGTTTCTTACAGTTTCACCGCTAAATCAAACATTGTTAAAAGCTTGTGTGAACTCAGCTGTATTAAAAAAAGACTTTAAACAGCACAGCACTGAAAATTTGCAACCTTCATAACATATATCAGTGGTACATGCATATCCAAAAGATTAAACCCAGAAGTCCTGTGTAATCTGAGCTGAGACAAGATTTAACAGTTGGGGAGGAGAAAGCTGCAGACCAGTTAACCCGCTATCTGACAAGGTCGGTTTGCTTTAGCCTGGCAGCTGGTGAATCTATTCAGTGCTGGGAGTGGCACAACTGTCCTTATCTGGAGAAGAGCCAAAGACAAACATCTCCACAGCGATGCAAACAGCCATTCGGAGAAAGCAGAGCAGTTGCTAACTAAACTCCTCCAGAGTCCTTGATATAGCTTTGGCTGGCAGCAGCACGCTTCAGTTTAAAATCAAACTGAGGTGTTTTATTTTTCTCTGTAAGACTGGAACACCAGTCTGACGGTTGTCTGTTAAATATGTGATTTAGAAGAAATACTTTTTCTTGCCTTTTTCTTTCCCACTTCATCTGAGAATAACCTCTATTTTTGTGTTGCAGGAGATTTTTTTTTTTAACTTTGCAAAAATTATTTTAATTTTGAAGATTATACGTGTGGATGCGTTCTGCCTACCATGTTTCTTAGGATGTGTGGTGGAGTTTAGACCAGATAATTAACATGCTGGAACATGCTTTTGATTTACAAGTTGTTTGGGTTATTAGCCTTGCACCAGCTACACAGATGCCACCAGATTTGCAATACATTTGCCGACAATATTTTTGCACATAAAGGTCATATAGTTGTATGCAAATGCTGGGGTATGTTTGACAAAAATGTGCACTGTGCTGATTTAGGAAATGGAAAAAAGCAAACATCATCGCTTCAAAAACGAGACATTACAGTGACTCTTTTTAAATTTTTTTATATAATATTGCTTTATTTTCGAACAAATGTACAAAACAAAAGAAGGAAAAAAATGAAGATGCATATACATGCATACACATACACATATATATACAGGTACATATACACGTACATACACCTACACATGCGTACACATATAAAAGAAACTAAAAATGTCATAACAAAAGAATCATGGCATCAAAATCATTTTAGCTACATGTACGAAAAGGTGTGAGAAGAAGTTTACACTTTTTTTTTTATTCCCACCCCTTTTGTCTTTTTGTCTATATCCATCTATAATATACATTTTGAACTATATGTTTTATCAAGGTTCAAATAATGCATGCAAATCCTTGTCAGTGAACATATATTTCATCCATTTTGGTTATTTTTTTTTTAATAACACAGAGCAATATAGATACCTAGATCATCTTGTGATGTCCCGTTCTATTTGCTGTACATATATCCTACAACTTCCATATACCTATTTAGAAGGATGTTGTTAAACCTTTTTCTGAATATATTCATGTTTGTACTGTGCTTAAAGTCTATGTGCACATTCTTTTCATTGTTGTTCTTATTTTTCGTTTTTTTTTTTTATTCATATCCCCTTCTATGGTATCCTTCATCTCGTCCTGTGAACATTTTCTGAGTATTTTTTGGCCATAGATTATATCTTGCTTTCTACATTATCTGTGCTGTTTTGTATTTGATCACGTCCAGAAATTTCAATGTACGTGATTTTAAAAATAGTACATTTCTAAGTTCTTTGGCTCCTGCTTTGTGTATTAATCTTAATGCTTTTTTTCTGAAGTGTGCATATCTGCTGTAGAGTACTTTTGTAACCATTTCCCCACATCTTTACACAATTGGATAGGTATGGTAAAAACATTGACGAGGGTAGTATATACAGTGATTTTCAATCCAGACTATAGCTTATTCATCCAAGAATTGCTGTGCATTTTGACAGCTTTGCTCTAACATAATTTACATGCAGGCTTAGACCAAGAAATTTTATTTCATTTACTTGTTCTACTTGTGTGTTTTCAATTTTTTGTTTCACATTAGGTTCTGTTATATGGCTTCTAAAAAGTGTATTCTTTGTTTTACTCAGGTTTAATGATAACTTCTATGATCTGCTGGAAACGTTTCCCAAAAAATTATTTGTTTCATCTGCAAACAGTAAAAATTTAAATACTTTTGATACATTGCATATGTCATTAATGTACAATATAAATAACTTTGGTCCTAATACTGATCCCTGTGGCACTCGATCTGATTTCCCCATCTAATGATTTGTGTTCACTTATTTGTATAAACTGTTGTCTGTTCATTAAGTAGCTTTTTAGCCAGCTCAACCCAATTCCCCTTATGCCATACCTGTTAACAGTATCAAATGATTTTTTTAGGTCTAAAAACACTCCTACTGCTATTTTGTTGTTATCTATACAGTTTGTGATTTCTTCTATCAATTCTAATAGTGCCAGAGATGTTGCTCTGTTGGATCTAAAAACCTAATGACTTTCTCTAAAAAGATTGTGTTGTCAAGAAATGTGTCTAATCTGTCTGCAAATAGTTTTTCCAGTATTTTTGAGAATTGGGGGACTAATGCACAAAAGTACGGCACTAAAAACTTCATCAGCCTCTTAAGCTTGTTAAGGCATGTCAGTCAAAGCCAGCCTTAAAGCAATTGACTTAGATTCTAAAGTGAAGGTAATTGTCACAAACAATGGGGTAATTATTTAAATAACAAATGGATTCTTGGCTAAAACATTTCCACGGTTCAATTTGTCATTTAAAAGCAGCAGTAAATGGTAACAACTGATGTAGATATGAGATCCAACAGACTGAGAGACGTCTCTGATAGATCTGGACATCTGTTGGGCAGAAAGGCAAAACAACATCTCCATATGCTAGTTACGGGGGGAAAAAAAAGATTGTGCATAGTCCCTCAAAGTCCATATTTGCCAATGCTGGGAAAGACGCATCTGAACACGATAGAAGTCACCGTTTAACCTATGTGAAAAAACATCTGGATTAGCTCCTGTCATGATCAAAAAATATACATTTTGAGAGAAGATAAATCACTGCATTTGTTGAAACCTTTCCAAATGGTATCAGTGGTTCTCTGGGTTGCATCAGTCGATGGCACTGCAAACAAAGAACAGATGGAGGTAAGAATGGATTCTGCTAAATATCAAAATCTGGATGCAACTGTTTTGGAGCCAGTAGAGTTGCTGAAACAAGGCTGGCTTAGACAACAGGACAATGATCCTAAATTGGCCTCAAAATCCAATAGGAACATGAGCTGAGGCTTTTGAAACAATGTTCAGTATTCTGGCCTAACCCTCAGAAAATCAGTGGCTGGATCCTGGCTAAGGGATTTATTTACTAGGATACAACGATGTCCAAGCTTTCTTTCCTTGTATTCAGTATCTTAAACATATCAAATCCATGAACTACAAAGTAATGTTACATTAACACTTCAATGTACATGAACATGTCGGCATCAAACCAAGAATTACGTTTTTCAGTGCAGACATGGTGTTGCTCTAAAATCGCATCAGGAAAATGACAGACTAAACTCATACATGCAGCAAATTGAGAGGAGAGCATAAGGAGGGAAGGATCTTGCTATGCTAAGGGAGCGTTCATTACTCAAAAGCCTGTGTTCTATCCACGAGGTTTATCTTCGGGCCTAATAAAGTGGAGCAAAACATATTGTGTAGCAGATTGCAATTTGGGCTTCTCTGATTGGAGATGGAGTAAAAATGCGTCTGAGGAATTTTGAGAATAGTAAGAAGTACAAAGCAGATCTGCAGATTTCTTTTTCCCGACAAGTGAGAACTCTGCTGTGCATAAATGCTCATATGCATCTATCATGGAATTTCATGGTGCTAAAATTGCTTTCTATTTTCAGGTTGTTTAGAGGAATCATTTTATAATCTTCTCTTGATTGTGTCAGTTGCAGTTGGGGAAAGATGTTTTCATTAACCATTGCAACCTTTGCAAAATGTTGTAAGTGTTAAATCTGTTGTCAAATGCACTTTGCTGAAAATGCACTGATTATGCTTTACAGTAAGAAACTTTTTTTCACCGAAGGAATTATGACATTGCTAATTATGACATAAGCAACAGTAGCATATACTGTAGATTAGGTGTCATATTGAGCAAGTAGGTCATGTATAAGATTGTGGACTAAACAGCATGACAACCCTTGATTAAATTAACACAGCTTGTCAGTTATTTACATATTCATCTAAACATATATTCTTGATTGATTGTGAAATTACTTCTATTTTTTAGTAGCAAAATTTCTATATTTTCAAAATAAATCCCAAAGGTTTACTGTATTTATAGCACCTTCCACATTTATGGGAAGCCCCTGTGTGAAAAACCCTTAAAATAAATTGTAGCTGGGGAAACCTGATGACCCCAAGATGTCATACACTCTATAACAAGGTTCTAAGTGCCTTTGGAAGAGAAACAGGCTCACAGCATGACAAGTAATCCACCACACTTCACAGTGGGCACAAGGTATTTTTCCACATTTTGGTTGGCATGTGAAGTTTAGTAAACCAAACTCCCAAATTAACTAGGTGGCATGTGGAAAGCTTAGTCTCAAGCATCAGTAACATATGGAGACTTGGTGACCACAACATGTCGCTCTTTGTTGCAGCTTGCCAACATGCTTTGGACATTTTTCCTTGTTTTTATCCTTTCTTACTCTACTCACTGTGCATGGTGGCAGGATAAACGTGGGTGCTCGTCCAGCCTTGTTTGTCACAGTTTCAGTTGTTTAAAACATTTTAATTAGCGCTCTGACTATAGATATGGGCAAGTTTAGGCAAATAGCTATTTTGTTGTAGCCATTTTATCACACATAAAGAGCAAAACACACCAACCGTTTTGAAAGGCAGCTTCTAAAAAAAAAATTAAATTGTTAATGAAGAGTTATTTGAAAAACTCCTCAGTTCAAGATTTTGGCACTGCAAGTGAAAGAGTGAATTTACTTTGAGGCTTTTTCAAATAAAATAATTTGTTACACAAGACCCCATTTGTGCCAATAATTGTGTAGGACACCGTTTAGATTGATTAACAAAAATATATTTTTAAATTTGCAATTTTCTAACTGATATAGCAACAAAAAATAAATGTTGTCTTACCCGTTATTGACCAAGGTCTTCTCCTATTAGCACCTGTGAATGAGCTGCACTTGGTTCTCTAAGGATGAGGAAAACTAACTTTTTTTTTTATCATCTCTTTTTAATGAAATATGCCACACATATTACTACCAAATGTAAAACAAACGACCACCTTGATTGTTCATTCCTCTTCCCAAAAATCATGTCAGAATGTTTGAAGCTTCTTGTTTATGTATGCCATGGAGATACCACTCAGACATGCACCATGTGAATAGGAAGGTAACCTGAAGCTCAATGTTTGGGCAGACTGGCACATCAGCTTTTCCTTGACAATCCCAAACTATTTTTTTGTCATCACCCTCCTGGATATTTTTTTTACTCTCTTTCCAAATCATTGTGAAAATACATGTTCATATCAGCTGACATTTTGCATGTCCTCTAGGATGAGGTGTGTAAAAATGCAAACACCCCTGATTCCTTTGATAGGGGGCCTCTCTGTGTACACACGTGTTAGCTGTTGTATTAAGATGCATCACATATGACAGATGAAAAAAGTCACCCTTTTTTTTCGCCTGCCATATGTGATTTTTCTAACTCTTTACTGCAGTTTGCACTTATTGTTTCATCAAGAAGGCTGCATCTGCTTGTTGTTCTCATTGTAAAAAGTGAATAGTACTGTATGTCTATAATCTGTTGATCCAAAATGCAAGTGGCTCAAAGTTGATTTTTAAACATATATGTACAGGGGTTGGACAATGAAACTGAAACACCTGTCATTTTAGTGTGGGACCAGCCTGGTAGCCAGTCTTCATTGATTGCACATTGCACCAGTAAGAGTAGAGTGTGAAGGTTCATTTAGCAGGGTAAGAGCACAGTTTTGCTCAAAATATTGAAATGCACACAACATTATGGGTGACATACCAGAGTTCAAAAGAGGACAAATTGTTGGTGCACGTCTTGCTGGCCCATCTGTGACCAAGACAGCAAGTCTTTATGATGTATCAAGAGCCACGGTATCCAGGGTAATGTCAGCATACCCACCAAGAAGGACGAACCACATCCAACAGGATTAACTGTGGACGCAAGAGAAGCTGTCTGAAAGGGATGTTCGGGGGCTAACCCGGATTGTATCCAAAAAACATAAAACCACGGCTGCCCAAATCACGGCAGAATTAAATGTGCACCTCAACTCTCCTGTTTCCACCAGAACTGTCCATCGGGAGCTCCACAGGGTCAATATACACAGCCGGGCTGCTATAGCCAAACCTTTAGTCACTCATGCAAATGCCAAATGTCGGTTTCAATGGCGCAAGGAGCGCAAATTTTGGGCTGTGGACAATGTGAAACATGTATTGTTCTCTGACAAGTCCACCTTTACTGTTTTCCCCACATCCGGGAGAGTTACGGTGTGGAGAAGCCCCAAAGAAGCATACCACCCAGACTATTGCATGCCCAGAGTGAAGCGTGAGGGTGGATCAGTGATGGTTTGGGCTGCCATATCATGGCATTCCCTTGGCCCAATACTTGTGCTAGATGGGCGCGTCACTGCCAAGGACTACCGAACCATTCTGGAGGACCATGTGCATCCAATGGTTCAAACATTGTATTCTGAAGGCGGTGCCATGTATTAAGATGACAATGCACCAATACACACAGCAAGACAGGTGAAAGATTGGTTTGATGAACATGAAAGTGAAGTTGAACATCTCCCATGGCCTGCACAGTCAACAGATCTAAATATTATTGAGCCACTTTGGGGTGTTTTGGAGGAGCGAGTCAGGAAACGTTTTCCTCCACCAGTATCACGTAGTGACCTGGCCACTATCCTGCAAGAAGAATGGCTTAAAATCCCTCTGATCACTGTGCAGGACTTGTATATGTAATTCCCAAGACGAATTGACGCTGTATTGGCCGCAAAAGGAGGCCCTACACCATACAAATGAATTATTGTGGTCTAAAACCAGGTGTTTCAGTTTCATTGTCCAACCCCTGTATGTAACAGCAGTGTTTTGTGCAAAAGATCATCTAGATCTTTAATCATAGTTTTGTGTCATTTAATTTGTTTGCACAATAAAAGATGGTTTGGATAGTTGGACAGTTGCATTCAGTTACTGCTGTAAAACCTGTAAAAAGTTCAATGATGCGTATGTTTTACTATACAAATGGCTTTACTTTATTTATTCTCAATGCTTTCTTCAGAGCTTTGTGGGCAAAAATGTTTCTGAATAAACCTTTGTTAAATTGTGTCTGCACAGGACAGTTAACTCGAAGCTCTATGTGGTTTTTCAGACTAACCAGACCGCGATGCAAACCATTTTTACTTTATACTCTGAACTGAGTAAAAAAGCTATTAGAAAATCCCTTAGAAATTTGCATTACCTAGGCTTTCTTTATGAACCATTTCTTACCTGTCTATTTTTTTACTTGCTTAAGTGTTTGCAGTAACCGAACTGTTGTCAGACTTGTCAATTCGTTGCAGAGTTCCAAGCTGCATTTTGACTTTGCTTTTATTCTAATCAAGTTCTGTGGGAGCAAGCTTTTGCTTTTCCCTAACAAATGCTGAAAAATATATGCTTGAATTTTAATTTCAGTCCACAGGAGCTAAATTTCCTTTTTGTAGGAGTTTGCCAATAAGAATACATTCAAATAAATTACAACATCGTCAAAAGTTAATAATTGTAATAGTGATTTGATTCAAAAAGGGCATTTGTATGATAAATACATTTATTGCATACATAGTTACATATGTCAAGCATCTTTTTCTGTTACATTTCCTGATCATAGCTTCAAGCTAATGAAAACAAACAATTTCCATTTCTCAGAATATGTTAATAAATAAGATTATATTTAATATAGAAATGTCAACTTACACTATCATTAGGAAGACTATTGACTTGAAAGTTGTCCAGCAGACAGTAATTAACATCCTAATTGAGGAGGGTAAACCACCAAAGGTCATTGCAAAGGAAGTTGGAAGTTGGATGGATAATTGCGTGAAAAGAAAAAATGCTTCAAGAACCCCGTGTCTCACAGCTGTGTCACTCCTTTTGTTAAACCATGCCTGAAAAAGAAACAATGTCAAAGATACCTGGGTTATGGATAAAAAGGACTGGACTGTTGCTTAGTGGTCCAAAGTCCTTTGTACAAATGATAGCACATTTGTGTTTCATTTGAAAATTAAGGTCCTAAGAGTCATCTGCTGGTGTTGGCTCACTGTGTCGTATAAAGACCACATTAAATTGACCAGGAAATTTTACAGTGCTTCATTCTTCCCTTTATTAACACGTTCTATGGAGATGCTGTCCTGGACTGGCCAACAACCCTGCCTGACCTAATCCAGAAAGAGATTCTGTGGGGTTAATGTCAAGAGGAAAATGAGTAAAACCAGACCCAACAAGGCTGCTATTAAACCAACCAAACTTATCACCTCAGGAGAACGACAAGCTGATCTCCTCCTTGCAACGCTACATTGATGCAGTAATTCATGCAAAAGGAGCCCTCACCAAATATTGAGTTCAGGTGCCCTACAGTACATGGTCATACTTTTCAGAATGCCAACTTGTACATTATAATTTTCTGAGAAACTGAACTTGGGATTTCAATAGCTGTACGACATACTCATTGAAATTAACAACAATTCACATTTTAATTCAACCTTCTTAAAAAATAACTATATTTATGTCACCTGATCCTCTGAAAATCAACTTTTTTTAAATAGCAAACCTTACACTTACTTTAGAAAAGTGAGCGCTTACAGTTAAGTCTGGTGGGCACGGCACAATAAGCAATATGGCAAATTTTAGAAAACAGTCTGATCAGAAAGGGATATTTTAATAAGCAGTTGGCCAAATGTTGATTAAAAAAAACAAATGCAAACAAGTTTTGCTTTGAAAAATTTTCAATAGAATCCATTATATATTTCCACAAACTCACCTACCAGAGATCATACTTTCCTAGCAAACTTAATATTTTCCCTTAGTTTGTTTCCCTATCTTGTTAGCCGACTTGTCGAATATTACAGCAATGATAAATCACTTGTTCAACATGTACAGTTTCTAGATTGATGGGTACAGGAGTAACAGTCACTGTGCTTACATATTTATAAGAGGGAACCTTGCTTGTTGTCTATCTTGTTCCTTTCTGTATGAGTATTCAGCATATGTATCCTATGTCTAACCCAACTACACCACACAAACTGATTTGCATATAGGTCATTTACATAATTTAGACAAGAAATTGATTCTAATTGAAAGAGAACGCTGTAGCTCTCAGATCAGCAATTCTTGTAGGCTGCTTGTAAGAAAGCTTTGATGGATGACTGTAATTTTGTCTCTATGTGTTGGCTAGCAATGGGTAAACAGCAGCTAGAGCATGCTCAACATTGTACTCACAAATTAAAGAAAAAAGGCACCTAAACAAAAATGCCACTCAGTCTTTCACATGATTTGGAGGTAATGAATATAATGTTTCTTTGACAAGGAAAGCAGTGAAAAGTTAATACAGTTTGTAATGAAGAGCTTCATTACGTATGCTGGTACACTTAAAATGCTGTTCTGAATATTGTTGAAATAACAAATTACACAGTGAAAGAGATTGGAGTATTTTATTCTTAGTTTGGGGGGGGTTTAGGCAGCTTCTTCTCAGCTGGTACTGATGATGACCTGTCCTGTTAAACAAACCAAACAAATGGATAAAATACCAGTATTGTGACTAATCTTTGAAATGGATTGTTTTCCAGTGTATTATTAAACAAATGACTTACCTCTGTCTCTTCCTCTGTAGGCTGTTTGGGCTAAAAGATTCCCCGGGGGCCTGAGCACCTTTTAAAGGTTCCGGAAGAGACCATTATAAATTGAAGGGGAGGAGTAAACTGTATGCATTTTAGTGTTTAAAGCTTAAGCCTAGGTACAGACTTGTTTTAGAGATGTTTAGTAATAATGTTTGTTAAATAAAGTGATGTTTTAGCTATTTTGTATGTATGTTAGTGTATATGTTTGTTTCACCCGTCATGGTAGGTCTGTTAATGGGAGGGGCTATAAAAGGCTTCCGGTTAACAACCTGAGTGTGGCTGTAGCTGTGACCATGTGTGACTTGTGTAACAGGGTCTCCTACCTGTATGTCTTCAGTGTTGGTGAATAAACACCCAGTGGGTCTGCACCTCAAGCATCCTGCCTTAATCAGCTGCCAAGGGCCATTCTAACACAGTTTCTAACTTTATTTTCTACTGACAGGAGAAAGTAATGTTCCACTTTTTCACAATAACACCTCACCAAAATCTTGCATCCTGAACAAAACAAACACAAATACTGATAACAGAACACAAATCAAATCAGCTACATGTACCCCATGTGCTGTGCAAAGGATGAATGGACACAACAATTTGCAGCATTTTACAAGGCACATTTAAAAAAATACTCAGATGTGCCGTGAAAATTGTTTGGCCCAACAAGTTTCTTCTGTTCTCTCTTATTTTGTCACATATAAATATTTGAGATCAATAAACAAAATGTCATATATGAAGTTTCATATGATGATTTGATTAATTAAGGAGGTCATATGTGAAAAATAAACTGCTCTCTAAGGCTAAGAACTAGTTGTGTAACAACAACTGCGATCTAGCGCTTGCAATCACTGGTTATCTTTGTTTGTTATTAAAATTAGTTGATGATCTGAAACAATAAATATGACAAAATAACAGGTAAATACTTTTGCACCAGACTAGCAATTCTGCAGTAGCACATTTAAAAAAAAACATTACTAAATTAACCAAGATTGTTGTTGTTTTTCTTTTCTTCTGCACTTTAAGAAAAAGATACATCATGGAACAGTTGTTAGCAATATTGCCTTCAGACATTCTGAATTCACCTTAGGTGTAACTGTGTGTGCATGCATGTTTATGTATATCTGTGTTTCCCTGGGATTGACTAGTGACCTCTCCAGAGTGTACCCCACTTCTTTCCTAACAACATTTAGGAACTCCATTAAAGCTGTAAAGAATTCAACATTTTACTATCTAACTGCATACATTTGAAGGTTTTAGTATCTTTTAAGAAGCTACTACTTATCCTACATCATGTCATTCCTTTTAACCCTTTTTGTAATCTTTTTAATGGGTTCTTGAGCAACATAACCTCCAGTTTTTCTTGGTTGCTTTTTCTCTACAGTTACTGTCAAGTGACCAAGTTTGGAGGATTTCTCTTTTTAAATAAGTCATTTAACTCTGACCTATAGCTCTTTCAGAATGGGATCTTTAGCCACTTTGCTGCTAGCAGCCTGTCACAAAGACACATTTTCTCATGTATTTGGGCTATTATATGAAAAATACCAAAGATAACATTTTGAAAACACATAAAGTATTTGAACACCAACATGTTGATTCCTAGCAAGCTTTAAGCTGAAAACCTGGTCTACATTAGAAAATATACTGAAGTATATGCCTGTTAGGCCTTTGCTATATATTTTTTTCATGTTCTTGAGACATAACTGTCAGATGCTGTTTATCTGCCTTAGATTGTTTTCCTAAATTTCACAATATTTTTTAACAAGTGTAAAAGTTCCGAAGTCTTAGAAATAAAAGCTTTTCAAAGGCCTAGAAAGTGTGTAGAACGGTTGATCAAGAGCGTTCCTTGGAGCAGCAGTGTATAAAAACAGAGGGGGTTCAAAACTTTCCATCCTTCTTTGAATTTCCGTTTCTCTGAATCCCAGAAAACCATTTCCTTTCAGTGTAAATAACATAAAACCTAGACTAATCCAATGCACATTTAGTCATTATAAAACCCCAGTGTGCATATAAGTGTGTCCCTCACAGACAGATTTCCTTGTCACAAGCTGGTAGATTTACAGACTGCCACCTTCACAGCGGAGTGCTGTCAGAACGGATCAATTCATGTCTGTCAAATCATCTGTAGAATTACTTTTGAACATCTTCTTTTCAAATGGCCAGCCTGTTATTGAATCTCTCCCACATGCACTCATTGCGGTGCTCTAACTGCAGAGCTCCACCATGTGACCAATCGCAAATTAATCTTCATTACGTGACTGAAAGGGGAGCTGTTATGATGCCTGTGGAGACCGCTTTTCTGACTAAATAAAAGGTCTTTTTCTTTGAATGTGTGTTTAAAAAACTCCAATTTGAAGTTTTAGTAAAGTGCTGAACTTTTTCTTCTTAGAAAGAGTTACCTGGCAACGGGTTCAAGGACATAACCCTGATCTTTCCATCATTGTGATTGATAGACAGTCTTTTCCTTGTTTTTATGTCGTACGTATGAGTAGAAAAATTGCTCTAATTGCTCTTTTCAAAGTTTTCAGAGCTAAAATCTGCAAGCTGCTGCTAAAATTCTGCACTGCACTTACCGTAAATTAAAGTGAAGAGAGAGTACGTTTGCGTCATTGGCCCGCACTTTTCCTGTTTTTGCCTTTTGAAACTACAGAGATGCTGTCTTTTTTTTAACCTGTCGATCTCAGATCTCTAGTCTGAAGCTGCATAAGAATGTGTCATTGCTTTGTAGCAGAGCTCGACAGATCACTGCATGGCTCAAACTGAGTCACCTTGCTGCTGGGCTCAGATCCAGGCGGAGACAGTTACGGGGGCGAACCAAAGTCCTAAAAGTGCTGTTCGAGGACAAGGTGGTCTCTCTGTTCCTTGCTGTTTATTGATTAAATCGGACCCCTCTTCACAAAACATTTGTGTCTGTGAGAAGCAGTGTCTGAGCACTCATATAAGGAATAAAATCTTCCCACCTTCCTTATTATTCCTCCCTCATCTCTGTCTACCTTCATTGCTTGCAGTGCTCTGTTGCCCTGTGCTTTCTTTACCGGGGCTACCTCCATCTGTCACTACAGGTGTCTTTGTGTTTGTTGTCTGTATTTCTTTGATCACTGCTGCATTACACCTGTGTAAATTTGCGCCCTCATGCAGTTGTTTGTCTTTGTTGTTCTGTCGCGCAGAGATGCATTGATGTTAGATGAAACTTTTTGTTGTTAAAACGATAAAAGACAGGAAAATGTATCCCTTGCTGCTTTTCAAATAGCACGTACTTGGCAATCATGCAAATATCACAACGACTTATTGAATACTTCACCATCTCTCCCAATGTACCAGTTTATTCCCTCTTCAAACAGCTGAAAGGCATCCCATGGTCTGAAAGCTCTGCCTGTTCATTCACAACAAATTATTAGGATTTAGTTCTGCATTTTCTTTGCTGTGCAGCAGCTGATCTTTATTGGTCTCCCTGTAAGTTATTAATTGTGCAAGAAAAACAAAAGTTATTTGTTTGTGGAATTTTATTCTCACTGATAAAAAGGTAAGAAATATTTGGAAACTGTAGGGTAGAAATAAGACTGCTAATAAAGCTTGTGCTCCTATATTAAGACTTTAGATGCAACAAAAATAGAACTGCACCTTAGTGCTTTATAGCTATACAAAAACACTGAAAATCTCTTTCATCTGTCAATTTCATCCTGTTTTAATTTGCTATCCCAGGACAGACTGTGTGGCAGCCCTTAAGAATTATGCAGCTTTTTTTGGGTTGAGTACAACAGATGAAGCACATCGCTGAATCCCCAAGGGCTATGGTACAGAGCAGAGTGACAACTGTAAAAACTCTCTGTACAGTGGTGCTTTGTTGGTGGCAACAGCAGTGAGCACATCTGGCTTTGATCACCATGGTGACAGTGTTGTAGGGAAGTGACAGGGCATGCAGAGCGATGGAGACGCGCTCTCAGGGGAATCATTATCCTGTTTAGTGAGCCTAATGAGTGGAAAGGTGTTGCACCTCAGCTAACTGTGGTCCTGGGTGAAAACTGGGACATACACAGTTAAAGGCCGTACATCACGCCTGTGAATAAACCATCTGTTCAATAATTTTTAGCAAATTGAACAACCAAATAGAATAGGGTTTGATCCAAAGTCAGTCAGCCCACTACTTTGTCTGAGGCTGCGAGCCTCATTATTTTGTGTATGAAAATGGTGAAATATGTGGTAAAGTTGCAATTATGATTCATGCAATGCCTTTTATTTACAAATACTATCAAATAATTCGCAATACATAAGGCAAAGTAAATGATTGCATGAATATACAACCCCTTCAGGTTAGTATTTAGTAGACGTACATTATCCTGCAAGCACAGTGCTGAGTCTGTTTGGATATGTCTCAATCAGGCTGGCAGATTTCCTTTCATTCTTCCTCATAAAAAAGCTGCAGCTCCGTCAGGTTTCTCAGGGATCAAAACCAAACAAGTCTTTTCAAATCCAGCCATAAATTCTCAATTGGATTGAGATCTGGGCTTTGATTTGGCCACTTCACAACGTTCACCTTGTTGTCTTTGAACCATTTCTGTTTAGCTTTTGCTGTATGCTTTGGGTTGCTGTCTTGCTGGTTAATAAATCTCCTCCCTGTCATAGATTTCTGACAGGCTAAATCACACCACCATCCTCCTGGATTTTGTAATATTTTTCTGCATTTATGTTTCCTTTCAGCGTTTTATGCCGTGTGGGGCCTGCAACTGTGAAGCCTCTTGAGAGTGTTGTTGCGTTTAGTCTCATAATAATAAAAAGTATAAAATTTTTGTCTCATAAGCCCAAATGACCTTCTTATAATTGACCTGGAAGTCTCCCACAGGCCTTTGGGTAATTTGCTTGTGAGATTTTATACTTGCTTTTTAACAGTCAATCTGTCAAACTTGATTTATGGAACACCTTTCATACAGTCAGGTGTAACACAACGTGCTTTACAGAGGTTAAACACATAAAGACAGACATTTAACCACAAGACACACACACAATGAAACAATTTAAATGATTAAATTAATTGTCAACTAATCAGACAGATAAAACAAGCATTGATTGAAAATAAAACAAAGAATTAAAATTGAGAGAAATCATTCAAGTATAGAAGTTAGGAAACTATGGGTTTGTCTTAGCTTTGTACTGGTGAAGAGCCTGGGCAATAGTAGTATGTATTGCCTCTTCTATCTCAGCCACTGAGGCTTTTAACAGAGTAGTTGTAGGTCTCTTAGTGGCCTCTCTCACCAGTCCTCTTCTTACCCTGTTAATTATTTTGAGAGGAGAGTCAGCTCTAGGCTGCTTTAGACGAGTGTCCTTGCAGGGTCAGGGGGAGCCTATCTCCAGCGGTCGCTGGGCGAGAGGCGGGATACACCCTGTACAGGTCACCAGTCCATCACAGGGCAACACAGAGATACACAGGACAAACAACCATGCACACACCCATTCACACCTAAGAGTGATTTAGAGAGACCAATGGACCTAACAGTAATTGAACTGTGGGAGGAAGCCGGGGTACCCAGAAAGGATTGGGAGAACATATTACTAATTAAATTAATGGTTTGTGAAAATCAGTTTTTCATGAATCTTTGGGGTTTTTTTTCTCTAAATATTTGGCAAAACATATTGACCGTGATTTCATTTATAAATGCAGCAAAAGTACTCTCTCAATGTACTTTGTATAGACATTGTCTTTCCCAAAAACCTTCAGTGATTTCAAAATTCTATAATTTCTTTTGGTTACATAAAAAAAGAAAAAACTGCAAGAATCTGAAGCTTTCGATTGGTTGGTATTTGACAAAACCTTCTAACACAAAGGTACCAGTAACCACACTGCAGCATTCTCAGTTGGAAAGGTGCTAATCCAAAGGAACTGATTTTTGTTTCATGGTTTTAGCGCCTTCTAGAATTTAAGTCTGACCTTTGTTGTATATGCAGCAACCATCTCTTACACAAACTATTCTCGCTAATTAGCTTGTAGGTCCATTATTTAAAAATTAACTTTAGAGTAGCTTCCAAATGTTGTCCTTCTTTTTAGCAGTTGAATTAGCTGCTAGGAAAAGTCTTACCATTAACTGGGATCCTGCCAAAAACTGGCTGTCACTGGGAGCCACTAGACATTGTTTCTTTATTAAAAGCATAGCGCTTGCATATCAAGGTTACTGATAAACAATAGTAAAATCTTTATCCTAACAATCTTATCTGTAACCAGAACATAGATCTGTAATAAAACTCCAGAACCCTTCACCTCTCTAGTTGAGACATCTGTAGGTGCAGTTAAACAATTTGTTGGCATGGTTTGAGTCCATTTTTCCCTTTAGGAGGAGAAATCTCTACAATTCAAGACAAAGTTACCCTGAGTGATCACCTCGCATGCAGATTTCCATCCTGGTGTGACACATTTCTTACAGAAATGCAATGTCCTCCTCAGCTTTCCATTGTAGCTCGGGCAGTATGTTTAGTATCATTGTCTTGCTGCAAAGTAAACCTCTGCCCCAGTTACAAGTTTCATCTGACTCTAAAAAGGTCTTTCAAAATAAAGTTCCAATAAAATACATAGAAGTTTGTGGTCGTAAAGTGACAAAATTTGGGAAGGTTCAAGGGGCACAAATGAATACAGATGTTTGAAAAATCCAAAATGTACAACAACATAGATAGAAAAAAAAACAGGGTGGAAATAGAACTCAATGTTTGTTGCTGAATTATAAGAAATCAACTAAAGGAAATGGGATTTACCAAACAGAGAAGCCAAACATAAACAATCATTAACTCCTAAACAGAAAAAAGGTTGCAGAGGGCTGAACTGCAGAATGAATTGTGAAATGTATGATTGGATGAACGTGATTTTTAGTGATGAATCACTAATCTGCTTTGGGCACTGAGAAGATGATTAAAATTTAGTTACGTGCAGGTCCAGTGAAACAAAAAGGGATTACTGACTGAAAAACACAAACACATTTCCATAGATGCTGATTAAAAGCGGTCACATTTCAAGTAAAGAACCGCTACAGTTGTCATAGTTCGAACTGCCGACTTGACCCACATGCAGAAAACACTCGGAGACAGAGAACGTTTTAGTTACTTTTATTAAAGATCTGGAGTGAGGGTCCGGGAACAGGGAAGCAGAGCAGAACTGTGATGGAGGAACCAGAGTAAGTATTCAGTAATATGAATAATGAAACGCAGATTGCAATTATGCTTACTGATGAGGCAGCGGTATCCGCCAGGGAGAGAATGCGTCGGGACTGAGTGCTGATCCTGAGATAGATGCCGACAGGAGTCAGAGTGATAGTCCTTTGAGGAGGGTAGACAGTTCTCGCCACTGAGATGGTACGTTGATCCGGTTGACTGCCAGCCAAGGTAAGATATTCGTTGAGGTTCACGGTCCGTGGGAATTTCCAATGGTTCTTCGAAACGAAGACAATGATGCATAGAGCGAGATCTGTGTAGAGAGGAGCAAAGTTACTAAGAGGCTTAGCATAGCACAATACTTGACAAGACAAGATTCACGAGAGCTGGGTGTAATACCACAGGGGCAAAACAGTCAGCCGCTGAAGAGCTCGCAGTCCTCGTTCTTATAGCACCGTGTCTGATGACCAGATGAGCTACACCTGTCACCCTCCAGATTCCAGGACCCCTGCGACACCTAGTGGAAGACTAGTTAGAGACATGATCAGCTGACACAGATCCTGACAACAGTAAATGCTCAGGTGGGCATAAACAATTAGATGCTTTTGTTGCATCAAAAGATGTTTGCAACGCTAAAGCTATTTTGAGGCAAATTATGCATCTTGCATCTGAAAAAAATGCCTTAACCCTTTGTTGACAAAAGACAAACATTTATATTCTGGTCAAGAAACAGCACAAAGACCAGAGTTTAGACTGATGTAAATGTCAGATAAGAAGCAACAAATGACTAAACACTATTATAATATAATTTTTTCTTATCAAAGTGGGAGAGAAATTAACTCACAACAAGAGAAAATCTGGACTTCGTCTTTATAAGTTTTATTCAAAGGCATTTCTGCGTTTGAAGACCCTGTCACTGACGTGTCAGTGAAACAGAGGCCCAGAGCACAGTTTACAGACAGTATTTATAGCAGAATGATGGTGTTGTCTCAACCTCAAAGAGCTTAACTTTGTGGCCCCTAAACCTCCCCAGGACAGAGATAAGACAACTATGAATGAAGACCCCATCTGCCCCCCCTTAGGGAGTGTTGACCATCATTCTTCAACAAATGACTAGAGAGGCCATCTACTCTAAATACCAGAACACTGATGAAAACACAGAGGTCAGAGGAGAGAGGTCAATGAAAGTTAACAGCACTTTTGAATACTTTGGAGCACTAAATAGAAGAATTTCCATAACAACTCCTTTCTTCTGATTACAAGATAATCACAACTAAAAGGAAAATTCTTTAAAACCATCACCCAAGATTATAATGAAAATAAAACAAAAAAACAAAGACAACACTTTAAAATAAACATTATAATCAAAAAGAAAAATTACTCCAATCTTTATTACCCAGGATATCCAACCACCAGTAATGAACCAGGACCAAATTCCAAGAGGAACCCATATTTTCATTCTGTCGAGCCGTCAGCAACTCCCAATTTATCATGGATACTTATTATGTTATTAGACACATCAGAAATAAAAAAAATACAACACTGTTCTCCAAATAAATGACAAACACCACCCCTCTCAGCTAAGAGGTAATCCAAAGTCATCCTATTGCCAATAGCTCTCTCTATTTTTTCCCGTTTGAACATTGTCTTCCTTTCTAATAATGGACTGATCGAATCATAAGTAGTAGCTGAATAACATTCTCCAGACCAATTAGCAGGCAGATACAGATATGATTTATTTCCACGCGTCCAAACCATGTTCTTAGGACATGAGTACCCATCTCTACCAGGAAAAGTAACAAGAACCCTGGTTAATTTACCTGCCTGGCCATACAATTCACTTCCATTCGGTAAGGCTGTAAGATTAAGAGTTAACACAAAGATCCTGAAATGGTATAAGCAGCAGTTCTGATAGGACATGACTCAAATTTATGTCTGTTGATTAACGCACATTAAATTGGTATAATAGTTTTACAACCCTCTGTCTTCCCAAGGAAACAAGGTGTGTTTTCCTCCTGTGCTATACAAATATTTAGATCTTATTAATTCCCATTACGCCCCAAATCTATGAAGAATTCTGATGCAGGCACATATTAAATTAGTCTCACTAGGAAATCTACTAACATTTCCTTGCTTTGCCTTATAATGGTAATTCCCACCCCAGGGAAAAATTAACCTCCACATCTGGTAATGTTGCCAATCTGGGAAAAAAAGTAGTTAGAATAGAAGCAGTATCAATAGGAACAGGTAGTACAAAATGGTTGATCATTAATAGCACGTGGAATCAAACACCAACATAACAACTGTCATTCCTTATCTTCCTCACAGTTGGATGCATCAAGTGATGAATCCCTCTTCGAATCAGCTGTTGAGTATTATTGGCGTAATTACTCAGATTAGTCACAAATTGTCTTAGCTGTACCTTTTCCCAAATAAACACAGGAGTAATAAAAACTTGCAATACCAATCATCAGCATCAGAACAGATCATCTTCCATATTGCTGCATCATGACCTTAAAGTGGAATGTCCTTTCTTCTGGTACAGAAAGCAAACAGTTTTTTCCAAAGAAAACAAATCATAAACAAAATTCAAAATCCTGCTGCCTCTTCCAAGAGTGGCATCTGTGCTTCAAGCTGCCCTGTTACCAAAAGTATGGTGGGGGTGGGGGGCGGTCGTTGGAAGCCCCTCTAGGTAGGAGGTTCAGAACCAGGATGCTCCTCAGGTGGTGTTCCCATGAACACCTTACAGTGTAGCATAGACCCAGGTGTCACGTTCTGCTACCTTGACAACGGTGTAGGATCTGATATGGCCATTCCAGCATCTGGACTTCAACTGTGTTCTCCTGGAATCAAGGAGTGGAGTTTGGAAGTGGCTGTTTTCAGCAATGCAGCTTTCGCAATCTGTGAAACTTGAAAAAGCACAGTGGACAGGTTTTGGCAGTAAAACAACATCCTCTCTTCACACAAAGATGTGGAAGGTAGAAATCTTAGCAATATCCCCATGCCCAAATTAGGAGACCTGTCAAACAGCACTTCAAAAGTCTCAATCGTAAATGAAAACAATAAGCAGAACCTCCACAACCCTTGGCTAATTTTTAATTTCAAAGTCCCATTCTCAAGCCTAGGTGCTTAATTACATGAATTTCATCAAAACATCCAGCAAAATCAAAAATAATTAATCATCTCACTCCACCTAGTATACTAGCAGTGACCATCCACTAAATATTCTGAATATATAAAATGTGACATAATGTTTGAGGAAGGTCAATTATTTCCATACTTTCAGAATACCCAAAGAAAATTTCAAAAATGGTCTAATCTGTGGAGATGTAAAATTTCACAAAAGAATCAACACCATACTTTCAGACAGGTTTTCAGACTGTGATCTTAGGGAACTATGCACCATTTATATAAGCAAAGTACAACGTCTCTTTCGCTTTGTCACTAAGTCCTCACTGGAGGTATGAGCTACCCTTTTCCCATGAGTGCTAAAACTTTTGTAATTCATTCTGACATTCCTCTCTTCTGGTGCAGGGTCCAACCCGTGCGACAATCCAGCAAAAAGTATAAAAAACTTCTAGTCACCAGGATCACATTACTGAAAACCACAGAAATGAATTCTGACAAAAGGTGACACCATGAAATTACCAAACACAACATAAAGAAATAAATCCAGATGTTTCTAACTGTAATTCAGTTCCATTAACAACAAAACGCAAACTTCAGTTGTTGTGCAGTTCATCAATGTCTCACTTAGAATTAAGTCACATATCATCCTGATTTGTCTTGTATGAAGATAAGTATTAGATTAATGGACATCCAATGTAATTTCGATGCATAAACTCTACAAAGTTAATCTAATAAATAATTCTCACCAAATATGAAGTCATGACTCAGATTCTTTATCAAAAATATTCCTTACTTTCAGCATATCTTAAACTGTCAGCTAGCTTAATGGCACCAGGGAAAACTTCCACCTAATAAATCACCAATGATCCTTCATGCAAAACTAATTACTCAAATTAGTTTAAACTATTTCATTAACCTTTTTAATAGGAAAACACCTAAATCTAAATGTCATGCTACATCCTTAATTATTATACAAAAAAACATGTTAAGACAACAATCACTACAAGCATTTTATTCTATTGTTCCTTTAAACAGTGTTTAAACTCAGGAAGGGAGGTGCTGAGTGTCACCATGAAACAAACGCATGAACAAACCTGGTAGTGGGGCAGAGTCAGGCAGAACTAGCCTCTTATGGGGCCAGCTTATAGGCGGGACCCCCACAGTGTTTCTTCATTCCAACCCATCTCATGTACCTTAATCTGGCAAAATTGTTAACACACCTACCTCAAAAACAAGCTGCTTCTTAATTCTCCTGAAAACTCAAAGTTTTAATCAATCTGAATTTGGAAAACATTATTCTAAACATGCATTATTATGTCATGCAACACAGAAAACAAACATTCAGTCCAACAAAAAACAAAGACAAAACATCAAAGACAGACAAATGGCCAATTTAGAAGCTTCAAGAATTCAAAGAAACTTTTAACAATCTCTTTTCAAAATATGTTTTTTTTTCAGCCATATCTCTTAATGCTTTAATTGATCATTTTTATTATGACAATCTTCAGGATCCTTTTTTTAAATGAGTGCACATAGTCCCCCAAAAAGATCTCCAAACTATCTAGAAGCACAGCAAACAGTTTTCTCTAACATGAATCCAAATTTACTGATGCTGAAACCCTTTGCCAATTCTTTATACTGTAATCTGTAATAATATCACTACAATCCTGAGAGTTATTGTTATAGTTCTCTTTTTTTTCTCAATTTGATCCCAGCTGTATTCAAGAATTTTCTCTGCTCTGTTAAATGCAAAGAAGTATTTTTAAGTTGGCATTGACATCTTTATGGCATACCCAAACAAAAACAAACTGCAGTGTTAAACTTAACCAGAAATTAAGATAAGAAGCGTTGACTCCAAACTGGACTTTGTTCCCACATAACGTTTCAAAAGGAGAACCAACATCATTTTCTTTAATTTGGGCTATTTAAATTTTGAGAGTTGGGGAGAAAATTATTACTAGAACCCCTCTTTAAATTTATCTAAATGCTGATAAATGTGTCAATATTTTATTCCTTTGTAATCTGAAATTACCTTGTGTACCGTTGTACTCCTAAGTATTCTTTTAATCTTTAAAACCCCCTAAGAAATTCAAACAAGGAGACTGTAGTTTGAGCCGACCATCCTCTTAAGTGTTGTGAGAGCCTTTATTTTCTTTTCTTTTCCAAAATAAAGGATTTTACTTCTCTTTAATTTCCATTATAAAGAATCCTAGCCGTGGCTCCAAAACAAAATTCTTCAGCCCCAATCTGTTTTCCCCGAGTAGAATTTTGCGTATTATTGCATTTCAAAACTACCATAATAACTGGAACTCATCATTGGCTTAGATCTGTTTTTAATAGGAATTCGGTCTACCTTAATTAAGTATTATAATGTTATGGACCCAAAATCTATGGCTCACGGCCTTTCAGAGTCCAGAAACCACAGTGTTGAGTACTGCTGCATTAAACAATGATGCTAGCTTTCTCCAGAGATTGAAGGATTGCTTAATATCCCCAGACCTGTTAGTGTATTATTTCTACTTGGACAATAATCAGATAAAAAGTTACTAGTTCACAAGCTCCTATTTACCTCAGATCATATTTGCTCCTAACCCAGTTCATAAGAAGCTTCAGACAAACATTATGCTAAAAAAAAAACAAGAACAAAACAAAAACACAGATCTGTTTTTAAAATAAGGGAAAAGCATGCTTAAAAATTTTGGTACCGTGGTGGGAAATAATTCCACAGTCCTGAAGGCCTTTTCTATGCAGAGTCTTTTAGGGAACATCAGATTAGTTTAATTTTTGTGTGGTACCACTGTCCAATCAGATACTTTTACCTTCAAAAATACCCAATTCTTTCCATTCTCATTTTAAGGTTTGTTTTGCCAAGGAAAATGTGTTTAAAACTAAACATTTACTTTTAAAAGTTTTAAAAGTTTTTAGCTGGTGATATCTTAGTACAACACAATGTTTTGAATATTTTCTATACAACACAGAACTGATTAGTTTCCTTTCCTTCCCCAGAGAAAAAAATAAACTGCAGAACCAAGCCTTTCATAGTTTTTTGGTCAGGACCTGAATATAGGTACAGTGTAAATCAACATGCTGCATGAATCAGAAGAGGGAAGAAAACAAACTAATATAACCTCTTCCCAGCAACGGCTGTAAAAAACAATGAATTTGTACTTTCCATAAGCGTAAGTTAGCACTTGCGGACAAAAACTGTACCCCACTGTAAGTACTGTGTCAGAGACTGTATAAGCAGTAGAACTAAGCCTGTTTTAATGAGGTCTCTACCCATTAGATTTATGGGATACAAACTCTGACATCAGAAAACAATATGAAGAAGAAGCCCATCAGGTATTACGCATGATGAGTTTTAAAAATTCTCCTTCATGAGATCTGTCCTGAAAATAACATAGAAACACATGATTACTGCTGAGTTTTGGAAATGTAACTCTTTCTCTGCTTTTTTAAATAACTTTTAATAACTAGAATAATTCACCCTGAATATTCCACGATGAAAAATAACTTGCTTCTCTAAAAAAAAAATTAACTGGAAAATGTCAAAATGAGCTAAGTTATCACCCTTTTGAAGATACTTTTCTAACCCTAAAATAATATTTTAACCCGCTATATCTGTCAACGTCAAGCAAGCGTCACATGAGCAGCAGTTAATAAGCGTTCTTCGTTGCAGAAAATAGGAAAAATGTATGCAATTGTGTTGTTTGTACATCACCCCCATCAGTTTCTTAATCGATCTGTCGATCGCATCGACTCTCATGCACACAGTCCTCTATCAGTCCCAAAAAAAAACCAAGCCTTTTTCCAGGTGTGTTGTGTGGGACATTCACTCCTTCCTTGTCCACTTTAACTTCTCCAGAGAAAGAACTTTGCTCCAGCCTGTGTCTCTTCTTCTGCCCGCATACAGATGTGCTTTCAATATAAATCCAGTGTATCGCTTCTTCTGGCTCTGGCAAACAGCATGGATCGTTGTCCATCTCAGTGGTTTGGGGCCAGACTTCTTCTGAGTTTTCGTTCTGGTGGGGAAAACTCACACTGTCATTTGCAGCAAGCAGGCAGGCAGACAGGCAGCAGACCTCTCCTCTTCAGGGCATGCTAAGAAAGCGTCTCTGGTGGAGTAGCCATGGGAAGGGCAGGTTTCTAAAGTCCAGACTCAAAAACGCACATGTTGCACTCAAATCCCATATATATGTATATGTGTGTGTGTGTGAGAGACAGAAGAAAAGTTTAGTATAGGTTCAGATTTTGCACATAGAAATATTATCAGTCAGTCAGTCAGTTGTCCTGTCACTTCCTTCCACAACATGCACTATACTCCTTTCTAAAACAAATTTCTTTTCCCATCTCTAATGTCCCTTTTCACTTTTACCTTCTTTTCCAATTAATCGCAGCATTTAAGACAAACGAAACTTCCTGCAATAAAGTTTTAACTCTTTAACCCCTTATTTGATGCACTGCTTTTTAATCTCTTTCTTATGTTTTATTTTTTTTCCTCATCTCCGTCCATCAACTGTTTCACTTTAAACTATTGAAACAATTTTTATTTAACTTTTTAACCTATTAACACTCAAACTTCACCCTGTGGAAAACCAAACTTATCTTCCCAAATTAAAACACATTTACACAATGTGTAAATGTGTTTTCCTTTCATTATTTTATAAATCGCAGAGTTTGGAGAAGGACCCATCTCTGATGCCTTTGGTTCCGGAACCCATTTTGCTATAGCCTTTTTACCTGTCCAGCGGCACGTCTGCCCACTGGCTTTTCTCCTTTATAAGGTGTAGAAAATTGCTAAAAACCACCCGCAAAACCCTTTGTTTTGCTTGTCTTATTGTTACCAATAAAACCCTCCCTGTATACCTTTACAGGGTAATCAGCCGATGTCCTCCTTCTCCCAACTCCGGAACCTAATCAATTAATTAGGAGATGATGGTTAATGTGCAATAAAAATATTATATCATACAGAGCAACTTCTCACCCAGATACATTTGAAGACAAATAGTTCAAATCCGATCAGCCAGAAGCCGCAGGCAGGCACCAGGACCCCCTGAGTGAAATGGAGGGACTGAAGACAACGTCTCCAGGCTGGCCAGACGTCCTTGCCCCCTCCTGCGTTTCTCTGGGATGTCGAATCCTGTTCGTGACGCCAAATTATAATAGAATTTTTCTTATCAAAGTAGGAGAGAAATTAACTCACAACAAGAGAAAATCTGGACTTCGTCTTTATAAGTTTTATTCAAAGGCATTTCTGCGTTTGAAGACCCTGTCACTGACGAGTCAGTGAAACAGAGGCCCAGAGCACAGTTTACAGACAGTATTTATAGCAGAATGAGGGTGTTGTCTCAACCTCAAAGAGCTTAACTTTGTGGCCCCTAAACCTCCCCAGGACAGAGATAAGACAACTATACTATCTGTCCCCCCTTAGGGAGTGTTGACCATCATTCTTCAACAAATGACTAGAGAGGCCATCTACTCTAAATACCAGATCACTGATGAAAACACAGAGGTCAGAGGAGAGAGGTTAATGAAAGTTAACAGCACTTTTGAATACTTTGGAGCACTAAATAGAAGAATTTCCATAACACTATCATTCAATTTTATGATCTAAAAATATGTCTCAGTCATGTCTCAAAAATGCTTTAATGTTGTTCTAAGGCATAATTAAATGGTTTTGTTTCAGATCTGTAATTTTACAAAACACAGAAGGTTTTGACATTTCAGCAATTTTCTTGCTAATTTCTTACGAATACATGTGTCTGGCCAGAAATACAAGTTATCTGTTTTAACAAGATTGTTTCAAATAATATCTTCTTACAACCTATACAACATATCCTTTGTAACAAATGCTGCAAGTCTAGTTACAGTATAGATACTACTTGATGCTCTTTTTTATGCCAAATAAATGTTTAGTTTCCATTGAATGCATGTTTATCTTATGCAATATAAGACAGAGCAAGGTTATGTAGATCTATTCAAGGAATTTCAAAATGTATATACAGGTAGTCTTTCTGAGACTTAGAGCCTCATTCCCCTAAGAGAGCTAAACACATCCCATTGGAATAACAACAATTTTGCTTGCAAATATTTTGCTTTTGTAGCAGAACCACATAGGCAAGTAGCTGTTAAGTTGGGTACAATACCGCTTGCTGGCTGCAGTCTCAACATAAACATATTGTATGCACTGTTGTGGAAGATTTTAACAGATTAAAGTTTCAAAAACCTGTACTGATGTTGCTATTATTAGTATTAGTATTATTAGTTTTTCCTCTCCACTGTCGCTACATGCATGCTCTGTATGAGGGATTGCTGCAAAGTCAACGCCAGTGACTGTCCACTGTCTCTACATGCTCATCCGGGAGGAGTGAATGCTGCAAGTCACTGACTGGATGCAATCTGCTGGGTTTCCTTAGATAGAAAAACTTTTTATCCAATTTGAATAAATAACAGAATCTGAATGCATTGTTCAATGATTAAGATTAATTGGAATGTATGTACCTGACTTTTGTGAAGTGCCTTGAGACGACATGTGTTGTGAATTGGCACTATATAAATAAACGGAACTGAATTGAATTGAATTACTAAATATTATATTCTGCATGTCATCATAATTTACCAGCTGTTCATTTTTTAAAATAAAATAGAGTAAAAATTATTAAAAGTACTGTATTTCCAACCTTGCCACAATAACCAACATAATACCACAGCGGTTTTGTGTTACTCTTTAAACTCTATTTTTTGTAATCTTAAAAATTGGTTTGTTGAAAAATGACCTTTTAAATTGTCATCTTTGCGTGACTTGTCCCTATATGTGAAAATATTCCTCACCATAGCCTTAAAGCTGAATATGAGCATTTTACAGAATCTCTTTCAATTTTCTTTCTTTATTTACTAGCTCTAAATAAGTAGCAATTAATGGAGAGGAGTGTTTTAGTTACTTATCATATATTATAAAAACAATCTGAAAATAATATGTGCACTATTAGAACTGTTTTTTTATACTTACAGTAATTGAGTCATGCCATATTGTAGTATGGACAACAAAGTTAAAAATGTGTGTGCTACACCTTTCATAGTCCCAGAGCCAAAACATACACTAAATACTTCTCTAAATGTTGGATTTTTAAGGGGTTAGAGAATTTAAAAAAAATTCTTCTTTTTATCAGATTTTTCTCCTCTGACTTAAAACTGCATTTTGAAATTTAATCAAATGTCTAAATACTTCTCTAAATGTTGGATTTTTAAGGGGTTAGAGAATTAAAAAAAAATTCTTCTTTTTATCAGATTTTTCTCCTCTGACTTAAAACTGCATTTTGACATTTAATCAAGAGCTCTTGGTTTATGCTTACATTTTGCTTTTGATTTATTGCTAATATGAACTGGCCTGTTTTTTTTTGTAATAATTTTATAAATTTAATTTCTCATAGTTATTTGTTTCCAAATAACTTTGCAGCTCAACAAAAAACAATCAATATTTTGCCAACAGATTAAACAATACATGCCACAACTACCAAAACTGCAATGTGCTCAGGTGCCACAGATATGACAACATGCCAGTTTGATCATTCCCTGTCACACTAACCAGCATACTCCCAAATAAATACACAGCAGTTTGTCATTGAATTCCTACTGTGCGAAATCTTTTTTAAATAGAAAGCTTAGACCCACAACAGTGTTAAAGAAAAACACAAAATAGTTGGTAAAGCTCTCGCAGACAGGTAAATTGATTGGGAAGTTTGTTGTTTTGAACTTTGCCACTGAGTTGATGAGCATGCAGCAAGGCAAGCCATGGACTGCCCAAATGACCTGCATCATGCACTTACAATCTGTTGGCGAATAAATGAAAATTCATGGTTTTTCTGTGGCAGCTTCTCTGGCCACAATAACCTATGTGGCTTCAAACCTTGTCTATGCAGTCACATACATCTGTCTTCTGGGTCACAGCATTTGCCAACATCTACTGAAAAAGAAAGAAAGTGGAAAAAAAGGGAAAAACAAATCTCTTCAACAACTGGCCCCAGAGTGCCGACCTTTTCTCAATGCCATTTCTTTCAAACTCCCAATTCACTGCTCACTTTATAAAACCTTTCAGCACGGTTCAACACGAGGCAAGTTCACGTTCATGTTCAGTTCCACACAATTCGCTTAACGCTGGTTTGCAAAAATACACAATGAAGTGCGGCCTGTTGTTGGTGTGATTTGAACAGTGTTGCACAAATGCAAAACAAAGACTCCAAAGATCGACCTTTTATAGACGTGTAATAATGCCTCCATGCTCCTGTAGGTCAGGTAGAAAGCCATGTTATCATCATGCGTTGTGTGCAGCAGAACCAGCACACATCTTTTATTCCCCTTTTTCCAGCAAGGTGAGATAATCAGCTTGCAGCCATGACATTCAATGGTCATAATCTCATTTTGGTTGATTTGTTCTATGTCCACTGACTTATAAAGGGACATATATTCTGTGAGATATAAAAAAATGTTGGAGCCTTTTTCTACGCTTGTATTTCTAATGAGTTCTTCACAAACGTCAGCTGCTCCAAACCCCTGCCCCCCCCCCCCCCCCCCCCCCCCCCCCCACACACCACACACACACACACACACAAACACACACACCACCACCACCAATACACACCAGACTGTGATCAATAAAACTCATAAGTCTCTTCCCCCGACTGAGGGAGCTTCTGCTGCCTACCCACTGAGAATCACTGAGCGTCAGACAGGCCAGACATACCCCTCCTACAGGTGCCTCCTGTTGCATACAAATCTTCACTCTGTCTTTCTGCGCTCTGCCACATGCTCCTGTTTGTCTTAAGCCTTTGCTTTTTTTGCACTTATTTCTCTTGCCATCCAATATCAAAAGGCTGAACTTTGCAACTATGTTCGAATTGTCCTCAAAAGCAAGAAATTAAATTTTTCTTTCAGGTTTCTGCTTATACAATTTTTATGGAGACGGATGGTATTCAAGCCTTTATTACAGTCCTTTTTGCTTTCTTCTGGAATGCTTGGCTGGTGTCTTGTTCCTCAGAGGGAAGAAGCATATGTAGGGTTTCATCCACTTCCTCTTTAGAGCCAGTCGCTAAGTGGGATCTTTCAGCAGCAAGACCTTAAAGAACCAGCAGGGGATTTTGACGAGACCTTCTGACATCCTGCTCCTTTTAACTGTCTTTGATTTTTTTCTTCTTCTCATTTGCTTGTATACTGGTCCATTTGAGTTCCTCTCTGGCAAGACTTGTTAACTGTCATCGGAACAGTGTATTGTTTCTTTCCTGGGTAAAACTGTTGTCAAGAGTTCTTTTGTACTAAGGTTTGAATCCTGCTGGATGATCCCCCTGCCACCATGCCCTACATTTAGATGACACATTCTCTACACTTGGTCTTCGCCAGATGTGTCTTACAGACTTCTTTTATGTTTCTTTGCAGATTTTATCACAGTTACATTTAACCTGAAGGAGTGCAGCCCATTACCTCACTTTACCTTGTTTGATTTAGGATTATCCCTTTTGTTGTTTCTGTTTCCAGAGCCTCTTCTACCCTCTTCTCTTGAAACTTTTTTCTATCTTTTGATCTGCATCTTTCTTTTTGCCTCTTTTTTCTCTAGTGCAATAACTAAGACTGCAAAACTTATGGAGTCTTGCCAGTCTTCCCTTGAAGTCATCCAGCCTTGATGTTGGACCAGTCTTGCCTTGGTCACTTTACGACTTTTCTGAAAGGCATTATTTTAAAAATCAGCTATTTCTTATTGGCTAAATCTGTAGAAGCCACCAGGTTATTCACTGCTTTGAACGACAGTGGCTTTCGGTCCAAAGCTGACAACATCTTTGAGGCATAAAGTCTTGGCCAAGTAGAAGATTAAAAAGGGGGGAGGGTATTGTTGGTGTGCCCAAGTGCTTCCGTGTTTATGAATTTGTTGATTTGTTTTGAGGCAATGTTTAATGCATGTGCTCACATGCAAACATTTCAATTTTTCATAGACATGTTCAGCAAATTGCATTAGGGTGGAAGCAGTCCCTGTCAAATTTGCCTAATGAAGGAATCAAGATTAAAATGAAGTTTAGGGGCAAAAGCTACTGCATGCTTAAAAAATAAACAGCTTGTCTCATCTAATTAGCAAATTTTGTAAAATGCTTTGAAATTCAATAGATTTTTTTATCTCTCTGCTCTGCAATGCAAATTAGATTGTGAATAAGTGACTTAATGTTTTCATTAATATGGATTTATATGTTAAGCTTGCCACTAGTTTTGTGTAAAGCAGATGTGGGGGAAATGGGACCCCTCAGTTCATACAGAAACACTGTGCTATCCTGAGATAGAGGTGTTATTACAGCAACACACGTTCAAATTCCCAAAACAACTTTATTATCAGAGATTCCCCACATGCAACTGAGAATTATAAAATGCTGGAGCAAGAAACCCAAAACCGGGGCCACTTTTTTTTTTTCCCTTCGCAATCATTTCAAAACCCCCACACAAAACCCCCAACCCCCAAACCCACACACACACCCACACACACACAAAAAGGAGGTTGAGAGAAGGGGAAGGAGAGGGGGAAAAACCAAAAAATTTTCCCGGGGGTTTTTCAAAATAAAAATCAATTTTATTTTCTGGATTCAATCCCAGGCCGAAAAGAATAAAACCCAAAATTTGATGTCCCCACATGGCTAAAACCCCCAAAATGGGAAAACCCCCCCGGAAAGGGTTTTAAAGAACAAATAAGAAAAAAAAAGGAAAAGGAAAAAGAAAAAAGGTACCCTTTTGGCCCCCATTTTTGGTGGGCCTTCCCCAAAGCCCCCCCCAATTCCCCCTTTTTTCCCCCTTGAGGTCTGAAAATCAGGTAGAAACCGAACCCCGGCCCCAATGGCCAAGCCTTCTTAAAGTTTTCCCCCCAGTTTTGAAATACAATTTCATGGGCCCCCCCCTAGACCCCCCCCCATGCCAGGGGAACCAAAAAGGCCCCCCAAAACCCCCTTTTTTTGATATCAGGCATAGGCAAAAGCCCCCCCCAGGGGATTTTAAATGACCCCGTTTGGGGGTAAACCCCCCCCCACCCCCGGGCCCCCCCATTTTTGCACCCCCCCATGAAATTTGAGCAAAACCCCCAGCCCCCCAAGGAACCTTTTTTTTTTGTTTGTTCCCTGGGGGCCCCCGTTTTTCGATTTGGGGCACAAGGGTTGGGGGTGCCCTGATTTCAGCTCAAGTTTGGGGAAAACAGCAGCCCCCTGCTCTTTTTGAAATCAAAATTTGGCGAAAACCCTTTTTCCCTAAAAAATAAAACGTTTTCCCCAAAAAATTTTTCGTTCACTGTTTTAAAGGGGACTTTCTATACAGCACTGAGAGACACAAGTCGCCGGGGGGGAATTTTTTAAAATTTTATTGAAAAATTTTTAATTATGTTCCCCATTTTCTAAATTTTAAATGCTTAGAATATGCCATGCAAAACCTATACCCGTACAAAGCTTTTAGCTAGGGCTTATTTAGGTTATCTGATTTTCATGTATGCAAATAATAATGCACAAAATTTTTTCCCCTATGAACAAAGTTTTAAATTCCCACCAATTGGGTTTTCCGGGGAAGGTGTCAAGTAACTAAATAATGTCCTTAATCAAATTTGGTCCCCCCCAAAATAATTCACCCTCCCTTTTAAACTTGCAAAAAAAAAACCTTTGAAAAAAAACCTTGCTCATTTAAAGATGGGGGTTTTTTATTGTGTAGAGGGCGGGGTTTTTTCCCCTTTCTTTTTTAATTTAAGTGGGGCCTTTGCTTATTTACCTTAAAATGGGCTATGTTAAGCCCAAAAAATTTAAGTTTTAATTCTGCTATAAATTTGACCTTTTCTCCCCTTTTTTAAAAAACAAAAAAAAACAAAAAAAAAAAGAACATAGAGCAAAAACTTAAACCACCAACATACAAAACTAATTGATTATTGAAAAAGGGTTAAAAATGGAACAGCTATAATGACCTTTTTTGCTTTAAGAAGGAAAAAATTGTAGGGGGTTTTTTAAACCCCACTTAAAACTAGGGGGGGAAAGGAAAAGGAAAAAAAAAAGAACAAAAGGAAAATTTTAAAAGTTTTTTAAGGTACCAAGAAAATTCTTTATCTTTTGTCACCAGAGCCACCACCATTAAAGGGGGGTTAAAAGATCCCCTTTCTTAAACCGACCCTTGATTTCGTTACCTAAACCATTTAGAAAAAGGGAAAGTTTTTTTTTTTTTTTTTTTTTTTTCCCGACCAAAAATTTTGGGTTTTCAGGGTTTCCACTAAACCTCACTGGGGCCAAAAAAAGCTTTTTTTGATTTGGGCCCTCCCCTTTGGATGAAAAAAGCAGGTTTTTTGCTTTCCCCAAGGCACCAGAGTTTTTTTATGCGGGGGAAGGAAACCACCCCTGAGGGGCCCAAAATGGGAAGTGCAAGTTAATTTCCCCAAAAAAAAAACGTGCTTGGAAAAAGGGTGACCAAAGGCTTTTAAAACCCTGTATAAGACTTATCCCCAAAAAAAATTTTCCTTTTAACACAGATCAGCTAAAAAAGCAAACCTTTAAAACCCCTTTTGGGGGTTTAATGGTTTGGGGGAGGGGACCGATTTAAAATGATTGGAAGAAAAAGGGTTTTTTAAAGAAAATATAAAAAAAGGGAAAGGGGTCAATGATTTTTAAAAAAGGTGGGGTTTTTTGCTAAAAATAGGGGACTTTTTTTGTGCCACCCTAAATGTTTTTGCATTTGAGGGAAAAGAAAAAATTTTGTTTAAATATTAAAGAACCATCTCAAAAACCTCATCCCGGAAGGGTTAAAATTTTTAGTAATTGGGCTTTTAAATGGGGCAATAACAAAAAGTCGAAAATTTAGTCCAACAAAAAAAAATGTTTGGCCCGAGCTACTTTCCTAGGTTTTGAACTTTTATGGGTTTTACAAATTTTTGAAAATGAAGTCACCGCTCTAGGGAAAAAAAAGGGCCATAATTTTCCCCCAAATAAACTATTTGGAGAAAGCTTTAGAAAAACTTTGGGAAAAAAATAAACAAAAAAAGTTTGACCGGACATAAAAAAGTAAACTTTTTGGATTTTTTTTGAAGGTTTGTAAGAATTCTAAGAATATTTGTTATTCTTTAATTATTTTGGGGTTTAGCAGATATTAATTGGTTTGGTAATCCTAACTAACCTAAAACAGTTTCAATTTAATGTAAGCCAGTGAGAAAAAAAAGTTATGTGTTTTTTACACAGTGTGTGTAATATCTGCTTTCTACTGTACATAGAAGTGGAAGAAAAATGTACACTGCTGAAAAAAAATAAAGGGAACACTTAAACAACACAATATAACTCCAAGTAAATCAAACTTCTGTGAAATAAAACGGTCCAATTAGGAAGCAACACTGATTGACAATTAATTTCACATGCTGTTGTGCAAATGGAATAGACAACAGGGGGAAATCTTTGGTGATTAGCAAGACACACTCAATAAAGGAGTGGTTCTGCAGGTGGGGACCACAGACCACTTCTCAGTACCTATGCTTTCTGTCTGATGTTTTGGTCACTTTTGAATGTTGGTGGTGCTTTCACACTCGTGGTAGCATGAGACGGACTCTACAACCCCTACAAGTGGCTCAGGTAGTGCAGCTCATCCAGGATGGCACATCAATGCGAGCTGTGGCAAGAAGGTTTGCTGTGTCTGTCAGTGTAGTGTCCAGAGCCTGGAGGCGGTACCAGGAGACAGGCCAGTACACCAGGAGACGTGGAGGAGGCCGTAGGAGGGCAACAACCCAGCAGCAGGACTGCTACCTCCTCCTTTGTGCAATGAGGAACAGGAGGAGCACTGCCAGAGGCCTGCAAAATGACCTCCAGCAGGCCACAAATGTGCATGTGTCTGCACAAACGGTTAGAAACCGACTCCATGAGGATGGTATGAGGGCCCGACGTCCAGCATTTGCCAGAGAACACCAGGATTGGCAAATTCGCCACTGGCGCCCTGTGCTCTTCACAGATGAAAGCAGGTTCACAAAGAGCACATGTGACAGACGTGACAGAGTCTGGAGACACCGTGGAGAGCGATCTGCTGCCTGCAACATCCTTCAGCATGACCGGTTTTGCAGTGGGTCAGTAATGGTGTGGGGTGGCATTTCTTTGGAGGGCCACACGGCCCTCTATGTGCTCGCCAGAGGTAGCCTGACTGCCATTAGGTTACCGAGATGAGATCCTCAGACCCCTTGTGAGACCATATGCTAGTGCGGTTGGCCCTGGGTTCCTCCTAATGCAGGACAATGCTAGACCTCATGTGGCTGGAATGTGTCAGCAATTCCTGCAAGATGAAGACACTGAAGCTATGGACTGGCCCGCTCGTTCCCCAGACCTGAATCCGATTGAGCATATCTGGGACATCATGTCTCACTCCATCCACCAACGTCACGTTGCACCACAGACTGTCCAGGAGTTGGCGAATGCTTTAGTCCAGGTCTGGGAGGAGATCCATCAGGAGACCATCCACCGTCTCAACAGGAGCATGCCCAGGCGTTGTAGAGAGGTCATACAGGCAAGTGGAGGCCACACACAATACTGAGCCCCATTTTGACTTGTTTTAAGGACATTACATCAAAGTTGGATCAGCCTGTAGTGTGTTTTTCCACTTTCATTTTTTTGTGTGACTCCAAATCCAGGCCTCCATTGGTTTATAAATTTGAATACCATTGATGATTTTTGTGTGATTTTGTTGTCAGCACATTCAACTTTGTACAGCACAAAGTACTCAATGAGAATATTTCATTCATTCAGATCTAGGATGTGTTATTTGAGTGTTCCCTTTATTTTTTTGAGCAGTGTGCAAACATTTGTGGGAGACTTTGCTGTGAGCTACATAATTTATTGCTGAATGCAGAAAACACTGTCTTCAGTGCAATTTATTTTTGGTCTTAAATTCCTGTGAGTGTTTTTGTGTTAGTTGTGCAGATCAGAGCAGAGAACTTTGTGGCAGTGTGTGGAACTCGCTGCAATCAAATGGAAACTATACTGATTTAAACTCCGATTTTCACTAATAGTTGTGAACGATGTTCCAAGAGGGGAAAGACCAGAAAAAGGCAAGAGGTCAAAATAAGCTTTCCTCAAAAAGCAGATAGGCTCATGCCTAAAGAGAGGGTTAAAAGTTAAACCATTTGGTAATGGCTCAGAGTGAAGTTGCTGCTCCTCTGAATTTAAAGAAGCCAGTTCAGGTGGTTTGGGCATCTGGTAAGGATGCTTACCGTATCTCCCCATGACAGTTATTTAAGGCATATCCCACTGGGAGGAGGACTCGGGTCGGACCCAGGACTTGCTGGATGGCTTGATAAGGAACCATCACTAAGAGGTGGAGGATGTAGAAGAGGATAGGGATTCTTCTATAGACCTAACAGCCGTCCTGCACAAAATAAACAGTATGAAGAGATATTGCTCCTAAAAATGATTTTAAATTGGCAGCAACAACTAATATTTTTGCATTCAAAGACAACCACTCTTGAAATGACTTTGAAATATAGCGAATGTCTAATTTTACCCTAAAAAAATCAACAATTTAAAAATGGCAAAAGTTCAACAAGTACTCAGGTGGTATTTTGTAATAGGATAAAGCTATTTGAGTAGAGATGAATGCTAGGAGAGCCATGTCAGTCAGTCAGTAAAAGATAGCTGCGTAAGAAAGTCATAAATATTATCCAATTTCCTTCAGATTTTAATCATTCATGTAAGATCAAGACATGAAAGTATAAATTGGCCCCAAATGTGACTATTACAGTCAAAATTTGCTGAGGTCATTTGCAAATTTTATGACTGTGTTCCTTTCAAAATAAATAATAGGAATTAGAGTTTCACTCATGGATCTTATTTTATTCTTCATTATTAAATTCACTTTCTGGTTATGCTTTTTATTATTTTCAATGCAGGCCTTGAGATAACCAGTATGTAATCAAGCCGTTCCGCAATGTTTTTAACTCCATGTTTCAATAATATTTAGAACTAACTATCTGCAGTAAAGTTGGGCTTTGTGAAATAAATCCGACATACATTTCCTGCATGAAAAAAAAACATGGTGAGTGTGCTTTATTTCTCATAAATAGAGCTCCAATTAAAAGCAATGGTTTTGACCCACTGCAAAGTAGAAACCAGGCTCATTTACAGTATAATTTCCAGTATCTTCAAGTCATGGCAGATAAGGAACATGCTATTACTGCTGAACACCCAGCCAGTGATTAGAAGGAGACTTTGGGGCTGCAAAAACAATCCCTGACACTAAAGTGATGATTTTTTTTTTGTGTGCACAAAAGCAATTTACAGAGGACTAAAATAACATAATGGTCTAGGGTCTATTTTCTTGGCCATATAGGGATTTAAATGTACTGTGCTCATGTCAATGAAGGAAGGAATCACGATTTAGGTGGCTTGGAGGACAGGATTTATTTTTTTTAATTCATCTAGGCAAATATTCCTCTGTTTTTTTATATTAAAACTCACTCAATAGGGTCTGGCATTTTGTGATTTTAATTGGCAGTAGAGAGAACAAGAACATGTACAGAAGTTCAGCTTTAACCAAATCCCATGTGAAGAAACACACTTCACAGTAGAAAGGAGAGTCCTTATGCAATCATTTATTCTCGTTAAAGTTCACCACATACTGCTCAGCACTATATACAACAGAAGTGAATAGACTCCTGTGAATGTACTCGAATGCCCAATTATTTACTATAGTGCCATCCCTTGATAATATAATTGTTTATGGGTGTTGTGACTATGGATATGAATATATTATCTAATATTTAATATTAATATTTTTTTAAATAATAATTCGGTCTACTAAGGGTTGTCCTGTGAATACCAGCCCAATAAGGCGGTGGCATTAGGACAAAATTGAAACGGATGAGCCAAGCTCTGGCATTATTGAACAGCAAAACTCTGTACACACAATGAATTTACACAATTTCTTAAAATACAAGAATTTATTAACAAAAAGAAGTCAAAGTCGATCATATTTCAATCAACAAACTCTTTACTGTGCTAAAACAACCTACTAAACTACCAAGCAAAATGAAAGAATAAGGAAGACTAATGATCTATGTACAATATAAACAAGTGAATCAAAGATGGATAAAAACCATAACCAAAAGAGTGATGCAAAATTGCCATGCAATGTTATTTATGTTTGAGAACCAAGGATTATCTTGAAGAATCTGGAAATTAAGTTAAGTTAGTCTTGGAACTAACTAAGGCAATAATTGGTATACCTTCAAAACAACCATTCCCAATGCAACATCAGATAAAACATTACTTATAAGAAAAATAACATTTTAAAGAATGATTTTCTGAATAAAACCAACTTTCTGGAAGACGCTCATCTCAGCCGCTTGTATCTGGGATCTCGTTCTTTCGGTCATGACCCAAAGTTCATGGCCATAGGTGAGGGTAGGAACGTAGACTGACCGGTAAATCAAGAGCTTCACTTTTCGGCTCAGCTCTGTCTTCACCACAACGGACCGGCACAGCGTCTCCATTACTACTGCAGCCGCACCGATCCGTCTGTCAATCTCCCGCTCCATTCTCCCTTCACTCGTGAACAAGACCCCAAGATACTTGAACTCCTCCCATTTGAGGCAGGAACTCCCCTCCAACCTGAAGAGGACAAGCCACCCTTTTCCAGCCGAGAACACTGGCCTCGAACTTGGAGGAGCTGATCTTCATCCCAGCCGCTTCACACTCGGCTGCGAACCTCCGCAGCGCATGCTGTAGGTCTTGGCTAGAGGAGGCCAACAGGACCAAGTCATCTGCAAAAAGTAGAAACGAAATCCGCTGGTCCCAAAACCAGAACCCCTCCGGCCCTTGGCTGCGCCTAGAAATCCTGTCCATAAAAGTTATGAACAGGACCGGTCACAAAGGGGAGTCTAACATGCACCGGGAACAGGTCCATCTTAGTGCCGGCAAGGCGGACCAAACTACTACTCCGCTTGTACAGAGACCGGATGGCCCCTAATAAAGGGCCCCTGACTTCGTACTTCTGGAGCATCCCCCCACAGGGCACCACGAGGAACACAGTCGAATGCCTTCTCCAGGTCCACAAAACACATGTGGACCGGTTGGGTAAACTCCATGAACCCTCGAGTACCCTGCAGAGGGTGTAGAGCTGGTCCAGTGTTCCACGGCCAGGTTTGACTATAGGCCAGACTCTCTTCTCTAATACCCTGGTGTAGGCCTTACCAGGGAGGCTGAGGAGTATGATCCCCCTATAGTTGGAACATACCCTGCGGTCACCCTTCTTATGAAGGGAGACCACCACCCCAGTCTGTCAGACCAGAGGCACTGTCCCCGACCGCCACGCAATGTTGAAGAGGCGCATCAACCATGACAGCCCCACAACATCCAGAGACTTGAGGTACTCAGGGTGGATCACATGCATCCCCAAAGCCATGCTACCCTGGAGCTTTTTAACAACCTCGGTAACTTCAGCCTGGGGGGATGAAAGAGTCCAACCCCGAGTCCCCAGCCTCTGCTTCCACCAGGGAATGCATGATGTCAGGATTGAGGAGATCCTCGAAGTGCTCTGTCCACCACCCGATAATGTTCCCAGTCGAGGTCAGCAGCTCCCCACCCCACTGTCAACAGTGTTGGTGAAGCACTGCTTCCTCCTCCTGAGGCGCCGGACAGTTTGCCAAAATTGCTTCAAGGCCAAATAATATTTAAGGAAATATCAGGGAAATGTTAAAATAATATTTGAGAAAGTATTATTTTGAATGAGGACCAACAACATTTCTGGGTAAATGATCTTTAGTGGTATTTAGTTAGTTTTCACGTTTAATTAAATAACATTAAGGGAAATATTATTTCCTAGATTGGAAACTAACAACCTTTCTTGGTAAATTATCTGTTTCTGGCTCATAAGGTGGGCAAGCATGTGTTCTTAGCCGTTAGCAGTTGGGGCTAACAAAAGAAGCGTATAGCTATAACAAGAATCAAACATGTACTTTTAAAATACCACTAATACGGTGCGTTATGGCCGATCTGTGGTTAAAAACCACCCATACCACCCTAAATAAAGTTTGTCTTAACTTTAAAACAGAACGCATCCTTAGCTGAGTGCTAGTCTGCTAGCACTTACTTTAGCTGAGTTTCTCAACAAAAACAAAGCAAAGGTCAATAAACGAACATTATTTAGATTATTTAACTTTAAACTGATCGTCTCTGCCCAAACACTACTTCTTACATGAAACATGCTGAGGAGAAGTTGTCCTGGGTGTTGAGGAAAATATCCACATGTGGGTAAACAAAGAGTTAGCTTGCAGCTAACCTCCATAGCTGTGGGGAAGGGCTTTTAGCTGGCCCGGGTGAACTGTGGGGAACTCCCTGTGGGGCTGCAATGTGGCGGGGTAGCTACCTGGACGTGCACGCAGGAAGGCGTGCGATGTGGTCCCGGCCTTCTTTTCCAGGCTGTATGGGAAATCCGCTTTGATTAGGGCTGGTTCAGGAGGCCTCAGAAGAAAAGTCAAGTTATGTTTGTCTTATTGCACCCTTTATATGAATGAATGCCGAATAGTCAAACAGCAAATCATTACTTAGCTTAGCTTCATTGCATGTGATCGTAATTGTCATCAGAGAATTTGAAGTTGCCATGCTGTCCTCTTGTCAGCACTAAAGAAGTGCACATACCTCAAAATTGCGCACAAGCTGAGTGAGTGAAGAAAGCTGAGTTTTTGAGTCTGCTTCAAATTCAACAAGTGGCTGTCACACTGTCTAAGAGAACTCCTGATATTGTATTTAGCAATGATCAGGGAGGAAAATAAAGAAATACCAGCAGCTCCTATAGAGTTTATAATTTAATTTGAAAATAGACATTGCAACACTCAAACAACCTCAAGATATTGTCTGCATGATTTATTCTGACTGGAATTGCCAAAGTATGGGCATAGAGTGCTGCACAATTATTGTGCAATTAATTATTGTGCAGGATGGCAATTTTTGCAAGTTCCTTTTTAGAAAACTCTCTCATTTCTATCATCTCATGGTGCTGAGGGACTGGTAAAAGTCCTGATGATGTTTGCTCCACCAAAGTAAGGCAGAAACTGATGGTGGAGGTGCAGTACCTAAAATGAGGATTGGTCATCCATAGTAGGAGGGGTTACCCAGTAAAAAATTAACAAAACAAACAAAACGAAGACGCTAAAATTGTGGAGAATAATTTAAAAAAATTTTAAGAAAAGAATTTAAAGTTCAAGGGAAACTTGAACTTAAACCTTTTAATTAATTCCGTGACAGACATATTAGTCTCTCTTTTGTTAATATTGATTGGCCAATTTCTAAGATGCGAACGTTGCAAGTTACATCGAGAAACACAGTTAACAAGCTGTGCGTGCTCTTTTGGGGTTGTCGACTTAGATGACCCATGTGTGCACCGATGGCCCGATGGCAGAGAGAGCACGTCACTCTCTGCCTTTCTGCACAATGGCCTGTTAACCATCATTCTAATTAAAGGTGAAGCAGGATGTAGTCTTTGCCTCACTGGGTCCATCCAAACTACAAACATAAAGCAGAACAACTTCAAACAGCCTTCGCCATGCACAATTACGCACTCAAAGGTGCCCTGTGCAAATAATCTTGTCAGGGCAGGCTGCAATGACAAAACCTGCTACTGTGAATAGTGATGACAAAGGTGTAACAGTCCTAAAAAGCAAGGGCAGAACAGAACAGAAGGAAGAAATCAGGAGCTGGATCTTTGATAATGATGCATCGCAACTACCCCTGCATGCCTTAAGCCCCATTGTAGAGGATCTGTTTGCTTCCGCTGGATCAGTGGAACAGGAGGAAGCCTTTACAGGTTTTATGACTGATATTTTATCTTTTTACGTAAGCTTTTATTATTTTCAAATTTTGCATGTTTTACTGTTGTTTTGTACCACTTTGAAATACGTTGAGATAGAAATTAAATTATTTATTATTATTATTATTATCTCCAATTCCATGGCTTCGAACTTCATCTTTCTTTTATGGGTGCTCTGCTCGCCGACAGTAGAAGTAGGTGTTACAATCCCATATGAGTACACTTCCATGTCTTTCATACTGCGTTGACTATGCATACATTGACTAACTTAATGCGAAACAGGCAATCCCCCCCCCCAAAAATGCTCTCAGATTTATTTAGGCCGTTCTTTGTATTTCACAGTTTAATCGAACATAAACAAAAAATTTTTCCTCATCGACTGATTTCATTAAATCACAAATCAGGCACTCTCCTTCACATTTGCACTTGTAATAATATTTTCGATGCAGCAACACTTTCCCATCTAATAACCTTTTGTTTCTTTATTTGGTTCTATAATCAGATTTTTCTAAAACATAACTTTTTAAAATTTCAATTTCAAGATATGATATTAACATACACAAACATATAAAATTTTCCACAAGGTTTTATCAAACTGGTTCATATCATAACATAAACTGTGTACAAACATTTTCATACATATATATTTCCCAAATTGGAAAACTAGACTCACACATGGATTTATTTTATAAATCTCAATATTCTCAATCTGTACTTGGGCATTTTGTTACTTATTTTGAGATAATACAAATTCTCCCTATTCAGTCAAGTCCGTGTACAGCAAAGAAGACACAGTTTACACAATAGCTAAACTGACATGACATTAAAAGCAAAAACAAAGAAGAAGCTCTGTTTGACTGAATTAAGATGATCATCAATAGAATAGAGAAAATGTAATTTGTTTTATTGATGTCTCTGTTCTGGACTTACAATCAGAAAAACATCTGTCTAATCAAAAACAGTAACAGAAGAGATCATCTCTGGTGTACAGCGAAGGAGCTGGAGGAGGCAAAAGGAAAAAAAAAAATAAAAGAATGTGTTTTAACTCAGATGAAGTCAACATTAGGACCGGCTACTACCCCCTACTAGCAACTGATAATTTTACAGCCAGCACATTGTGCAGGCTTCATTGGGATAGTCAGAAAGAAGCCACAAATTTACATAAATTTATAGACTACTAAAACTATGAGCCAATCTTTGACCAGAACAGTTTTTTAATATTGGGATACTCTTGAACATCACCTTGACCAAGTCTTCCATAGCCAGTGCAACCGCCCACCCACCCAGCCACCCACACAAACCCACACACACACACACACACCACACTCTTGTTTTGCTATATGTAGTGAGGACCATGTGTTGACTCCCATTGACTTCCATTGATTTTCAGTCATTTTCAACACTTTCTATGCCCTAACCCTGACAATAACCCTAAACCTAACCATTACCAGTGCATGCCTAACCCTAACCTTAACCTAAACTCAATTCACACCTTAGTCCTAAACCTAACCGTTAGCAAAATAGGTCATGATGACCAGCAAAATGTCCTCACTTTGGTATCAACGGTCCTCAATTTGATGGTAAAATCGGGAAAATGGTTCTCACTGCGATGCCAAGACAGGAACACACACACACACACACACACACACACACACGGGTCAACCCCCACCACGGTCATGAAATGTGGCTCATGGCTGTTAATTACATTCCAAATACAAGTGGCTGAAGGTACTTCCTCAGTCAGGTGGCAGAGGTCAGTCTTAGGCCTCCTTAATATCTGTTTTCGGCTGTCTCATGGTCACCAGTATGGAGGACCAATCCTGCCATAATTAGGAATATATACAAAAATAAATAAATGCTCAAAAAATAAATAAGCATATGATTAAGTACATAAAAAATACAGTAAATAAATAAATCTAGGCAGTAATTAAATTATTCAATGAGACTTAAATGTATGTATCTAATTTAATTAGCTTTATTTATTCAACTTTGTAATAATTACCTTATTTATTTATTATCCATTACAATTTTCAACTTTATTTATTCATGACTTATTTGTAAATTTATTTATTTATGTGTATGTTTTCATATTTTCTGTCTGTTTTATTTTTCCTTTGTATTTTTTACTCTATTTATTTATTCCTGTGCTTTTTACATTTTCATATGCATTTCTGCACAACCTCGGTAACACTGTCAGAGGTCAGACACCAGGAAGCTGAAGTAGTTGCCTTGCTGTCGCGGTGCTGGTGTGGTGGGGAATTGGATTTGGCGCGGGTGCTTGGAGCAGGGCTGTGTGCTTGGCCTGCTGTATGGAGCATCAGAGCTCTTAATCTCACCAATGGCGATAGTGTGCTGCAATGATCCCTACACAAGAAAAAAAAAGTGTTGCAAAGAGTTTTACCATAGGAGATACACTACCAGTCAAAGGTTTTAGATACACTTTTTCACTTAATGGGTCTCTTTATTTTCTTGACTGTTTACACTGTAGATTCTCATCAATGGCAAAAAAACTGTGAATGAACACACAATGGATTGTGTAGCAAACAAAAAAGTGTGAAATACCTCTAAACATTTTCATATTTTAGATCCTTCAAAATAGCCACATTTTGTGTTGATGACTGCTTTGCTCTCTTGGTGTGATACACACAAAATGTGCAGTCACATTTGTTTATTATTTTATATTGAGAATGGATTATTTGCACTTTTGGCACTTCAGTTGGAAGAAAAAGATAGTAGTTGTGGTTATTTATTGTTGGTGTCTGTTTGGTTGATCCTAATGTGATTGTGGAGTGCGCCACAAGAGGGCAGTGTAGTGGGCAGGCAGTGGGTCCGCCAGGTGGAGGGAACCTTCTTGTTGGCACCGTTGCAGAAGCGAGGCTGCATCAACACTGCGTCTCGTCTAATAATTTCTCCTGTTTATTTAGGTAGTATTGTACAAAACACATACAAAATTACATGTAACAGGACTGGATATTATTTTGGTGCTTTATAGCCAAATTTTGAGTGGTTTTATAAAAAGTAAACCATGTAAGCAGATCGTGTGCTTGTAATGGGGCAGACACGAGGCTGTGTAATGGCGGCGATCCGCCGTTATTTGGAGTCTGACAGTAATGGGTATATGATCCCGATGGTTGTTTTAAAGTTAAATGGTTCTTGTAGCAGTATAAGGGTGATTATAGTGACACTTTCTTGTGTACATTGAAGGTTCTGTATTATTATTATTGTTGGAAATGTGCAAAAAGCATTGATTAGCAGACCAAGCAATAGTAAAGGGAAAGATTTCAGTTGATACGCAAGTAATTAAATAAGCTTGCTATAGTGTGGAAAGCTACAGATTTATCCAAGTGAAAGAACTATTTTCTGGTAATATATGTGTGTTAAAGCTAAAAGACTTACATATTGGAATAGATCAGGTTACGTAGAAAGAATGTAATTAGAAACAAAGTTATAAACATGATTTTTGATTTATGTGTAAAATAGAGGTTGAATAGAAATTTGAATGAAAACGTATTTCTGAATACAAATTTTAGATAAAAGATACTATGAAACAAGGCTGCATCAAACCAGAACACACTGCTTCTCTTCTCATCATTTCTCCTGTTTATTCAGGAAAATTCTTCTGCTGCGGGTCTGCCCCCTAGACTGGACGTGTAACATTGGCATTCTCTCCATTAGCTTCATGAGGTGGTCACCTGAAATGGTTTTCCAAAGAGTCTTGAAAGAGGTTACTATTTCAGTCATCACAGCAAAGGGTGGCTACTTCAAGGAATCTAAAATATAAAACATATTTAAAGTTATTTTATGATTTTTTGTTTGCCACATAATTCCATATGTATTCATTCACAGTTTTGATGCCTTCAGTGAGAATCTATATACAATGTAAATAGTCATAAACATAAAGAAAACCATTGAGAAAGGCGTTCTAAAACTTTTGATCAGTAGTGTATGTCATGTCTTCTGTTTGTGATTTTCTCCAAATCAGACATTAGATAATCCTGCATAGAATCCTCTTTTTTTTGACAATCCAAATCTGTTGACATATGCACAGAAGATTCTCTATTTCTGTCTGTCATTCTATCTATGTGTCCTTCTCGCCACAGTGACGATTAGCTCCCCAAGTTCATTGGTCCATTCTCCACTTCCCTCAGCATTTATACTTTCTGGTTTTCTGTTTTCACCACTGGTTCCTACTGCTTGCTACCCGATCGTTCCCTGTTTTTCTCTTAACCAAGCTTGTGTTTCCTGCCTATATTCCTCTCAAGAGAATCTTGTAAGTTATTGCCCAGCTCAAAATAAACTTTTTAACTCACCATGCCACTTCCCCGCTCTGCTCTGCAAATTGGTCTAACACAACTCCAACAAACCCTGACAACCTCTCTGAGCTGCAACACCCTTGTACTGATACACCCTCAGGTGTATAAGGGTCAGCTGACCAGCTGCTCCTCAGTGCTCAAAATACCAAGTGCAAACTTAGGGGTCACTATGCATTTTCCATTGTAGCTCCTAAGATGTAGAATAACCTACCACTGTAAATGGGAGAGACCTCTTCTCTCTCTGTTTTAATGTTTTTTTTAATTTCGCTGTCTTTTTAATATATATGACACTTTGGTCCAGTATGGCGATTTAAAATTCTTATTCTATAAATAAAATTGGACTGGATTTACCTTTTGCCCATATATACATTTCATAAAGTAAGGCAACTTGATAAACAAATGAAAATAAGTAAATTACATTATGAAAGGATAAACAGTTAACATTATTACAGAAAGTTCGAATTATTTGACATTTACAAGAATTTGAACAATGCTTTATATGGAATAAACATGTGTCCTGTACCTACTGTCTCTTAGCGCTGTCTAGACTACAGGAGCCAAGCCAGACCAAATGAGCAGAGCTGAATGGCCTTTCTCCTGTCGTTAACACTGCTGGTCTGCCAACATTACTGTGCATATGGTTAGTGTGTTCCCAGGCGGCCTGGCTATGCGCAGACGTGCAGCACTTTAAGCTGGCATCTTCACCTAAGTGGACAAGCCGGGGAAGAGCACACATGTATGCAGCATGTCTCTTCTTCCATCTGTCCTACAGCTCATGATTCCAGTTGACAGAGGCAGACGTGTCGCAGCTGGCTCTGAGACCAAACTTGAACAACGGCAGGTTAAGCCAACTAGGTCACATGTCTTCTTGAAGCCTAATCCTTCTTATTCACCTCACAGAACATTTCACATTTATGTCAATGTGATGCCTATGATGGAATTTTCACATCACAGCCCATTTTAAGCTTTGTGAGAAAATGTACATAAATAAAACAATGTAAAGCATCCATCATACAGCACCCAAAGATTCAGCCATTGTATTTCTATGAAAACGTGGAGAACTTTAAATATCTTGGTGTGTCTTTTAAAAACATTTTTCACTGTGTATTATTTTTAATATTAGCTCCCAGATGCTCTCTACATGTTGTTTTCAGGTGTCAGAATAAACCATGATCTCATCTAAATAAACAGTGCAATCTTGTATGTCGCCAACAATGTGATTTATTAAAGGCTGAAAGGTAGTGGGATCTTTTCACCCAAACAGTGTGAATGTGTAGGAGAAAAAACCTGAAGGTTTTACAAATGCAGCTATTCCCTGTGCACGTTTTGTCAATGGGACTTGCCAGTAGCCTTTAAGTAGGTCAAAAGGACTGACAAACTTAGCTGACCCAACCTGATCTACACAGTCATCTATTCTCAAATGAGGAAACAAGTCTGGTTTAGTGACATAATTTACATTTCGGAAATCAAAACAAAACAAAATGTATTGTCAGACTTAGTAACTAAAATACAGGGGGATGCCCAACTCAAAGAACAAGGTTCTGCAATCCTATTGTCCAAAATGTATTTCACCTCTGCATCAAGGTGTTTGTGCTTTTCAGTGTTTACTCTGTAAAAACGTTGTTTGGCTTTGTTTGTCATCTTCTAACAAATTTGTGCGGCCAGGTGTATCCGAAAATAAGCAGGGAAAACTGTAAATCAACTCTGTTAGTTGTTCGAGACAAGATTCAGGCAGATCTGGTAACAAAACATCCAAATTACGCAAAGACTTTTACGCACAGAAGAGTTCTGAAGGCAGCTGTGCATAATGGCACTGACCATGGTGCTAGTTTCATCTCAAGTATTGGGTCCTAAATCAACAGCATTAGCCACACACGCTGCACGAATCTGGTCAGGACAAGACTCTACGCTAGATTCATGAGTGTAGCAAGGCTTTAACAAATTTACGTAAAGCAACTGCATTTTTGTGAGATTGCAGCCCATAGTGGCTGCAGCCTGGACCAGGACGAATAAGCGGGGCAGAGCAGGAACCACACCCCACGCACACAGAAGCACAGCGCTTTTTATCATCAGGAGGCACTGGTCCCCAGCAGATCCTGCAGGCTGATACTTTAAGTGCACCTTGTAAAAAAAAAGAACACAACATAAAAGATTAACAAAGACGGATCCCTCCATGTTTAAAAAGAAGGGGCCGTCACAAACATAAGGAGTCAAACAATAGTCAAATTAATAGAAAGCCATAGTTTAAAAAATGCTATACATATGCATGTAATAAATTAATACTTTGTGCACAGAATATTGGAAAAAAATGCAACTAAAAAATCAGAACATGAAAATAAAACTCACAAGTGTTTTGAAACTTACCAAAAAAGATTATTGCTATAAAAATGTCCGAAGAACACCTCACTGTCCTCAACAACACTGTGTCTTTAGACCTTTGGACCTTTCTTGGGACCTGAGGCTGTCCTCACACCTAAGACACTGTTTGTAAGAAGCCCCAGTAGTGACTGTACTTCCTGCGGCAACTCAAGGAGTACAACCTTCCATAGGAGCTGGTCGTCATTTTCTACACTGCCATTATTCAGTATGTTTTGTGCTCATCCGTGTGGTTTGGCTTATCCACAAAACAGGACAGGTCCAAACTAAAGAGAACAACTACGTCTGCAGAGAGGATCATTGGGGCTGACCTTACCTTCATCCAGGACTTGTACAAATCTAAGGTCAGGAAAGGGGCAGCTAGGATCTCTGCAGATCCCACACATCCTGGAAAAAAACTGTTTAGACTTACACTACAAAGCACTATTTTCAAAAACCAGGCGCCACAGAAACAGTTTCTTTTTCCCAGGTTGTCTCTCTGATAAACACTTCACAGTCAGAGTGCCAGGATTTATACTATGCATATTTGCACAATTCAACCATGTCTTTTGTTTTTGTAAAAACACTGTATATATACATATTTACAAAAACATTTTTATTTCGCTTTATATTTGTTGTGACTATGAATCTAAATGTATTATTTAATATTTAATATTAATACTTTAATATTTTATCAAATAATATTTCGGTCTGTTAAGGGTTGTCCTGTGAATACCAGCCCAGTAAGGCGGTGGTGTTAGGACAAAATCAAAAAGGGTGAGCCAAGCTCTGACATTATTGAACAGCAAAACTCTGCACACATGGAATGAATTCACACAATTTCAGAAAATACTAGAATTTATTAACAAAAATAAGTCAACTCAAAGTCAAACATATTTCAATCAACAAACTCTTTACTATGCTAAAACAATCCAACTAACTAACAAGCAGAATTAAAGAATAGGGAAGACTAATGGGCTATGTACACTATAAACAAGTTGATTAAAGATGGTTGAAAACCATGACCAAAAGAGTGATGCAACATTACCATGCAATGTTTATGTTTGAGGACCAAGGATTATCTTGAATCTGGAAACTAAGTTTAGTTAGTCTTGGAACCAGCTTAGGCAATAATCAGTATACCTTTAGACAACCATTCACAATGCAAGATCAGATAAATATTATTTTAATAAAATAATGTTTTAGAGAATGATCTGGTGAATAAAACCAACCTTCTGGATGACTAATTCTCAACGGTGTCTCATTAGCTGCCTTTATAAATAGTAAAATATTTAAGGAAATATTTTGGAAAAGAGCCAAATCTTTCTGGAGAAAAGGGGCTTAATGGTGTTTACTTAGTTATCAAGTTTAATAAAATAATGTTAGGAAAATATTGTTTACTGGATTGAAATCTAACAACCTTTCTAGGTAGATGATCTTTAGTAGCAAGGCTCGTTCTATCGGCCGGCCAACTGCACAGTTACTGCCGTAACCACGGTGATGACCGCTTCACCTTCCTTCCGATCAGGAGAACTGCTTCACTCAGCGTTGTAGAGACAAGGTCTCTGCTGGGAACTCTCTATAACACAGTTTGATCTGTAGAACTCAAAGAGAAAAGTCAAGCCGCGCTTGTACCTTAATTATCCCATTCATGAATGAATCTACCGGATACACGAACAGTAATTCATTCATACTTAACTTAGTGCATTTGATCGATGATCGTATGACACTCTTGGATTTGCCAGCAAAGAGACATTAGCGCGCTGTGTCTCTCTGTCCAGACCCCTTGGAGGAACCCACGTAGAAGAGATCGATTCCTTGGAAAGGTGGTGAGTTTATATGGCCAGTGACATCATAGGAAGTTCGCTGTTAACCCCAATTCCTAAGTTGTGCCGGAAGTAGGTTAATGCAATTTATTTTGAAAGATCCAGAAAAGTCTGTACCGCATTTCCTGTTGTAACCATAGCTGTGGGTCTCAACATATTTCTGAAAAAAATGTCCTCATTTAGAGAAAGTGGAACCAATGCCAAATTCCTTGTTTGTGTGAACAAACAAAGCAATTAAAGCTAGTTCTGATTCCGATGATTTTGTGAAAACTTTAGAAAAATCTGAATATTATTTATTGTATTCATCTAAGATCTGACACATTGCTTGTATATGTAGATACCAAACTATTAAACTTGCAATATATGGTGCCTTGTCTGCTACAATGGCCCAATTCCAAGTAGAATGCACTGAACCAGGTATTCATAAAAACGGTGTTTTGGACAAACAGGATTTCCATGAGAAAAGGGATAATACTATGATAAAAAGAAATAAGTTCTGTAAGTTATGTGGTTTCTAAAGTTATTCTGATTTATTTAAGTCTTGTAGTCTTGTAGCAAGTTATATTGGTTTCTGTTTGTTATTTTTTCAAAAATATCATTTTGCCTAACTGATGGCAACCTGAGCAGCTATCACAGCTTCATTACCTCCCACTATATCTGAATCTCCCCTTGGTATAGTTGTTCATATTTATCATGTTTTATAAGGTCAGAAGAATATTTCTTACTTTTTCTTGTAAGGATAACGAAGGCCTCCTTGTGAAAACCCATTCACTATTATTAGATACACTAATAGAGACATGACTACTGCGAACAAGTAACTTTTCTTATCCTTTTGCACATCTTTTTGCATCTCTGTGACCCACCACTGCCTACGCAGATTTCTTCCTACACTAAAGCTTTTGAATCTTTGATAAAAAGGAACATCTGTGTCCCTTTCCACCTTCAAGGATCGACCTTGTCTTGGTATACACGCTTTGTTCTAAAACAACTATGCTTGACTTAGTAAAAACTCCAAAGATTTTTCCAGGAGGTTACAATCTTTCAGAGGATCTGTCTATCTGTTCCTTTGGGCACTTTTACTGAACCTAGGAAAAAACAAAATCACCATTCACTAAAAAAACTAACTACTCATCATTTCACGTGGACTTTGAATCAGCATCAACTTAATAATAAGTATGCCAACAGTTAAATACAATTACTCCATTAGCTTCTAGAAAAAAAAAAATACTGCAGTTGGTTTGGCATGGCATTTAAGTCAGACATTTTTCCTGTGAAACTGTAGGTTTAGCTGTCCAGGTCTGATTGTTTGCCATTTCTTTGTGAAAAGAAAAATGTGTTTTAGGGAGGTAGTGCTAGGTCATTGTGCAGATGAATCTGTTTACAGATTAGATTAACTACCATTAAAAACAAAACCAAGCTGCGTAATAATCCGTTTATAAAAATTATGCAGAACAGCTGCAACTACATCTGCTACGTTTAACTATCTCTGCGATTCTAATGCAACTTTTTTTCTTTTTACTGCTTAAAAAACCATCCCAAAGGGAAAGAGAATTTCTGCACTGTTGCCCTAACCCTCCTAACAACATTGGAAAAATATTGTTGCATGGGTCTGCTTTGGGCTTCAGCCAACCCCCCTCAGGAACAGCTCAAGGCAATGTACCAGTTTTTATGTACAAGACAGAGTCAAAACAGCAGGTTGTGCTTCCAACTCTGCCACTACAATTTTTCTATAATACTACAATTTAATACAAATGTATGTACTATGTTGCAAAGAAAATTAAGTAAAACTTTCCTTATCAAAGTTAAAATTCATATGATGATTTTTCTATTCAATATATTCATGTCTTTACAAAACTACATGTACAAACAAGTACATATATTTACTGGAGCATCTCAAGAATTTAGAATACAATTGAAAAGTTAATTCATTTCAGTAATTCAGCTAGAAACACGCCCGTTGTCAGGCTGGACTTTACAGCACCAGATGTAACAATGGGCTGTTTTAAAAATGTAGACAGCTAATATCTACTAAGCATTTTATCCCCCTAATGTGAACTTTTTTTTTATTAGGAGATTATTTAAATTGATTTATCTTGCTGAATTCAGCTATCACAGATACGTCCGACTTTTTGTTTGATAACCACCAGTTTAAGGACTTATCCAATTTCCAAGAAGCCCATGGCGATATGACATTTCTCTAAAGCAGTTAAGGTAGTATTACCGATAATAACTTCACAGAACTTCACTTCACTTCAGTAAGTAAGTAAGCCTTTAAGTCATATGCTAGAGTTTAACTACTCCGTGTACTCAAGTCAAAAGTCATCAGTTTATGCAAAAGGATCCCGTATTAAGTGATCAAGTATTGAGTGCATTTACTAAACAGTAAATGGAAATATAGCTTCCAGCGTTTGAAATTGCTTAATTCAATCCTTCTATATTGGTCTTATGTATAATCTCAATTTTTACGAAACTTATGTTCACACACACACACACACACATATGTGTATATATATATATATATATATATATATATATAGTATGTGTACACACACACACTGCCTGGCCAAAAAAAAAGTCACCACCTATATTTAACTAAGCAAATACGTACGAGCCTCCCATTGTATAATTACTGCATGGGCGATTATGTTTCAGCTGGCAACAAGTTATTTAACCCCAACTGGTGCAATGAGTTGCTTCTCATTTCTTAAACAACCATGTTGAAAGACACATCCCCTGGTCGTGGAAAAGACGTCAGTCTGGGGTCAAATTACTGGCATGCATCAAGCAGAGAAAACAACTTAGGAGATTGCTGAAACTACCAACATTGGGTTAGGAACTGTCCAACGCATTATTAAAAACTAGAAGGATAGTAGGGACCCATCGTCTTCGAGGAAGAAATGTGGCCGGAAAAAAACCTGAATGACAATGATCGGCGATCACTTAAACATTTGGTGAAATCAAATGGAACAAAAACAAGAGTAGAACTCCAGGCTATGTTTAATAGTGAAAGTAAGAGCAGTTCTACACGCACAATGTGAAGGGAACCCAAGGGATTGGGACTGAACGGCTGTGTAGCCTTAAGAAAACCACTAATCAGTGAGGCTAACCAGAAAAAAAGGCTTAAATTTGCTAGGGAGCATAAAGATTAGATTAGATTAGCAATGGAAGAAGGTCATATGGTCTGATGAGTCCAGATTAACCCTGTTCCAGGATGATGGGTGCATCAGGGTAAGAAGAGAGGCAGGTAAAGTGATGCACCCATCATGCCAGAAGGAGAATGTAGGCGTCACACATTACAACACTGTTTACGAAAGTGATAACGAATGTCGGTGTCTCTGTGTTATTGTTTAGTTATTGAGCAATGGGAGCCAACAATATTATGGCCACATTATAGCAAGAAGTAAGGTAAGAAAACAAAGAGCACAACTATTTAGAATGGCCTTATATGGAACAGTGACTGCAACTTCTACAGAGACGTCTGTGTGGATGTGTGGTCCTAGCCAGGACAATAATGAAATGCAGCATGACCGTTCAGACTGCGGACAATTGAAAACCATTGGGCACGTATCTAATTTAGTACTACATATGAAAGTGGCACAATTTGGACTTTGTTGGAGGTGAAAAGAACTTGCCTGTTGCTGAGTGGTCCAAAATCCTCTTTTCAGTTGAAAGACAAGTTTTCTCTTATTTTAGAACTCAAGGTCCCACAGTCTGGAGCAAGAGTGGAGAGGCACAGAATCCATTTTACTTGAAGTTCAGTGTGAAGTTTCCACAGTCAGTGATGACTTGGGGTGCCTTGTCGTCTGCTTTTGCTGGTCCACTGTGTCTCCTGAAGTCTAGTCAATGCAGCCATCTACCAGGACATTTTAAAGCACTTCATGCTTCCTTCTGCTGAAAAGCTTTATGGAGATGCTGATTTAATTTTCCAACAGAACATGGTACCGACCCATACTGCCAAAGATATCAAAACCTGGTTCAATGACCATGGTGTAACTGACTGGCTAGCAAACTCACCAGACCTGAACCCAGTGAAGAATCAATAGGATATTGTCGAGCGTGAGATGAGAGATATCAGACCCAACATCGCAGATGAACTGAAGGCTGCTATATCAAAGCAACCTGGGGTTCCATTACACCACAGACTGGAGTAGCACAGACTGATCGCCTCCATCCCTCACTATATTGATACAGTAATTCATTTAAAAAACAATGCTGTGTAGTTACAAATAACGTTTTTTAATTAAGGTAGCTTTCTGCTGTTTTCGTGTCCCAGCCTATGTGTATTCATTGGCTGTCGGAAAAAACTCTTTTGCAGTTGGGTTAATGATCAGACTACCTGACTGGGTAGTCCATATCCGCCTCAGAACAATGTTTTTTTTTTACTATGGCTAGGCTATCTGTCTGTCTGTCTGTCTGTCTGTCTGTCTGTCTGTCTGTCTGTCTCTCTCTCTATATATATATATATATATATATATATATATATATATATATATATATATATATATATATATATATATATATATATATATATTCACAGTGTAATATATAACAGCACCGGAAGGCATTTTTATTGACATGTCCCCAGTTCTCTAAAAGATCTAATTTTTTTGTGTTTGGTTGGAAAATGCATTTATTCATTTCTGTCCTGTATTCTGATGATTTAGGTGAATAATTGAGATGGGAAAATAATTTACTGGAGAAGAGTAATAAAACAGGAACAGGCCACTGAAGATGATTCATGCCGTAAAGAAGTCACTTAGTTTTGCATGGGGTTTTATACAGTTACAACATTATATCAACTCTTTGGCAGGAGACTCTTAAGATGACTCCATTTCATGGCAGGGAGTGATGTTTCAGCAGCTCATATGGTCCTTAGTGATCTGGATACCTCCAGAGACTTACTTTCAGGGAGTGGTAACAGGTATAGCAGTAGAGATTTTGAGACACAAAACTTTTGTGGAGAGAAGACATTTTTGTGCCTTCATAGCTTGCATTCCACATATGCTAATGTTTCCAGCACACTTTTAAAATTCAATTTCAATGAGTACATACTCCTGCCTGTGCTGCAGTCAAAACCCAGAATGGATTGTTAAAAATCATTAATTTAGTTTAAAAATAATAGCCTATTTTTAGTGTAAACCAGAAAGCAAGATTACATTTTTACAGAAATGTCCACCCATGATATTGAGTAGAATGCCAAAAAAGCTCTGACCACTCAAAATCAGGAGAAAGAACAACTGAAAGTATTCTGGGGTGCTTTGTATGTGATGATACCGATAGATCCTCTGCTCCCTGTGGAATGTGCTTACATTTTACAGATGCCATCAGACAGTCAGCTGGGGACACTGGGAGCCAGCAAAACACGTTAGTCTTTTATTTCTTTGTGCTGAGCCGTTTTTGCACTGGCCATTTCCGTCCTTTGAGTAGGAGAGGCGGCTAATGCAGGAGAGTGCCACTGCCACAGAGTGAGTTAGATGGGTCTCCAGAAATTTAAAGGTAGGTGGAAAAAGTGAAAATAGCATCCTCGTGAATGCCAGGTTTCTTCTGGTTTTCCCAGAAGAACACTGTGTTGTAACAAGGCAAGTAGTGTTACGTGCACTACTTGTTATGATGGATTGTTGTAGGGCGTCCAATTAACCGATTTCAAATTGTTACATGACTACAAGTACGATAACTTTAAAGCAGTTTTTTGTATATGTGAATAAAGGAATGGAAGTATAAATTGAGCCTTTCCTTTTGCAAGGTGATGTTGTATGAGTTATGCTGTTGAATTTTAATATAATTAAATACCTCAATTCACTCTGAACTTTAGGAGTATTTGTGCCTGTAGAGTTACAGTAATAGTTTATCCAGGTTAATTAGCTAGTACAACAAACTTTGAAAATGTCTTTTCATTTTTAATATTTTAAAAGAACCTATCATTTTATTTGAAAGAAGCCATTTGTATTAGTTTTATTTACAGCAACAATTTGTCCTAATGGGCTATGCAAGGTAAAAACGGCCTTGCAGTAGAAGTTATGTGTGGAGAAAAAACATATCTCTGATTAGCAATATACATTGTGGAAAATTGGAATATCAGAGCATGTGGACATTATATAGAGGGCTTTGTCTTCTTATTTGCCATATAGCTCAAGCTCAGTAAGATTTAATTGCATTTCTGAACACCAAAGTTGAATTCTTTCCACAGATTATCAATTGGATTTAGGTCTGGACTTTGCCTGGACCTTTGGAGCACAAGGAAATGCATTGACCTGTGAATTTATAGCTCTGGCTGTACATGCTTTTAGAGTCAACGTTCTGCTGGAAGATAAAACTCCCCCAGTCTCAAGTCTTTTTTGGCTATCACCAGACTTTCTTCCAGGATTACCCTTTGTTTAGCTCTGTCCATCTTCCTATTGTGTCTAACCACCTTCCTTGTCCCAAGTTAAAAATAATTCATCCCCACAGCATGATACCGTCACCACCACTCTTCACAGTGTGAATGGTGTATTCAGGGTAATGTACTGTGTTAGTTTTTGGCCACACATAAGATTTTGCAGACAGAAAAAATAAATTTTGGTCTTATCTCACTACATCATCTTCTTCTATGTGGCTGTTTGCTACATGGCTTGTGGCCGGAGGTAGGTAAGGTAGCAAAAACTTGTACTCATGTAAGAGTGGCATTACTTCAATATATGTTTTCCTTAAGTAGAAGTAAAAAGTAGTCATCCAAAAAATTTGTAAAAAGTATTTGGTAAAAAGGCTACCATAGTACTGATTAACTGTTTAATTATAACGTATGATTTATTTGAGAAAACAACGTAATCAGACAGACAAATATACATGGTTATATGCAAATTCTGGTATTTTAAATAATTAAATAAAATATGAATAGAAATAAGTTGATACCATGTAGGCATTAAATCTACTTTATATGCATGTCTTTCTATAGATCCTGATTAACCGTTTGGAGAATATCCATTACATTTTCATTTCAAGGTTGTTTCTGATAGTGAGGCAAGCATCTCTCAAAAGATTAGAAAACAATATAAAAGCTGTAAACATTCTTAAAAAAAGATCTGTTTTATAACATTTTATTTAAAAATTTGGATGTCAAAAATTACTTATACTTTTCTTAATAATCAATAGAAAAATCTTTATTGACGTTACAGCATCACGTTACAATTACTGACCAGCTTTTGCAAGTTTCCACTGGTATTTCTATCTGAAAAGACTCACAAAGAAAGGGATGGCAATTAGAAAAGTTTTAATGATGAGAAATTACATGGTTATTTCTTTGGCGCTCGGACCTGGGAGGAAGACATGAATGCTGAGAATGACATGAGCTAAGATGATCATTTGTCTTTGGTGAAGGACTCCAAGTCTACAAGATTGGAAGGTCTCCATGCCGTCACCCTAATCTTTAGCTTTCTCAATCAGATTCTGTTTTAAACAAAAACATGAACATGTAATTTCAGAGCCTGAAGCTTGCAAATTCTGTAAAACTCTTTTACCTCTATTTTGAAACTGCAACATTTTGCTCTGTTGACAGCTGTAACAATCATTCTTGAGTGACCCAGCGTTGAACCATAAGAAGGTTACAACTGTTAAATCCCCTAAATCTTCCACTTTCTTAAAGAGCTTCTACTGGTTTATAACTAAGAGACACTATGGATACAGGGCCTGTGTGTTAATATAGTTAAAAAAGTTGACCAAAAAATTTGGCTTTAGAAACTGTAATTTAGGTGGAAAATAAAATCTATATCAGCACTCTATTTGAACAGAGCAAAATATTTGTTGACAGGAGCAAAAAAAACAGTTGTTCATACAGTGCAAGGGACGAAGCAGATTGTGGGTTTGATTAAGAGGGGAAAAAAGTTTATTTTGTTGTGTGTCTGGGTGGAAAATAAACCGTACATCACCATGATTCTTCCCAAAATCTGACATGTTTTGACAAACAACTTAAACTGCTCCTGATAATCAACTCAAAGTGTGAAATGTCAAGAGGGGAAACAACAACAAAACGCATCTCATCCATCTTTGTGTACAGTGACATTCTTCAGTCAGTCGTATACCATAGAGGTAGATGATATGTCTCCTAACAACAATTGTGTCTCTGATGTCAAACAAAAAACGAGGAAAACACCCAATCATATTTTTTTTTTCCCTATGTCCAAACAGGTTTCTTTTATGTTTTGAAACAAAGAAGAAACAAAAACAATTTTTGTTTTTATTTCAGACAATTCTATTATATTCCACTAATTTTACATTAAGTACACCATCATTAAAAAAAGTGTGAGGATATCCTGTCTGACCCAGCAAAATTATTTCTCGTTTTATAGCTTAATAAATAAGACTTAGTGTGCATATGAACTATTGTGAGGGCGTTTTTATGAAATTTTAAAAACCTGCTGCTTGTTCACATCAACATGTTTTCCAGGCCAGGGGAATCCATTCCCCAAACAAAGGTGGATTCTAAGACCATAATCTGCTGTTATTGAATTAAAGCCTTATGCCTGCTCTTCATGAGTATACAAATTATTCTTTATTTTTATTCTATTTTAGTTATTTTTCTAAAGTCAGCAGACAGGAAATGGGGTGAAGAGATGGGGAAGACATGCAGCATAGGTCTCCGCGGTTGGGACTTAAACAGGATGGCTGCGTCAAGGACTGAGGCCTCCGAATATGGGTTGTGCGCTCCACCATTACGCTGTGCGCCACGCCCAGTATACCAGTTATTCTTAACTCTATATAGCACTCAGCATTTCTTCTATTACAGCAGAGACACTAAAATACAAAAGAATATACAGTATGTTTATTTTTAAAGGTATGTTGTTTAGGACTAATACTGACACCAACAGGAAAGCACAGTATGTAACATTTTTGTCTTATTAAAGAGGCTATATCTCCATGTCTTAAGGTATAAATACCTCAACCCAGTAATTGTTTTCCATATGCGGTTGTGTCAAAAAGGAACACTGATTTTATTTTTTTGTTATATGCATGATGTTTAGTAACATTTTTCATCAGTTTAACCTAATCTTTGTTAAACGCAATAGAAAAAACATTTTATGTATACATCTAATGTTACACCACTTTTCAGTTTTTTTCCAAGCGTTTAACATCAGTGTCAAGGATTAACGTTTTCTTGTCTGTAACTAATCACCTGGCTGCTTTAAGCGTTTTTCCACACAAAGTGACTTCTATTTCTGTGTGTGTGTATAGCTTGATACTGGGTTCTCATTAGAGGGTCAGCTCGGAGAGAAAAATCAGGGGGCTATTTGATCACAGGCAGTTAAGAAAGGGAGTGAAACTCAAAGTGGAGAAAAAAAGCCCCCATGTGTTGTTAGGCATTGTGTTTCAGTTAAAGCCAGTAAATGAGTTCAGCGGAGGGAGGGGAATGTTTTAGCCAGAAATAGTGAAGTGCTTAAGAAAGTTGGCCAAAAGTGCACTTGACAACCCTGAGGCTAAAAACGCAGAAAATTTTACTCAAAGAATTATCAGAAGAAAGAAAATTCTTATTTAATTCAATAAAAAAACAATAACAAAATAATAACTTTTTTTAGTATGCCTCCTCATCAACCATTAAAGAGTTTCTATTTTACAACCACCGTAACGTGGCAAGAGGATGTGAATTTTTGCCAAGACAAGCTATACTTCAGAACAAATTCTCAATGAGCAGCAGTGAGCCTCAGTGTGTTATTAATATGCTATGTGCTATTTATGCAGAACCTACTGGGTTAAGCTGCTCGATTAATCAACTCTGTTGCTCTTAAGGCTTCTTATCTCACATTGGATTGCTTCTTGGGTATTTACACTGCCTCCCAAAGCCCTACAAGCAAGTGGCACCTGTTTTATTTATTTTTTGCTGTAAAATAGGTCAAAACAAATCAAGCCAACTCAAACTGCCCAGCATGGCAAAGAACTGAAATAAATCATCAAACAAAGAAGAACAGATTTGTTTTTTCCACTGATTCAGTGGAACAAGCCAAAGAATGGAAACTTGACACAAAATACCAGTCAAATTTCTCATATCACCATCCAGTTCCTCATGTGCTACAACATGGGAATTAGAATTAAGATAGAGGTTACAAATTTAACCTTTTGGTTATTAAGATTGTGACAGTTGTTCACTTAATGCTTGATCATTTGTGCTACAAATGAAACCTCCGACAAAGCAGAATCCATGACAGAACTTAGGTAAACACTGAATTATATTGTAAAAACACACGCCTCCATAGATTATCTTTCATCTCTAATAAATGTTAGAGACCAAGTAAACCCTTATTCTTTTTCTGATAAAGATCTAGAAGAAATTTGGTTTCTCTATGGAGAAAACAGCTTATTTAACACAGACAATGATTAAAGCACTAATGCCTTTTACTTGTTGATTTGTGCTTATGGTCTTACTTGTGAGATTTGGAACTAATCCAGCTTACCTGTTTAAATTATGTTTTTATCATTCTTCACTATTTGTTCTTGCGGCTGCCTAATACCACCTGGGCTTTAGAATAGGGCTAAAACTGTCTTGCTTGCCATCAGAGAATAAACCTAAACAAAACATTAATTTGATGGAACACTAAATGCAATTACAGTCATATCTTCCAGTTTCTCTAAGATGAGGCAGTGATATTATAAGCCTATTAAATGAAGCACTTAGTCTGCAATTTTCTGCCAGCTTTCTTCCTTTGCTTTGGCTACAGGTAATGTGTTACTTTTTACCTGGACTGTGTTTATCATTATCAATATTGTGTGCTTTCCAACTACTTGAAACACATTTGTGATAGGCACATTTTCTCCTTTGTGTAATTACTTAGTCACTGTCCTATCTGGACTGTTTTTTTCTTTTTTGTAAATTTATTTAGTTAAGGTTAAGCAAGGAATGGTGGGTTTTATTGCAAAACTGAATATTAAATATTAATATTTTAAACAAAATTAGGTCCCACTTTATCTTAGCAGCAACGCACCTAGAAGCTGCCATCTGCTCACGTAAACAACACTGAAGTGAACAGGTGGTGTAACTGAAAATATCATTCACATTATTTGGGTTGCATCCATCAACAAACCTAAGTTTACTCCAAAGCTACTCACTTTATATCTTGTAACTTTTGATATCTAGTTATGTTTCAAATGGAAGTACAAACCCTGAGAGAACAAAGTTATGATAAATGACAGTTTTGATTTAAATGTGTTGATATATCTTGCAACACTAAAACCTGCAACACTTAGATAGCACTTGCATTGTGTTAGATGCTGAGAATTTGTCCTCTAGTTGGATGAAAACCTGTTGGAGGTCTCTCTCCTCCTGCTATAGGGACAATTGAGAAGTGTAACTGTAAGTGTACCATCATTAACGCTCTCTGTTGTATGTATGATTCAACACTCCCCTCATTTTCCCTTGGCTGTAATGTCTATGTTGATATTCTACAAGTGCATTTCAGTAAATCAGAATGTTACTGAAAGTAAAATGTAGTTTGGTATACAACCTAAAAAGCAAAACTTATCTATTACATTGATTATTTTCAAACAGAATCATATACTTTGAGTGTTTATTTTGGTCAATTTTGATGATTACAGTTGCTCTTCCTGCAGTCTAACAGACCTGGATTTCCAAAGGAAATATTAAATTAACTTTAGTCTAAAAAGAGGACTTTGAAACATTGAGCAATGCTTCTGATTCTGCTTCAGGGGTGGCTTAACACAAGGAATGCAACAGTTGGAGCCCTGTCGGTGTGTGATGACTCTTGAAGCACGGACTCCAGCCGCAAACCGCACCTTATAAAGATCCCTCAAAATATTGACTGGGCTTTGCTTCCCAACCCTTTTAGTTACATCCACTCAACTTCTCATTCATATAGTTGAATACAACACTCTGGGAACAGCAAGCTTGATTAGCTATGGACCTTTTTGTGAAATTTGTGAGGCACTCACCTTCTTAAAAGAAACCAGATAGTCCAGTCCTTCCACTCAAGATATATTGACATTGTTTTTGGTTTAACTACTTTAAGTAACAAATGAAAAATGTAACAATGGAGGAAAATAACATTTTATTTCTCTGTCTCTTTCTAAGTTTATTAAATTTAGCCCCAGCCTCACACATGCTCACTTTTAGAACAAAGTGGTTCCTAAAATGAGTTTCTTATGGTCTTCCAATATGTTGTTCGAAACCTCCCTGAAGCATATTTTGAAAGTGAGGAAAACATCTTGCTGACTACTGTGCATCCTAACACCTAGATTCATTGAGAAGAAGTAACAGGCAGGCTTCCACACAGTGGGGCATTTGGCAAAGTGGAGGCAGAGCAACAGCCTTTAGAGAAAACCTTTAAGATGTTTCTGCCGTGTCAGTTCTTCCCTTTGAACAATTGTTTTTTTTCTATAGAAATAAAGCCAAAATATAGCAAAGATCAGTTGGAAAACAGAAATTGTTAAAATATGCTGTGTTAAGAAAGCTAATTTAGAATTTATAAAATATGTGAGTAATTATGTATTAATATAGAGCAAGAGCAAGAGTAAAATCTGAGATACAGCACTACCATAAGATCAAAATTGTTTTAGCATCTGGCCACTTGTGGTGAGAGAAACAGATCTGAGTGTGATCATACACATGCATTTAACTACAGTGATCTGCAAATATTCAACAAACAAAGGAGCACAAAATTACCTAACACCACAGCCAAAATGATCTTATGACAAAATGATCTTATGACAATCACAACCTTTCCAAACAGTTTATAGTTTATTGTAAAATATATAACATTTACATCATAACATTTTGTATAATGAATATAGCGTTGTGCTGTTTTTCATGTTTTTTGTAATTTTTGGTTGGATTTCACGTTTATCTTGTTTTTTAATTTTATATATGCTGTGTTTACATATTTAAGACAGAAGAATTCGAAAACGCGCTCAACAGCAGGTGGCATTGTGTCTCACAGAGGAGGAAAGTGGAGAGAGAGTCAGGAGATGTGAGCTGTATGTTCATGCTACTGCTGTGGATTAAAAACCGTTCAATAACTACTCGGTTGTTCCTTGACTTCATTACCCCAAAAAATCTTGACGTAGATGAGCACTTCGGTACTGTGCCCACTGCCCTTCCTTCCCTTTGCAGGTAAACCCCCGTTTCCGTTTGATACATGGCCCAAGTGTTTTAACAACTACATGCTAGTGATAAATGGTACAGAGGACGCATGGCTTGACGGTGCACAGTTTTGCTTCACTGCCTGGGATCTGAGGGACAACGTCTTTTCTACACTGCCAGACCAAGGTACAACTTATGAGGCAGCTATGGCAGCCCTGGTGAAACATTTTGTTCCGAAAGTTAATGTCGTAGCCTGCAGACATACCTTCAGGCAGCGCACTCAACAGGCGGATGAGACCATCTCCCCATACGCTGCTGCTATGCAGACTCTGGCTGCCCCATGTGGATTTTGGTAAAATGGAGGATGAAATTATTCGGGACCAGCTAATTTCTAACGCATTTCTACCTGCAGTAAAGGACAAACTGCTTCTTGAGGACAATCCTGCTTTCTTCTACTTTGGCTCACTTGCTCTGGTCCAAGCCGTCAGTGCATCACAGGACTGTTTCCGGGGGGAAAGGGGAGATCGCCCAGTTACAGGGGTTGGACAATGAAACTGAAACACCTGGTTTTAGACCACAATAATTTATTAGTATGGTGTAGGGCTTTCTTTTGCGGCCAATACAGCGTCAATTCGTCTTGGAAATGACATATACAAGTCCTGCACAGTGGTCAGAGGGATTTTAAGCCATTTTTCTTGCAGGATAGTGGCCAGGTCACTACGTGATACTGGTGGAGGAAAACGTTTCCTGACTCGCTCCTCCAAAACACCCCAAAGTGGCTCAATAATATTTAGATCTGGTGACTGTGCAGGCCATGTGAGATGTTCAACTTCACTTTCATGTTCATCAAACCAATCTTTCACCAGTCTTGCTGTGTGTATTGGTGCATTGTCATCCTGATACACGGCACCGCCTTCAGGATACAATGTTTGAACCATTGGATGCACATGGTCCTCAAGAATGGTTCGGTAGTCCTTGGCAGTGACGTGCCCATCTAGCACAAGTATTGGGCCAAGGGAATAGCCATGATAGTGGCAGCCCAAACCATCACTGATCCCACCCCCATGCTTCAGTTTGGCATGCAACAGTCTGGGTGGTACGCTTCTTTGGGGCTTCTCCACACTGTAACTCTCCCGGATGTGGGGAAAACAGTAAAGGTGGACTCATCAGAGAACAATACATGTTTCACATTGTCTACAGCCCAAGATTTGCGCTCCTTGCACCATTGAAACCGACGTTTGGCATTGGCATGAGTGACCAAAGGTTTGGCTATAGCAGCCTGGCCGTGTATATTGACCCTGTGGCGCTCCCGACAGACAGTTCTGGTGGAAACAGGAGAGTTGAGGTGCACATTTAATTCAGCCGTGATTTGGGCAGCCGTGGTTTTCTGTTTTTTGGATACAATCCGGGTTAGCACCCGAACATCCCTTTCAGATAGCTTCCTCTTGCGTCCACAGTTAATCCTGTTGGATGTGGTTCGTCCTTCTTGGTGGTATGCTGAACATTACCCTGGATACCGTGGCTCTTGATACATCACAAAGACTTGCTGTCTTGGTCACAGATACGCCAGCAAGACGTGCACCAACAATTTGTCCTCTTTTGAACTCTGGTATGTCACCCATAATGTTGTGTGCATTTCAATATTTTGAGCAAAACTGTGCTCTTACCCTGCTAATTGAACCTTCACACTCTGCTCTTACTGGAGCAATGTGCAATCAATGAAGACTGGCTACCAGGCTGGTCCAATTTAGCCATGAAACCTCCCACACTAAAATGACAGGTGTTTCAGTTTCATTGTCCAACCCCTGTACATGACTGGCTGTAGATCATGACAGGAAGAGGAAACCTAACCAACAGCACCACAAGTGTTTCAGATGTGGATCTTCTTAGCACATAGCAAATGATAAAAACTGTCCAGCTGCATCAGTAAGCTGCAATGCATGTGGGAAAAAGGGGCATTATGCCAAGGAGTGCAGATCCACAGTGGGTGAAGAGAGAGAAGTTGTAGTCCCAGAGCTAGATGTTCTCTGCGTAGATAATGTAAAACAGACAGGCTCTGCTCATGACAAAATTACCTGCAATGTGAGCATTGAAGCACCAAAGGAAAATTCTCATGTCCTGGGGTTAACAGTAGATACTGGAGCTGCTGTATCAATTTTACCAGAGACAATGTACAGACACTATTTTTCAAACAGCTTGATCAGTGCTCCCAAATTTAAATTAGTCACTTTAGCTAAATGTGAAATTCCTGTTATTGGCTGCTTACTGGCTGCAGCAGCTATAGCAGATCAAGCCACCAAGGTTTCAGCCTCATTCCATATTGCTAAAGCCAGAACACCCCTGCTTGGCCTGAACTTAATTAAGGTGCTCAAGTTGAACATCATTGGAGGCAAAGCTGTTGGCTGTAAGCCGGATGAGGTCAAAAACCCTTCTGATGCCAGGCAAAAATCCACGGTGCACAACATTGATTCTGCTTCGCCTCACCAGTTGGGCTTTGTTAAAGGATTCATTCACAAAGTTCTAGTGAATAATGCAGCTCAGCCTGAATGGCAGAAGTTGAGACATCTACCACTAAGCATATATAAGGAGTTCTCAGCTGAGTTAGAATGTCTGCTCCACGTTGGCATCATTGAACGTGTGGAAGCATCTGAATGGGTGAGCCACTTGGTTGTAGCATGGAAATGTGGAGGGAAACTTCGACTGTGTGTTGATCTACGTGAACCGAGCAAAAGCATAATTATAGACTGATTATAGATTGATTTAAGTTCTGCCTATCACCAGTTACCTTTGCAACCTGACAGCTGCAATCCAATAGCTTTCATAACCCATGATGGTCTCTTCAGATTCACACAAGTCCCCTTTGGCTTAGAATCTGCCCTTGCTGCTTTCCAAAAGATGATGCAGACAATCCTGATGGATTTACCAGGAGTACAGATCTATTTGGAGTCAAAAGAGATGCATGACAGACACCTGCAAGCTGTCCTCAAATGCCTGGAAGACTCTTGTCTTCAGATTAACTTTGAAAGGAGCTAATTTGGCAAAACCAGCATTCCATTTCTCGGGCATGTTGTTTCCAAAAAGGACCTGCGTCTGAGCCTAGATCACCTGACTGCTATTGCTGAGGCACCTGCACCAAAAGACATGGCAGCTCTGTGCTCTTTCCTGAGCTTAACCTCCTGGTTTAGTAAGTTTATACTATGCTAAACTGGTTGAACCTTTAAGGCAGCTGCTCAAAACAAACCCCCACTCTGATCTTCAATGGGATGATGCAGCGGACAAAAGCTTTGCTAACCTTAAAACGATGCTTCTGGACAGCATAGTGCTTGCTGTTTTTAATGCCACCATCATCACCACTGATGCTTCAGATTACGGCTTGGGAGCAGTTCTCACACAGCTGCACTTAGACAATACTGAGAGGATTGTTGCCTTTGCTTCCTGGACTCTTTCAGAGGTTGAGAGGAAATATTCCAAGACAGAAAAAGAGGCTCTAGCCTGTGTATGGGCTATGGAATGATGGAGAACGTATGTATGTGGATGCTGGTTCACACTGAGAACTGATCATCAAGCAGCATGAAGGCATGAACAGGGCTGGCATGAGGATTGCCAGATGGTCGGCAAGATTGATATGTTTTCAGTACGATATGTAGTACTATCCAGGGCGCCTGAACGTCATGGCGACTGCCTCTCTCGTGCCCCCCCTCGCTAACATTAGTATGGCTGCAGAACAGGAAAGTAACTTATTCTTGGAGATTGCAGAAATATCCCCACTTCTCAGTCCACTACCTCTCACTGAGTTCAAAGCTGAGTGTGAAAACTGTCCTGTCCTCACTCCGCTGAGAGAAATCGTTGCTTCAGGCTGGCCGGCGGTAAAAAAGTCCCTGTGGGCTGAAATACAGCCTTATTTCCTAGTGCGGCATGAACTGGCTGTGAAGTCACCTCTGATGTTCCGTGGATCCCGCCTGATGTACCCAAGTCCCTTCAGAAGAAAATAGTTCAGCTGGCACATGAAGGTCATCAGCGCCTGGTCTGGATGAAACAGTGGATCAGAGAACTTTACTGGTGGCCCCACATGGACGAAATTGTTCATTCCATTATGTCATCATGTGCAATCTGTCTATCATGTGGCTAGACAGCCAAGACTCCTCTTGCTCCAATGCAGCTGGTGGAGCTTCCTGGTGGCCCATTCCAGCATGTGGCTCTGGACATTGTGGGCCCATTTGAACGTGGAACCTATGATTGCAAATTTGCCATTTCTCTGGTGGATTATTTCAGCAAATTGCCAGAAGTTGCTTTTACCTCAGCTGCAACTACAGACATTGTCACTGCATTTCTGGCTTATGTCTTTGCACGGGAAGGAAATCCCTGTGCCATCACAACTGATAATGGACCACAGTTTACTTCTTCTGCCTTTGCTGAGTTTTTGAAGGAAAGGACGATCAAACACATCAGAATGAGTGTCTATCACCCTCAAGCAAATGGCTGTGTAGAAAGGTTCATTAGAGTGCTCAAAGACTGTATTCAAGTGGCTCATCGTCCGTGGAAACCGGCAGTCGTTGAGATCCTTCAAACCTACAGGGTTACAGAGCATGCCACTACGGGTGAGTTGCCATTTCAGTTGTTGCAAGGGATACCTATGTAAACAAAACTCAATGTTCTTTCTCCTCCTTCGGATGATAGACAGT